>CM066033.1:477143204-477180583 GCA_033557465.1 Ichthyophis bannanicus | reverse complement strand
GGTCTGTAGGATGCTGGGTCTAGGGGAATCTAGGTTTTGCTTTTTTTAAGGATGGTCAGATGATTGTAGTTTTGAGGGCGTATGGCATGTGTTCCTGGGAGAAGGATTCTTTGACCGATTATGGGCTAATGGTGTGCTCAGGTCGTTTATAGATTATTTTTTTTTTTTTTGGAACACTTTTATTTTAATTTTGCAACAAACAAACTAAAAAACACACCAAAGGAAAAACAAGTATACAATAAGGAAAGTACACCCAATTACCCCCCACCCCCATGCTTCTTCTTCTATCCGATTATGTCAGCATGTGAGCGCTTCCAATTAACAGTTGATTATTTACATCAAAACGAGTAAAAGATGATCTACGATACAGCATGATCATGGGACAGAGGATATATTACAAATTTAGACAGCTGGTCAGATGAGAGCATTTAGCATAATGTACAATAGTCATTGAGCATCTTCCATTTTAGACCAATGATGAGGAGTCTGGACGAGGGAAAGCAAACATACGAGGCTATTTGTGTCATATTTACTGTAGAGACAGGGAACATGATTCCCCCATTCATTGGGGTTGCAGATGGGAGCTATTTTTCTCAGTATTACGTAATTAGGGAAATAGCAATGCCAAGCATAAAGTCCAAAAGGAGGGCAAGCCGTTTTTGGAAGAGAGGGGATCCCCGCAACAGCTGGGCGAGTAGTGGTCCCACTATCCTCCAAGAAAGGGGCTCTTGGAAAGTGGCCAAAATAGACCGGATACGACCCCAGACCCGACGCCAGTTAATACTGTAGTGCGGGATATTCATACATAAACATTGAGGTAGTGAACCTAATCGGCCACATGGCATGTCCAACAACTATTGCCCTGAGTAGTGTTTTCCATTTGGCTTACAAAAAAAAAAAGAACAAAGAAAAAAAAAAGAACAAGCTGTCAGGAGTGCTTACAAAACACCGGTGGGCTAGAAAGAAGGAGTGGTCTGAGCAGTGAGTGAGGCGGGATCGGGAAACCCGTGTCACTCTACTCCAGACAAGGCTCCATTGCTCCGAGGGGTCAAAGTCACATGCAATTCTCTCTCCCATGCTTTCTGCGCAATAGGGCTTATCTCTAGTTATTAGCATTACATAAGTTTTGTAAAAAATGGGATTTGCTTACACCCGGGAATTATATCACGATAGATCGGAAAGTCCCCGATCAACCTTTTGTAGGGGTATGCCGATGGCTGGGAGTAACCTTAGCACTCCGAAGGCAATGCTGAAGTTGCACCGACTGAACGTAGTGTTTCGCTGGGGAGACCAAATTTCAATTTTGCAATTCAGTAAAAGTTTTCCAGCGACTCATCATGGACACAACTGGCTAGGATGGATCCAAATGCCCCTAGTGTACCAGGGGCCTCCACGCTATCGACTTATTTGTATTACGAAATCGAGTATTGGTTACCAAAGCGGCCGGAGCCTGTCGAACGGACAGATTCGGAGAGTCTAAAGATTGCATAAGAGTATTAATGGCACCTAAAGTGTCTAAAAGCATTGGTGGGATAGTGGGAGATTTCTGAATGGGAGAGTCCATACCAGGGAGAAAACAGTAAAGTACGGATGAATCGGTTTTACAAAGTCCTCTTCTATTTCTAGCGGGGCCACACAGGTCTACTCGGTACTATTGGATCTTCCAGCCAACGAGCGCCTTGTTTGAGAAGAAAAGATTAATGGAACAACTTGATGAAAATCACCACCAAGTATTAATGGAGCATTGGCAGAGGCCTATGCCAACTGCGCAATACTTGCATAGTAAGCAGGATTGTCCACATTCGGGGCATAAATGCAAATACACGTGAATTCACTATCTCCAACCTCAAGGTGTACACGGGCCCATCTACCCTCCTTGTCACGCTAGTATCAATTACAGTAGCTTGCGAAGACTTCGTAACCAGAATGGTTACCCTGTACCGTTTGGAAACGGCGGGAGAATAGGCAGCCACCATGTAAGGCTTAGCATTGAGTTTCAGTGTTTCAGCAGAGTTTAGATGCGTTTCCTGAAGAAACACTAAATCAGCATGCTCATGGCTAAGATAGCTAAGGATTTTCTTTCTTTGAGTGGGCTATTAATGCCTTTTACGTTGAGTGATAAGATTTTACATAAGGCCATTCAGAAAAGTTAAAAGTCTGAGCATGATAGCGCACATAATTTCACAATGTCCCTCATTTGACTGTATCTGGCTGTACACATGACATAAAAAATAAGCTAATATAATACAATGAAGCGCCCCACATTAACAAAGAACAAGAACACCGCAGTGCGGTAGAGGAGAAGCAGAACCCCAGAAATTTACTGGCGACCATGTGTCTGCGGGGAGAAACCCCAGAGAAGGCCGAAATTGAAAAAACACATAACCTGTAGGACTGTGCGTGATCCGAATCCGACCGAGGCACAAAACATGGAGGGATAGGAGAACAAAAAAAACAAAAGTCATATAGAGAAAGAAAGAAAGTCCAGGTAGTCTCTGTGCTTGGCTATGACCGCCGCATCGGGCCCTTCAAAATGGCGGACAGAGCCGGCAGATAAAAGTCCAAGTTTTTTGGATTAGCGCATCTGCTCTGCTTCTTTGGATTCTAAAAATGTTGATAGTAGATCAGGATCTTCGAATGTCCTGGTTAGGTTGTGGAGAGTCACTCGGAGCTTCGCTGGATACAACAGGCCTATGCGAGACTGTAGCTGTTTAAGTCTAGGGCGAAGAGCTAGTTGTTTCTTCCGACTGTCTACGGTTGGCTTTGCCAAATCAGGGAAGAAGGAGACTTTGCGACCTTCAAATTCCAAATGATGATTCGCCCGAGGCAGCATTTAAAATTTGTTCCACTTGTTTGATATCGTAGCAAAGCGAAAGATAATAGGCCGGGGGGTCGTTCGCTTGGCGCCATGTGGTTTAGGAACACGGTGTGCACGATCGATTTCCAGTTCTCTATGAAAAGTGATCTTCAGCAAGGAGGGAATAGTTTTGAGGCAGGAATTCTCTGCTTATATCTCCTGCTTCCACCCCCCTCCCGAGGTAGTCCCGAGGAGCCTCAACATTGTTGCGTACGGGCTCGATTATTACTAATCTTCTAACTCCTTTTGAAGATTCTGTATCTGGCGCTCAGCCTTGTCCAGTTTGCCCAAGCGCACCTCTGCTGCGATTTCGAGGGACCCCCGCCATGTTGTCCTGCCGTCATGAGAGACTTTCAAGTCGTGGTCCTGGAGGCACTCCAAAGTCCGCTCTCGCATGGCTCGAACGGGCTCTTCTCCATTGGACTGCAACCAATTTCCTTCACGCCGCGTATTTCCTCTAAAATCTCCAGGTGCATTTCGGGGTTTACACGAAATGGAACCATCTTCTGTGGGGCGGACACCTCTGTTTTGGAGCGTTTTCCGTATAAGATAGAAGGAGACCCGAAGTCGGGCGCGCTGGTTTTTTTGGTATGGGCCGCCATCCCCCCCGAGGTACCCCGGTCAGCTCGGAGCGAAATAGTAAGTTTTGTATCGGTATTAAGTCAGGATTCTAAGTAGGGCCTCTTCGGGAGCTTCAGCGCGAAGCGTCTTGACCCGCTGGACATCAGGCTCCGCCCCCCCGTTTATAGATTTTCTTTTTCACCAGTCCATTTGGGCAGTGGGTCCAGCGTGAGAAGTGTGGTGTGGTGTTGAGCGCAGGAGAATGGTGGTTGATATTTCGTTCCGTTGAGGTTTCTTTTGAAGGTGGTCCAGTCACTGTGTAAGTTGGGGTGGAGGTTTATGTAGTTGTCTCTACGCTTTGCTGTGGGTTTTTGTGGTCGTTGTAGTTTGTATTGACGGCGTACAACCACATCATCCTCATTCATCCAGACCACAAAGTACCTCAGGTTCGTGGGGGAGGAAACCCCCATTACCAGTACATGGTACTACCTTTTGGCCTAACTTCCGCCCCACGGGTCTTTACAAAGTGCCTAGCTGTGGTGACAGCTTACTTGGTGACCCAAGGGATATTTGTCTTCCCCCTATCTGGAACGACCGGCTCATCCGGGGCCAAACCTACCAGAGGCCAGGCAGTCCACCTTCAGACTGTCACACTCCTTCAAGACCTAAGCTTTGTCATAAACTTCGCAAAAGTCCACTTTGTTCCCCCTCCCAGAACCTTGAATTCATAGGAGCACGGCTGGACTCTCTGCATGCAAGGGCTTACTTGCCAGAGTACCGAGCTCAGAAGCTCATGGTGTTGGCATCCCGGTTTCTCAGTCTGCCATCAGTTCCTGCCAGGCTCTGTCTGCAGCTACTGGGACACATGGCATCGACTGTGCATGTGACCTCCAATGCCTGCCTCCACCTGAGGCCTGCACAATGGTGCCTTCAGAACTCAATGGAAGCAGGCCACAGGAAGCCTAGCAGACAAAGTAAGGGTATCAAAATCTCTCCTGAAGTCGCTTCAGTGGTGGCTACACCCCCCCAACGTGCTGCAGGGGGTGCCTTTTCAGGTGCCTGCCCCCCAGGCGAGTGAGTGAACTTCAAGCCCTAGTCTGTAACAGGCTATACACTCGCTTCTATAGGAACAGGGTAGTCCTGAGGACTCATCCTAAGTTCCTCCCCAAGGGTGTCTCCTCTTTCCATCTCAACCAGGAGGTGGTTCTTCCAACATTCTTCCCTAGGCCCCATGCCAGCTGGGCTGAGACAGTCCTGCATACCCTGGACTGTAGGAGGGCCTTATCCTTCTACCTTTAACGTACGCAGGGTATGGGAGGGGCTACTCAGCTCTTCGTCTCTTTGACCCCAATAACTTGGGGTGCCTGTGTCCAAGCGTACCTTGTCCATCTGGGTGGCTGACTGTCTCACCTGGGCTTACAGGGCAGCTGACCTTCCTTTGCAGGGTCGGGTCCCGGCCCATCGTGTCAGGCGAATGGCTGCCTCAGTGGCTCATCTCCGCTCTGTACCGTTGGCAGATATCTGCAGAGCTGCACCTTGGTCCTCAAGCCCAGACTTTTTGCGGCCCATTACTGCCTGGAGAGGGAGTCCCGCAGGGACGTGCTTTCGGTCAGGCAGTACTCCGGAATCTCTTTGAGGTTTAGGCACTCCTACCCTCCAGCCCTCTGGTTGGGCTACCGGTGGAGGTAGTATTTTCAATGAAATCCTTTTCTCTGATGCTGAGGCTAGAGGGAGCTCATTTTTTAGCTCTGGGTCCCCGGTAGCCTGAAGCTGGGGAGTCCCATAAGTGAGGACTGGACTTCCTGCTTGGTCCTGGAGAAAGAGTAGTTACTCACCTGTAACAGGTGTTCTCCAGGAGCAGCGGAATCAGTCCTCACAACCCTCCCTCCTCCCCTGGGAGTTGCAGTTGTACATAGTTCATTTTTACATTTTTGTGTGCTGTTTTTTAGCTATGTCATTTGACTGAGCAAGATGGCACCTTTAGGCGGGAAGGGGACCGCGCATGCGTGTAGTATTCCCAAAGGCTTTCATGGCCGATGTCACCCATAAGTGAGGACTGATTCCTGCTGCTCCTGGAGAACACCTGTTACAGGTGAGTAAGTACTCTTTTCTCTCAGCCCATAATCAAACTCTGGCATTCATACCAGAGGATGTAGTACAAGTGGAAAAATCCATAAATCATTATTTAAAAAAAAAAAAGACCAGGAAAATACACTGCGTACCTCGCATAAGCACTGTGGAACCTATGTACTTTTTTCGGAACCTGAGTTACTTGTGACCTGGATTTGCCGCTATTGGAAAAGGCAAGTGACCACAAATATTTAATAAAAGCAGTAATAGCATTGAGTTCCAGTGATCAGGGGAAAGGGGAAGCAATTCTAGCAAATTCAAAAACAAAGAAGCTGTTTAATAGGGTGAACTGGGCATACCTCTTTGAAGTGCTGGAGAAATGCAAAATTAAGGGTAACTTTCTGCGTTGGATAAAAATTCCTTTATGATAAACGAGAAACTCAGCTCATAGTAAATGGGAATCTATGACGTTCCATTTAAAGTGCAGATGCTGCAGGGATGTCCCCTGGCACCCCCCACCCCAATATTGTCTCTGGGCCATTGGCACTAAGAATACAGAGCGACAGTTGAACACAGGAGCAAAAGCTTCATTTATTTGTGGATGTTATGCTTTTATTTTTACGTAATACGGAGAAGAGCATATATGAAAGTTATTGAAATATAACAGTTTGGAATATTTGCAGGCTTAAAAGTAAAACTTTGATAAATTGGAAGCTTTAATGCTGAAAAGACAGGAAGGGCCAGAATAAACCTTTCTGCGTTGGTTGGCCAAAGATGTTAAAATATTTAGGTGCCCATCTTAAGTGTTATCATACAGGTAATGCACCAAAAAATATCAGACACAAATTAGAAGATATCGGATATTTGTGTGAAAATGGAGGAAGCTTCTACTATCGCTTATGGGGCGAATTGCATTTTTCAAAATGGTAGCCCTGCCCAAATTTCCATGTTTCATACAAATTGTCTTTTTCTGAATCTTGGGGGGGGGGAGGGGGGGGGAGAATGTTTACAACTATTATGCAGACCTTTCTCCGGAGACAAGCAGAAGGATACAGTTACACTCAATGATGAAGTCCCCAGACCAAGCCTTCAGCGGGTCTTCCACAGCTCAGAGAATCTTTGTTGCTTCACTGATCATGCGTGCGTGCCTGCTTTCTGCCTGCTTGTGCTAAGAGAATCGGGGGGGGGGGGGGGGCGAGATTCTACCATGCAGAAGCCTGTACAGGTCTCCCCTTCCTTTTCATTTGCCTGCATTTTTGCTTTTTCTTTCACGGTTCCCTTGATCAGTTTGCTTACTGGGTTACTTCCACTATTTTTTTTTCAGCCATATGATTTTCAAGCCGTTGGGCAGTGAAAAAGAGAAACGTTTGCCTGCACCTCACTGCGACTGGCAAAAGATAAACGTGTGTGCTTGCACTTCACCATGCGAAGGCAGGAAAATGTTTTTTTAAATTGCGGCTGTGCTGTTTTTGTTGGCTGACAAGAAAAAGGAAAATATTGTGTTTTCAATGTTGCGCTGTTTTCTTCTCTTACTTGAATCATGACTTGCTCTGTCATAACCTCTGAGGCCAGCCCTCGTGTCAGACACCTCCTAATCTCTCCCCCCATTGGGCCAAGCACAGGCTTGGGGAGGGGGGGGGGTCTTTGAAGGTCACTGGTATTGTCACCTCTGGGCTCTGCTGTGGGGTCTGGGGATCCCCTTCGGCTATCCTTGCTGTCAGGTAGTACTTCTCCCCTCCTGAACTGACTCCTCATACATTGGCTTCCTCCTCTGTTGCTCTGAGGGATATGCATCTGTCAGGTTAAAAGGCTAAAGGTAAGCATGATTCCTTAGTGTCCCTCTAGTCCAGTCCCGGAACCATAGAGTTGTGAACCTCCACCAGCAGCTTTGGAGACTGAACATCTTCATCTCTTTGATCATCCAGCTATATGCAGCCCCAAGGACCGCCCACACATCAGTATCTCAGTCTCCAAGCAGCTTGGAAGTCAGAGCCCAGAACTGGGCTCCTTAGGAACAAATAAGCAGAGCTTTAGTGTTTTATTATTTTCTAGATTTAGGTGCTGGGCTGCTGCTGTGGAGGAAATCTTTGACTGTGTCCCTTCTGTCTTTCTCTAATCTGTTTTTTTCTCTCTGTCTCTCTCTCTGTCAGTCTCCCCATAGGTTAAACAAGCAGGGGAGCTGCACAGGACACAGGTCTCCTTTCTACCTAACCCCCTTGGTGGGTGAGGAGAAGGTTGAAGACAATTACAGGCAGCAATTGAATACAGCAGTAGGCTCTGAGGGTTCCCCGAGCTGCCCTGAGCGGTTATTACTCTGTTATTGACTCTGATAACTGCTACTCAGAGCTTGTGACAGGCACGCTGGACAGCACTCTGTGTTTTGACCCCCCCCTCCACTCCTGTGTGTGGGTGAGTAGAGTTTGAAGCTTTTTCTTTCTAAAGGCAGTGGTAGAGGCCTTGGGGTGGCCTGGAATCAGCTCTGGGGAGTGTTTTAGAACTTTTGGGTATTTTTTCTGGTCCTTTTTTGGCGGGATCGGGTCCGGCGGCCATTTTGGATTTTTTTTTCAAAGTTGTTTTTCTTCGTGTTTCTTTTTAGGGATAGGAGCTTCGTTTTTGCATTTCTTGGTCAGATATCAGCTAATTGACTCCAGCTCTATCTAATCCTGCAATTTGGAGCATTTTTGAGCACTTTTAAAATCACGATTTTTTTTTCTGCTCTGTTTGCTTCAGCAAGGTGTTCCTGCTTTGCTGGCAAAGGGCTGTGTGCATAGCCATGCCTCCTAGTCCTCGGTGTCTGGTCTGTGGCATTCGTAGAAGTAGTAATTTGGCAGCCCGAGTCTGTGCCACTTGTTCTGCTGTGGGTGCTGGCATGGGGGATCCTCTGGAGGGCTCCAGTGCATATCTCCCACCTGTATCTACAGAAGGGACATCAGAGCAGGCAGAGACGGTCCTTGGTCCGGGGATTCCTGCGGTGCCGGAGCGTCTTTTTCTCTCTCATGCAGGAGGCTCTGGCTCTCTTGCAGCCGGCGGGGGGAGGCTCGGTCCTGCCCCACCGTGGGCTAAAGCGTCCACTTTCAGTGGAGGGAGACACTGGTCCACAAAAGAAGAGCCGGCCCCCGAGTGTTGCGGATTCTGCGCCTCCTGGGGACGAGTCACTGGATATAGCCTGCTGGTATCTCCCATCAGCCTCCAGTGTGTCCAGTCTCCTTGCAGCAGGAGGACATAGTGAGCCTAGCTTCTGGGCTCACTTGGGGGGAACAGATAGGAGCATTTAGTGTGACAAATTCTGATTTTACCTTTGATTTTTACCTTTAATTTACTTTTAATTTTGCTTTTAATTCGGTTACCTTTGGTTAATTGACAATCGGGGATTGGTTCCCTTTAGTTAGGAGCAAATTTCTTTATTTACAGTAATTTTAAATTTGAGCCTGGTTCTTTAAATTAGTAGCAGTTCTTGCCTTCCCTCCTTGTAAGTGATTTTCACTTGCTGCAGGCATTTGCCGGTGCGGATCTCTCTCCCTGGACTGTACGGGAGAAAGCTCCGGGACCCGTACAGCCACACTGAAGCTGTGTGGGACGGAGCCTCTCCGTTGCTGCGGGATTTAATTTTAGTCTGTGGAACCGGCTGAGCGATCCTCGCCGCGGCTGCCAGGCGCATCAGCGCAGTTTGAGGATCGGAGGAATTCAAGGAGGTAGGAGCAGGCTGTGTGGCTTTCGGCCCTGCAGGTAAGGCCTTCGGGCTCTGTCGGTCTGCTGAGGCCTCATTTTTGCAGCGGCGGCTGTTCTTGGCGCCAGAATTCATTGGCGAAGGGGCGGCCATTTCCTCGCTAGGTATTTGGACCGCATGGCGAGCGTTGCAGTGAACTGCCTGCGTGAGGACAACAGGCAGAATAGCTAAAATTTTTGGGCCTAGTGATTGTGTCTTTCTTTTGTTTGTAGTTTTTTTTTTGAGGCCAGAGGGGTTCCTCAGCATTAAGGGGGACTGTTGTCAATCCTCTTTATAGAATAAATAAGAATGAATTTAAAAACAGGACAGCAGTTTTGGCATTGATCCCTGATACCACATGTTCTTTCCCTCCTAATCATGTCTCTGAGGAGCATCTGTTCAGGCCCAGGATATTAGGCAAATTGCCAGCTTTTAGGTTCAAGGGCAGAGCCCTAACCTGTAGTTTGCAGGAGGGAAAGCCTAGAAGTGTGCCTTTATGTATTCTATAGTGACAGTTGCCCAAATTCACAGGGACAGGTTTAGGAAAACTTAGGATGTACAAGAATAGACTGGCAGTTAAACTGTCAGCCGGGAAGTGCCTGTGCTACGGTCTATGGCCACCGGAGGGCAGCTGGTACACTCAATAGTGCCTTTCTATGACTGTGCAGGCAGCCATTATCTGCAGGTCAGGATAGAAGTCACCACAGAGCCTCGGTGCTGTGATGTAAGGTCTGAGAATCCAGTTTATATGACCAAGATTTAAAGCTCTTAATTTCTGTATCATTGGTCGGGCTCTGCTGCCCTAAAGGTCACCGAATGACAGCGCTGCTCATGAATCACATAAAGTATTCAGTGCCCCCATCCCTGGGGGGTGAGTGGTACAATACAAAATCATATTACTCATCAGGTTCACACAGGCAACAACCTCTCAGACTTCCATTTTCAAAGTGGTCGGTGTATTCCACTGCTATTTCTCTGACTTCAGGAAGGGCCTGGTGAGGTGCTTGTGGGTTTCATAGCAACACTTAGCAGGCCCTTCCCAGGAAATTCTCATCTATTACTAGAGCAGGGTTTCATTTCATTTCATTTCTCTGGTTGTGGTTAATGCACAGCGCTAGGGGCTGTGTTCGAAAGCTTGCGTCCCACGGACTTCGGTGGGATTTCAAAAAGATAGAGAAACTCGCTTTAGTGAGAGATAGCCTTGTTCATTTTTAGCTAACACAGATGTGGAATGCTCTGCCATAAGCTTTATGTCATGGGAAGGATTTTATAGTTGTGTGGTTTCTTAATGGACAATGTTCCCGTTTAGTTTGGCTTTGCCCAAATTATAAGATTTTACGGTAGATTTGTAATGTCTTCATTTCGGATATATGTGGTTTAATTTTACATATGGAAGAGGCAGCTCAGCGGAGAGGGGTTGCAAGATAGAACTCTGGCCTTTGAAGCTATCTATGCTCCCATTCCATTTATCAGCGGTTCTCCAGTACGGAGAGTCTCTGCTAGTGTTCAGCAGGCGTTGGGAACGCATGTCGGAAGGCCTCGATGCATTGGCACAAAGGTGGCCAAGGTACGGGCTGCTCTATGTCTTTCCTCCGTGGGCCCTGCTGGGCCGCCTGGTACAGCGGATCGAGCGGCATCCGGGTCCCGTGGTTCTGATTGCCCCGGACTGGCCTCGTCGGCCTTGGTATGCGGATCTGGTGCGGTTGAGTGTGGCCGATCCGTGGCTCCTTCCTCGGCCGGATCTCCTTCGGCAGGGGCTGCTGCATATGCCTCAGGTGGCTCGATTCTCGCTTACGGCATGGCTATTGAGAGGGCGTGAATGAGAGCCAAAGGTTATTCTCCGGAGGTCATCGCTACCTTGTTGCGGGCGCGGCGTCGGTCTACATCGCTAGCGTATGTCCGGGTCTGGCGTATTTTTGAGAGCTGGTGTGCGGTTCGCGAGTTGCGGCCTTTGCGGACCTCCGTTCCTCAGCTCCTCTCCTTCTTGCAAGCAGGGGTGGACAAGGGCCTGGCGGCCAGTTCGTTGAGGGTACAACTTGCAGCTCTTGCGTGTTTTCGAGGCAAGGTTCAGGGCCAGTTATTGGGGTCCCATGCGGATGTGAAGCGCTCCTTGCGAGCGGTGTTGCTTATGCGTCCTCCGTACAGGGCTTTAGTGCCCTCGTGGGACTTTAATTTGGTGTTGAGGTCTCTGGTGGCTCCGCCGTTTGAACCCTTGGCGCAAGCTTCGTTGAAGGACTTGACGTTGAAAACGGTGTTTCTGGTAGCGATCTCGTCAGCTCGCAGGATCTTGGAGTTGCAGGCTCTTTCGTGTAGGGAACCCTATCTGTCTTTCTCTTCTGACATGGTGGTATTGCGACCAGTTCCCGCATTTTTGCCTAAGGTAGTTTCGGCGTTTCACATGAATCAGGGGGTGTCTCTCCCGGTGTTTGCCAAGGAACGGGGCCAGCACGCGGATAACTCCTTGCACGCGTTGGATGTCCGTCGAGCTCTTCGTCGGTATTTGAGGGAAACGGCGGCCTTCCGTAAGTCCGATCGCCTATTTGTCGCATTTGGCGGTCCGCACAAGGGGGAAGCAGCGTCTAAGTCTTCCATTGCCCGCTGGTTGAAAGAGGCGATTTCGTCGGCATACCTTTTACACGGCAGGATGGTTCCTGCCAGGCTTCGGGCTCACTCGACTAGGGCGCAGGCGGCGTCTTGGGCGGAAGTTAGCTTGGTACCGGCGGTGGATATTTGTCGGGCGACGACGTGGTCGTCCTTGCACACCTTTGCTAAGCACTATCGTCTGGATGTGCAGGCGGCGTCGGATGCACGGTTTGGGTCTCGGGTGCTTCAGGCTGGACTAGCGAGGCCCTCCCGTTGAGATTTACTGCTCTGTTACATCCTCTATGGTTCTGGGACTGGACTAGAGGGACGCTAAGGAAGAGTAAATTAGACTTACCTGCTAATTGTTGTTCCTTGCGGAACTCTAGTCCAGTCCCGGATCCCTCCCTGTCTATCTGTTCTCGCTGCCAGCCAAGAAGGTACATTCATTATAGGAGTCTGCCAGGGTTTTTGTTTTCTATACTTTCGGTCAGAGCTCCTCTGCTTGCAGCACGCCTTAGTTCCCTTTCGGGGTCAAATCTTGGGGGTGAGCGGTGGTGTCTCTTGTTGCATGCATTTTGCACAAGGGTCGCCACGGCCGTTCTGGTCCGCCTTCCCGTAGGCGGGAGGTTGTTCTTACGCAATTGGAAAAAGAAAAAAAAAATGTTTGCTAGTGGTGGGAACTTTAGGGTCAGGATCCTTTTTTCCACTGTTATATCTACTTATTTGTTGCTCTGCTTAGTATGCTTTGTCAATAGGTACTGATGTGTGGGCGGTCCTTGGGGCTGCATATAGCTGGATCATCAAAGAGATGAAGATGTTCAGTCTCCAAAGCTGCTGGTGGAGGTTCACAACTCTATGGTTCCGGGACTGGACTAGAGTTCCGCAAGGAACAACAATTAGCAGGTAAGTCTAATTTACTCATATCTGCCGACTCAAGTAAACAGCATACAAAGTGCAAACCCCTGCCCTCCACTCCTGACAGCCTTATCACTACCTGGGGGGCTCCAGGGGCTTCAGTCTCCCCTCCTCTCACTTCTCCAGAAGTTTCTTCACGCTAATTCCACTCTCTTGCAGGCCTCTCCACAAGAACTTGAAACTCTCCCCAGTGCACCCTCAGACCTCTGCGGGCCCCCCCCCCCCCCACAGGTGGTCATGGGATCCACTCTACTGATTGAGTGGAACAAACCTTTGTCCCTTGACGAGGACATTCGCTCGCTCCTGCCTTATTCCTGGGAGCCATGTGAATCCTATGGGGTCAACCCTGTCCTTTTACCCCTAGAACCAAACCCCCAAGATGATTTGCCTGAGGAGCCTTCCTATCTGAAGTTCCTCCAGAAACTCTGGCTCTGCCTCAGTCTACAACTAAAAAGCAGCATTTTCATTCCATTTTAAAGGCTTGCAATACTCCCTATGAGGCCCCTGCACTCCTCAAGCTATAGGACATAGTAATATAGTATATGACGGCAGATAAAGACCAGTATGGTCCATCAAGTCTGCCCAGCAACATGGTAAGAGTAGGTGCACCAGCCGCTCCATGCAGGTCACCCTTCCATATGCCTTTGTTTAGGGGAATATCCACCGCTCCATATAGGTCACCCCTATTTGTTGAGATATAAAAGTTACGGAGTTGAAGGCTGCGGCGATGTCCAGGAACACTAGTGCAAATCCCTGCCGGATGTTGTCAATACCAGAGATTACATTATTGAGGAGGGTGGTAAGGAGTGTTTCTACACCGTGTGACTCTCTGAAACCATGTTGGCAAGGATCAAGTGGAGCAGCAGCATCGATATGGTCTTGTAATTGACTTTGTATCTCTTTTTCAATTAACTTTGCAAGAAAAGGAATACTTGCGATAGGTCTGTAGGAGTCTACCCTTTGGGGATCTAACTTACTATTTTTTAGAAGCGGTCTGATAGCTGTTTGCTTGAGGGCAGAGGGGAATGAACCAGAAGTGAAGGACAGGTTCATTATTCTGGTGGTTATTGTGCTGAATTCACTACGCAGTTCCTTTATCCAAAAAGCTGGGCAAGGGTCTGTCTGTGCAGTGGTGGTATTGAGCGCTATGATCAAGTCTTCGATGCGCTTCTTGGCAGGAGTAGAAAAAATGGTTAGAGCTGTTGGGCAACTTTGGACCATGGAGGCAAATTCCATTGAAGGTTTGTTTGTCTGCGCAATCTTGGATTGTAGGTAAAATGCAAACTCCTGAGGATGGATCTCAAATTGCTTTTCTGGAGCTGGTTCTTTGGAGAGATTCTTGACCAAATTAAACAAATCATGAGGTTTGTTTAATGAACGCTTCAAGGTGTCTGTATGGTACTGTTTCATTCTCTCTGTGATGGCATTGCGGTGGACGGATAGCTGATAGATGTTAGCTGCCTGGTCTACCATGGAGCGTGATCGACGCCAGCATTTCTCAAGACTCCGTAGTCGGGAGAGTGATAGTCTCAGCTCCTCTGTGTACCATGGTGCAGCAGTTCTTTTCTTTAGCGGCCTGTTGAGTGGTGGTTGAAGAGCTATCACGTTGAGACTGTTGTTCCAGCAAGAGATTAGATCTTCCAGATTTAGGGATGTCTCATTACGAAGCGAGCACGTTCCGGCCAGGATAACGATCCCTGTTGAATGTCAAAAAGCTTCTGGCCAGAGATCCAGAGCCCTTGCTTGGAGCACTGTTGGTCTTTGATTTCATGTTGTGAGTGGGAATCTGGAAGGTAATAAGTTTGTGGTCTGACCACGGCACAGCTGATAAGGACATTGCGGTGTTGTGTGATTGATCATACACTGACTGTGGGGCAAAAACAAGGTCAAGAATATTTCCCTTTACATGAGTAGGTTCGTTCACTAATTGTTGGTATCCAAGGGTATCAAGGGCTTCAAGGAAGGCTGATGCTTGGCTATCTTGAAGTGCTGGCAGGTTAAAATCACCTACAATCCAATTTGGAGTATTAGGATTCTGGATGTTGGATGCTAGGTTTATAATCGCTGGGAGGTCATCTGGGGAGGCTGAAGGAGCTCTGTATAGAAGGTTTATAGCACAGAGCTTGTTGGATATAGAGACTAAACTCCAGGTGGTCAGTGCTGAAGGCGTCGATCAGCTGGAATTGTAGGTCAGACTTGGTGAGGATAAGCACTCCCCCTCCTCACTTGTTATGTCTGTGGCTAGTGAACACTGTGAAATTTGATGGAAGGAGCTGGCCATGTTTCAGTAACCATGAGAATATTAAGGTTGTGAAGGGAAATTGTCTACAATCACAGGCCACTTTTTACGAATTGAGCGGGAGTTGATGAGGGCACATTTTAAGCTTTGTGGGAGGAGGCTTTTGAGCTGTTTGGCTTTCGTTGAGTGCTGGAGTGGAATGTGTATCAGATGTGGGTGATGTGAGCGAGAGTCCCAATTATAGTTGTGCTTAGGTATACCTGTCCATCTTTTTCCACGGTTATGTAGTATAGGTATCTGATTTAACTCGGGGGATAGAGCTCGGGAGAATGAGAGGCAGAACGAGAAGAGGAAGCAAAGGCCAGTTAAAGTGATGGGGGATCCCATCTTGCTAGCTCTAGGTGCTATCATAGAGGCAGTGAGTTAGTTTTAGTGTGAGGAGAGGGAACTGAACGTTTCTACCGGGTGGGTTCTCATTGAAGCTGCATACAGGCAAATCGTATTAATCTATGTATGGATTGTTTCTGGCAAGCAAATCTTTCCCTCATATAAAAGGTTAGATAAGCAGGCTGAAACTCGCCTCGTCATGGACAATTCCTCAGATTCGTGGTGGGAGGGAAACACTTCCAGTACAGAGTGCTTCCCTTTGGCCTCACCTCCGCCCCCAGGGTTTTTACAAAATGCCTGGCGGTGGTTGCTGCCTACCTCAGGAACCAGGGGATCTTTGTGTTCCCTTACCTGGACGACTGGCTTATCAGGGGCCAGCCTCCACAAGAAGCCAGGCAGACCACCTTCCGAACCATATCCCTGCTTCAGCACCTGGGGTTTGTTACAAACTTCCCAAAGTCCACTTTAGTCCCCTCACAGGACGTGGAGTTCATAGGGGCAAGATTGGATACCATCCATGCAAAGGCCTATTTGCCTGTGGACAGAGCTCACAGGCTGATAAAGTTGGCCGGCCAGTTTCAGGCGAACTCTCTGGTCTCGGCCAGGCACTTCCTCTGGCTCTTAGGTCACATGGCTTCCACAGTCCATGTCACCCCAAATGCCCGGCTGCACATGAGGCCGGCTCAGTGGTGCCTCAGGGCACAGTGGCTGCAGGCCACAGGGAAATTGTCAGACAGGATAAAGGTGTCCAAACATTGGAGGACTCCTTACGCTGGTGGAGGCATCTCCCAAACCTGGTCGGGGGAGTTCCTTTTCAGGCTCCTCCACACACTCAGGTACTGACAACCGATGCTTCCCTGCAGGGCTGGGGGGCACACTGTCAGGGGGCCTGCACCCAAGGCCTGTGGTCTCTGTGGGAGACCGCCCAGCAGATCAACCTGTTGGAATTGAGCCATTCGACTAGCCTTACGGACTTTCTCTCGGGTCCTCTCTCACCAGTCTGTCCTAGTTCAGATGGACAACCAGGTGGCTATGTTCTACGTCAACAAGCAGGGAGGCACAGGATCCTGACTCCTGTGCCTGGAAGCACAAGCTGTCTGCTCCTGGGCTATCAGGGCATGACTCTCAGGGCGGTCTACCTCCCAGGCCAAGAAAACTACCTGGTGGACAGGCTAAGCAGGCTCCTGCAGCCTCACGAGTGGCAGTTGGATCCTCTGGTAGTTCAACAGATCTTTCTGAAGTGGGGACTTCCAACCATGGATCTTTTTGCCAGTCCACTGAACAGGCAACTACCCAGGTTCTGTTCCAAGCAACCGCATGACTTGAGAACAGCGGCAGATGCATTCCTGATCCCCTGGTCAGAGGGCCTGCTGTATGCGTTTCCTCCCACACCTCTGGTGGCCCGGACTCTATTCAAAATCCAGCAGGACTGAGCCACGGTGATCCTGATAGCCCCCAGGTGGCCCAGGCAGCCGTGGTTCCCTCTTCTGCAGTTGGCAGTGGATACTCCACTTCCTCTGGGGCTGCAACCCGACCTTCTGACTCAGGATCAGGGGTCCCTCTTGCATCCCAACCTCAAATCCCTCAATTTGATGGCCTGGCTGCTGAAAGGCTAGTCCTTGCTCCCTTGCTTCTATCAAAGGAGGTTGAAGAGGTGGTGTTGGCCTACAGGAAGCATTCCACTAGGAAGGCCTATGCTCTGAAGTGGCGTAGGTTTTCTACTTGGTGTTCTCAACAGCAGGAGGATCTGAGAAATCTGAACAAGTTTCTGGAGAGGGAAAAGTTCAAGATGCTTACCATTGGAATCCTGCTGCCCTACCTCCAGCAGGAAGATTGGCTATGCTCCTTAGACCTAAAGGATGCTTATACTCACATCCTCATTCATCAAGACCACAGACAATATCTCCGATTTGTAGTGGGAGGAAGCCATTACCAGTACAGGGTACTCCCTTTTGGCCTAACCTCCGCCCCTAGGGTTTTCACCAAGTGCCTGGTGGTGGTGGCGGCCTATCTCAGAGTTCAAGGACTCTTTGCCTTTTCATACCTGGACAACATGGCTCATCAGGGGTTAGTCTCCACAGGAAACCAATCAAGCCACCCTCCGTACTGTCTCTTCTCCAGCATCTGGGATTTGTCATAAACTTTGCAAAGTCCGCTTTGCGCCCCTCACAAAACATGGAGTTCATAGGAGCAAAACTAGACACCCTTAAAGCGAAGGCCTTCTTACCCGTGGACAGGGCCCACAGACTAATGGATCTGGCCAGACAGTTCCACAGCAATTCTCTAGTCTCTGCCAGACAATTCCTAAGGCTCTTAGGCCACATGGCATCCACGGTCCATGTAACTTCAAATGCCCGTCTGCACATGAGGGCCCGCTCAGTGGGGCCTAAGGACTCAGTGGCTGCAGGCCACAGGCAGCCTGATGGACAAAGTGAGGGTGTCCAATCTACTAGCAGATTCTCCGCAGTGGTGGTTTCATCTCTCGAATCTACTGCGAGGGGTGCCTTTTCCAGCACCTCCACATTCTCAAGTGCTGACAATCGATGCTTCTCTTCAAGGTTGGGGTGCACATTGCCAAGGAGCATGCACTCAAGGCCTGTGGTCTCCTTGGGAGGCCACACAGCAAATCAATTTCCTAGAGCTCAGAGCGATCCGCTTAGCCCTGCGGACTTTCTCTCATGTCCTCTCTCAGCAGTCTGTCTTAGTCCAGACGGACAATCAAGTTGCTATGTTCTGTGTGAACAAGCAAGGGGGCACAGGCTCCCGACCTCTTTGTCAGGAAGCACAGGACCTGTGCTCCTGGACAGTCAAGCATGGCATACTTCTCAAGGCGGTCTATCTCCCTGGACAGGAGAATTACCTAGCAGACAAGTTGAGCAGGATCCTACAGCCACACGAATGGCAGTTGAATCCTCTGGTAGTTCAACAGATCTTCCTAAGATGGGGTCTTCCCACCATGGATCTGTTTGCCAGTCCACTGAACTGTCAACTCCCCAAGTTCTGCTCCAGACAACCACATCCTCTCAGAGTAGCAGCGGATGCATTTCTCATACCATGGTCTACAGGCCTCCTGTATGCGTTTCCTCCCACGCCTCTAGTGCCCAAAACACTGTTCAGACTGATCCGGGACAAGGCCTTCGTGATCCTGGTGGCCCCCAGATGGCCAAGGCAACCGTGGTTCCCACTTCTTTTACAGCTGGCGGTGGACGCTCCTCTTCCTCTGGGGATGCAACCCAATCTCCTGTCTCAGGAGCAGGGATTTCTCTTACAAGCCAATCTCCAGTCCCTCAATCTGATGGTTTGGCTGCTGAAAGGGTAGTTCTAGCATCCTTACTGCTGCCTAGGGAAGTGGAGGACGTGGTCTTGGCCTCTAGGAGGCAGTCCACTCGGAAGTCATATGCTCTTAAGTGGCGTAGGTTCTCCACCTGGTGTGCCCAGCACAAGGAGGATCCTTTCTCATGCCTGTTACCAGTGGTGCTGCAGTATTTGCTGCTCCTGTCCAATCTAGGCCTTAAACCCAACTCTGTTAGGGTCCACCTGAGTGCTCTCTAGCGCACCACTCACCGGTGGAGGATCAGTCTCTCTCAAGCCACCTTTTGGTAGCTCGCTTCCTCAGAGGCCTGCTTTTGCTTAAGCCTCCAGTTCATCCACCTGCCCCTGAGTGGGATTTGAATGTGGTCTTGCAACAACTTACTTTCCCACCATTTGAGCCTATGGCTACTTGTCGTTTGCACTTTCTTTCCTGGAAAGCGTTGTTTTTGGTAGCTCTTACCTCAGCAAGGCGAGTAAGTGAGCTTCAAGCCCTGGTGTCTGAGGCACCATACACTAGGTTCTATAGGAACAGAGTAGTCTTACGGACTCACCCTAAGTTCCTTCCAAAGGTTGTCTCCTCCTTCCACCTCAATCAGGAGGTGGTTCTTCCAACTTTCTTTCCCAGGCCGCATGCCGGCGGGGCTGAGACGGTCTTGCATACGCTGGACTGTAGGAGGGTGTTGTACTTCTACCTTGACTGTACGCAGGGACACCGAAGGGCTGTACAGCTCTTCGTCTCTTTTGACCCTAATAAGTTGGGGTTACCCGTCTCCAAGCGTACCCTGTCCATCTGGGTAGCAGACTGTATCGCCTGGGCATACAGGGCAGCTGGCCTCTCCTTGCAGGGTCAAGTCACGGCTCACCATGTCAGGGCGAAGGCTGTGTCAGTGGCTCGTCTCCGTTCTGTTCCGTTGGCAGACATCTGCAGGGCCGCTACTTGGTCTTGGCCCACTACTGCCTCGAGAGGGAGTCCCGCAGGGACAGTGCTTTCGGACAGGTGGTACTCCGTAATCTCTTTAAGGTATAGGCAACTCCTACCCTCCGGCCCTGGTGTTGGGCTACCGTTCGGAGGCGTTCTCCGAGAAGATTCTTTTCACACATGCTGAGGCTGTAGAGGGAGCTCATTTTTTCAGCTTTGTGTACCCGGTAGCCTTAAGCTGGGGAGTCCCATATGTGAGGACTGACTTCCTGCTTGGTCCTGGAGAAAGCGTAGTTATTCACCTGTAACAGGTGATCTCTAGGAACAAGCAGGAATGAGTCTTCACATATGGGTATCGTCGGTACTGATGGAGCCTGTGCGGGAACGCTCCCCAGCGTCCAAAAGGAAAGCTTTTGGGAGCATCCCACAGCACCTGCGCGCTGCCTTCCCGCCTTTCCTAACCGCCTCTCTCCAGTTCTTCTTTTCCGCGGAGCCAGCAGGTCGTGTTCCTGTCACCGCTGAAGAATTTCTTTATTTTATTTCTTTGGTCGTGCGTCTGCCTTCTCGACGCTGGACCAGTACCGCCGGTCTTTTCTTTATTCTAAAAAAAAAAAAAAAAACCCCTACTGTTTTTCCTCACTTCAGTGTATTTTCTTCTTTGGCCTTAGGCCTATGAAATTTTTCCTCATGGAAAAGCCCGCCTCTGGGTTTAAGAAATGCACGAAGTGCAGCGGCACTATTTCTGTCGCTGACACCCATGAATGGTGTCTAAAATGTTTAGGTCCTGACCACTCCATTGCGGATTGAGTCCTGCTCCATGATGTCTGAGGCCTACAGAATCGAGCAGCTAAGCTCAGTACCCTGTTTCCCTCGGATGCAGCTTCCGTTGCATCGATGTCTTCCAGGGTAGATCTCCCTCTAAGTATCGAGATGCCTCCGGGCTTGCCCTTGAGGAATCCGCACTGGCAAAATTACCCCGGCGGGAGGCTCCGGCTTCCAAAGCTTTATCTATGGGGTCACAGGTTGGCATCGATGGCTCGGCCTCGACCGATCACCTGTTGCCATGTTCTGGGGTACTGGTGGTTCCCACTGGTACCGACATCCAGACATTGGTTGCGTCAATGGATCAGAATATCCTGACCATGCAGCGTGCCATCACGTCATTCATACAAGCTGCGACGCCTTCGGTACCGCAACAAACTCCGTTGCCGGTACCGACATCGGTTCCGGTGCCGGTACCGATTGCATCGACATCCACTTTGGTGTCGACTGCAGCAGTACACTGTTCTGTGATGCCCATCGGTACCGAATCGGTACCGATCACGCCCGATGTCGATACAACCTGGTACGCGTATCGGGCTCTGCAGGAGCATCCAGAGAGACGATACTTCGATTTCTCTGAAGACTCTGAATCAGAGGTCTCTGTCGAAGCATCGGTGATTCATCCTCAGGAGCCCTCTTCTCCAAAAGGAGAGTGTCTCCTCCAGAAGACTTGTCTTTTCAAGACTTCATTAGGGAAGTGGCCAGGGGCCTCTCCATCTCAGTGGCCCCTGAAACAGAGCCTAGAGCCAAAAAATTAGATATTTTACAATATCCTAAGGCTCCTAAAGAGGCAGCCACTTTACCAATACATGAGATTCTTTATGATCACGTGTTGGGCATATGGGAGACTCCTCTCACCACTTCCCCTCATTCTCGCAGGTTGGACACCATGTATCGTGTTCTTCCTTGTCCTGGCTTCCATAAGACTCAGCTTCCTCACCACTCCATTGTGGTGGAGTCTGCTATGAAGAAGATAAAGAGTACAAAGAGGCACTCTTCTGCTCCTCCAGGAAGGGAATGCAGAACCTTAGATGCCTTTGGCAGGAGAATTTTCCAGGCTAGTATGCTTGTTGCCAGAATCAACTCCTATAGTCTCTATATGGGGATGTTTCTAAAAGAAGTTACAGATCACCTGCAAACTTTATCTCCTTTTATTCCAGAAGATAAAAGGGAAGAATTCCTCACCTGACTCAAACATGCCCAGGATATTTCCAAGTTCTCCAACCGTGCAGCCTTTGACTCTTTTGAAGGTGCCAGCAGAGCCTCTGCCATTGCCATAGGTGCACGCAGAGTTTGCTTGGTTACAAGCTTCTGATTTGGAACCTTGGGTTCAAGATGGACTAGGAAATCTTCCTTGTACAGGTGAAAATCTTTTTGGCAAAGATTGGCAAGCAAAGGCTACCCAAATGGATGCTTAAAATTCTGCTTTAGATAGACTTTCAAAGTCTACTTCTGCTCCTTTTAAGAAAAGGTGGTTCAAAAAGGGATTTTTTCCCAAAAAAGGGAAATATTTTACTTATGGTCAGCAGTCATCTTCTGCAGGTCGTCTTGCTACAAAGAGACAGCAACAACCGAAACAGGCCAAGCCTAAGGCTGCTAGGACTGCTACGGCCCAACAGCCTCAGCCTCCTCAGGGCCTTTGACTGACAACTAGAGAGCTTAGCCTTTCTGGCTCTAGAACATCCAGAACCTCTCACCATTCCAGGAAGGTTGGCTTACTTTGCTCCCAGATGGGAACAAATCACAGCAGAGCAATGGACCCTCTCCATCATAAGGGAGGGGTACAAGCTTCATTTCTTAAACCTTCCTCCTCACACCATGGTGAGACAGTTCAATTCCCAGACATCTCTCCTCAACCTTCTGGGTCAGGAGATCACTACCCTTGCCCAAGGGGCAATAGAAGAAGTACCCCTTCTTCAACAGGGCTCAGGGTTCTACTCCCCCCTACTTTCTTATCCCAAAGAAAACAGGGGGCTACAGACCCATTTTAGATCTCAGAGAATTGAACAAGTTTCTATGCAAGGAGAAATTCAAGATGATTTCTCTCGGTACTCTCCTTCCATACCTTCAGAGTCAGGATTGGCTTTGCTCTCTAGACCTCAAGGATGCGTACACCATGTCCTCATCCATCCAACACACAGAAGGTTCCTTCGGTTCCTTTATCAAGGGAAGCACTATCAATACAGAGTGCTTCCTTTCAGTCTGGCCTCTGCTCCAAGGGTGTTCACAAAATGCATGGCAGTAGTAGCTGCATTCCTACGCACTCTAGGGATATTCGTATTCCCATATCTGGACGACTGGCTCATCCGAGCTCCATCCCAGTAAGAAGCCCAGATTTCTCTAACCTGCACAAGCCGTATCCTTCAGTATCTGGGGCTTGTAATAAACTTTCCAAAATCCCATCTCACCCCTACTCAGTCTCTAGAGTTCATAGGGGCCTTGCTGGATACCACAACTGCAAGAGCCTATCTTCCCCAGGCCCGTTGCCTACGCTTGGTGCAGTTAGCCTCACAAATTCAGTTAAAATCCCGTTTAACTGCTCGAGAGATGTTACAACTGTTAGGCCACATGGCCTCCACTGTGCATGTGGTGCCTTACGCTCGCCTTCACATGAGGGCAGCTCAGTGGACTCTATCCACCCAATGGACCCAGGCATCAGGTTGCCTGTCAGACAAAATAGCAACCTCCAGTCGCCTCTTTTGGTCCCTCCACTGGTGGAAGTCCACTCAAAATCTGTTGTTGGGGTCCCCCTTTCAACAGGTGTTACCCCAAGTAACCCTTACAACAGATGCCTCTCCAAGAGGTTGGGGAGCTCATCTTCAAGATCTCTCCACTCAATCATCTGATCTCTAGAAGAGACATCTCTACATATCACCCTCTTAGAGCTCAGAGCAATTTTTCTAGCTCTGTCTTCCACACCCTGCTCAGCTACAAGACAGTCCTCATCCACACAGACAACCAAGTAGCCATGTTCTACGTGAACAAGCAGGGCGGGACTGGCTCTCTGTTGCTTTGCAATGAAGCTCTGAGATTGTGGGCCTTCGCCAGAGAGTATCAAATTCATCTCATGGCAGTGTATCTTCCATGGGTTCAAAACTCTTGGGCAGACAGACTCAGTCAAGTTCTGCTCCCACACGAATGGTCCCTCCATGGGGACCGGATAGCCAGGATCTTCCGAATTTGGGGAACCCCGGACATAGACCTCTTTGCAAGTCCGTGTAATGCCAAACTTCCCCGGTTCTGTTCCAGGATTCCGTGTCAGGGAGTTCAGGCCAGGGATGCCTTCCTCCTTCAGTGGGGGCAAGACTTCCTCTATGCCTTTCCACCCATTCCCCTAATTCCCAAGACACACTTCAAACTTCAGAGAGACAAGGGGTCTATGATCCTCATAGCACCACATTAGCCACACCAAGTGTGGTACCCTCTACTTCTGCATCTCTCCCAAGCTCCCCCCCTGGACTTTATCCCATGCAGGCCTTAAAATGAATTCAGTGAGAGTCCATTTGAGTGCTATTGCAGCATCCCTTAAACCTCTCAATGGACAACCTATTTCCTCTCATCCTCTTATAGCAAGATTCATGAGAGGCCTTCTTTTGACTAAACCTCCCATCAGACCACCTCCAGTGGCATGGGACTTGAATCTGGTTCTTGGCCAGCTTATGCAGCCACCTTTTGAGCCCTTAGCCACTACCTCCTTGAAATTTCTTTCCTGGAAGGTTATTTTTCTCATTGCAGTCACCTCAGCTCGCTGCATCAGTGAGCTGCAAGCCTTGGTGGCTAATCCTCCTTATACAAGGTTCCATCATGACAAGGTAGTCCTTAGGACTAATCCACACTTTATGCCTAAAGTGGTCTCACCTTTTCATCTGAACCAGGAGGTTTATTTACCTGTCTTTTTTCCAGGACCTCATGCTTCAAGTGCAGAGAGGAATCTTCATACCCTGGATTGTAAAAGAGCTCTTGCTTTTTACTTACAAAGGACACAGCAACATAGAAAGTCCTCTGAACTCTTTGTTGCTTTTGATCCCTCTCATTTAGGACTTCCAGTCTCTAAGAGAACTCTGTCTAATTGGATTGCTCAGTGTATTTCTTTTGCCTACCAGAGTAAGAACCTTTCTCTGGAGGGCCATGTCACAGCTCACAATGTGAGGGCCATGGCAGCCTCTATGGCTCATCTAAAGTCTGTGTCCATCGACCAGATCTGTTGAGCGGCCACATGGTCCTCGGTTCATACCTTCACAGCCCATTACTGCTTGGACAAGGACTCCCGCCGGGATGCCTTGTTTTGTCAGGCTGTTCTCAAACACCTGTTCCATACCTAACCAACTCCTACCCTCCATACCTGACTGGATGCCTGAGATTCATGGGTGGAGGTAGAGCCCTTCCCAGGGATTTACAATCTGGGTGATCTCCCAGGCATCTCTAGCTGGGGAGTCCCCATATGTGAAGACTCATTCCTGCTTGTACCTAGAGATAGCACAGTTACTTACCTGTAACAGGTGATCTCTGGGAACAGCAGTAATAAGTCTTCACAACCCACCCACCTGCCCTAGGAGTTGTATCTCTCTATCTTTCTTTCCTTTCCTCACTCTCTTTGTCTCAGCTTTAAAACTCGAACTGGAGAGAGGCGGTTAGGAAAGGCGGGAAGGCAGCGCGCAGGCGCTGTGGGATGCTCCCAAAAGTTTTCCTTTTGGACGCTGGGGAGCGTTCCCACACAGGCTCCATCGGTACCGACGATACCCATATGTGAAGACTTATTCCTGCTGTTCCCAGAGATCACCTGTTACAGGTAAGTAACTGTGCTTTCTCCAGGAGCAGCAGGAATCAGTCCTCACAACCCTCCCTCCTCCCCTTGGAGTTGCGGTCATATAATTTATTTTGTTTTTTGCTGTCTTTTAGCTATGTCGTCAGACTGAGCAAGATGGCACCCTTGGGCGGGAAGAGTTCCGCACATGCGCGCTGCATTCCCAAAGGCTTTCTTTGAAAGCTGAGGAAATGCTCCGCATGGGAGCTCCGTCACCCATATGTGAGGACTGATTCCTGCTGCTCCTGGAGAACACCTGTTACTGGTGAGTAACTACACTACCTGTGCTTTCAATAGTATATTGGCACTGCTGTAATACTAAGCAGTAGCCAGGTTCCCTCATCTGATGCTTTTAATATAATTCACATGCCACATCTATACTTTGTGTCCTTGTTGGTGGTTGAAAGTTTTTAGGGATGGTTTTGGATATCTGTTAAAATATAGGGTATCTGGGGTGCAATTTAAAATGTTTCTTTATGATAGTGGTCCCACTTTTTTGTATTAGTTGATATTTTGATGTGGGTATCCTGTTGTGAAATTTAGAAATTTTGCTACGAGCAAGCAGCTATCCCTTCTCCGGGACTTGTTGCCCTTCACAAGCTGAGGGTCATTGCTGCCTCCATAGCCAGTCCTGCTTCTGTCTCAACCCAGGACATCTGCAGGGCAGCTACCTGGTCATCCATCTGCACCTTCATTAAGCACTACAGTTTGGATCGTTCATCCGTGACAGACTTTGCCTTTGACCAGGCTGTCTTCTGTTTGCTACCTTATTCTTCTGCTCCACCTGAACTAAGTTTGGGGCCACCTGATTACTCAAATGTTTGACAACCAGTGTTACTTGACCAAGTCTCCAGAGAAAGCGTAGTTTATTATTTGTAACAGGGGCTCTCCGTAAACAGAAGGGGTATACAGTCACACTGTCTTGCTTGCCTTCCCCCTAAAATAACTGAGTAAGACACACAAGTTGACACCACTAAATGGACTGGTGTCATCTGTTTTCCAATTTTTTTTGTCCATTTTGTCTTTGCTCTGGTACGAACTGATTCCACTGGTCAACATTGAAATCGTTACTGACTTTAAAAGGTCCTAATCTGTAGTATCTTGGTGAGCTGAACACGAATATAACATTAAAAAAAATTATTGGCTCTCGTTTTGAAGATATTGCATGTAGTTCATTTTTGACGTTTCACCATGTAAATTTATCCAGTAGGACATCAACAACATCTCAAATAAGCCTTGAATGATGTAATATTGCATCACATTGCATAATACAAGCATGCACACATCATCCAGAGTTGATTGCATCCTTTTCTGATGCAATGCAATACTACTGCCAGATGGCTGCTGAAGCATCTGATGTCAGCAGTGTACTATACGCAGTCTGAAAGGTTGGGCATTTAAAATATTTCAGACTGTGTGCGAGACAGTTTAAGCTACTGTTACATGTAAGTTTTATTAATCATATGATTTTAGCCATTTAGGTGCAATACAGAACAGTAATGCCGCGAAAGTGCGTTAATACTGTTGACAATTTCTGCTACATTTGTGGGGAAGTGACATTTGCCAACCAGAAGAAAAGTATCACTTCTCAACTGAAGAAGGAAGATCATCTTTACTTCGGATGCAAGACTGGTGACCAAGACAAGCCTAGGGCCCCGCATATATGCTGCGCTACATGTACAACACAGCTTTCACAGTGGTTGAATTGCAAAATACCATCAATGCAGTTTGCAGTCCCCATGGTGTGGAGAGAGCCAAGCAACCACATAAATGACTGTTACTTCTGCTTGGTTCCTTCTCTTTCCAGCGGAATAACTAAGCAAAAGAAGTCAGGCATAGTCTACCCAAACATTCCTTCTGCATTGAGACCAGTTCCACATGGTGAGGGACTTCCTATTCTAGAACCTCCATCAGAATATTCTCTTGATTCATCTGATGAGGACAAGGGTGAGCCGACCTGTTCTCCTGGTCCGTCAGCATGCAGTGACCCAGATTTTCACTGGGATGCATATCACCTCCACACAGAATAACACAGGAAGAACTAAATGACCTGGTTCCAAGAACAAGGCAGAATTGCTAGGATCAAGACTCCAACAATGGAATCTTCTAGAAGATGTCAACATTACTTCTTATCGAAAGTGCCACCAGCAGTTGGAGCCTTTCTTCAGAAAGGAAAGTAATCTGGTATTCTGTTGCAATATTGAAAGCCTCATGAATGCCTTAAAAATCACTCATGACCCACAAGACTGGAGACTATTTATAGACACTTCGAAACTGAGTCTGAAGGCTGTGCTTTTGAACAATGGAAACCGTCTTCCATCTATTCCAGTAGCGCATGCCGTCCACATGAGAGACATACAATAACTTAAAGCATCTACTGACTTCCATTAACTGTAACAAGTACAGCTAGCACCTCTGTGGTGACTTGAAGATAGTTGCCCTTTTAATGGGACTGCAGCAGGGATATAGAAATACATGTGTTTCTTATGTGAGTGGGATAGCCGAGCAAGGGATTGGCACTACTTGCGGAAGGAATGGAATCGCAGTCAAAATGTAACAGTTGGAGAGAATAATATCTAGCACCCAACTCTGGTTGAGGCTCACAAAATCCTGCTACCACCCCTTCACATCAAACTAGTTTTGATGAAAAACTTCGTGAAAGCCATGGACCGCACTTTGCCAGCTGTCTGATACCTGCATGAAAAGTCCCTCGACTCAGCGAAGCAAAGATTAAAGAGGGAGTTTTTGTGGGTCCTCAGATTCGAGAGCTTTTCAAAGATGACCGGTTCAACAAAGGGTGATGCGAAACAAGCATGGAATGCTTTTCGCCTAGTGTCAACAAACTTTCTTGGGAATGTTAGGGCAGAAAACTACAAGGAAGTAGTAGAAGACATGCTGATGCAGTATCAGAAACTTGGCTGCAATATTTCTCTAAAGATCCATTTTTTTGATTCCCATCTCGATTTCTTTCCTGGCAACTGTGGTATGGTTAGTGATGAACAGGGCGAACATTTTCACCAGGATATCGCAACGATGGAGCAAAGATACCAGGGAAAATGGTCCACTACAAAGCTGGCTGACTTAGATGGAGGAGTAGCCTAGTGGTTGGAGCAAGGTACTTCAGGCCGGAAGGTCGGGGTTCAAATCCCACTAGAGGACAGCAACCTTGGGCCGGAAGGACTGGGGTTTCTAGTCCCACAGATGCTCCTTGTGGTCTTGGGCAAGCCACTTAACCCTCCATTGCCCATGTTCCCTGTAAGTATTAGTGTATGTGTCTCATATCCTCCGCGTGTTAAATGTATCCCCCAATTGTGTTGTGACCGCTTTGATTGAAGGATAAGGCGGTATACAAAACTGTCTAATAAATAAAATAAATCAATTTTGCTGGACATTCCCCAGAGAAGCTCCCGAACAGCTGTACAAGAGACAGGCGAAAAAATCCAAGTAGTAGTCTATGACTTGGTTTTTTTACAGGTATTAACCGAAGGCCTATTATATATTTACTATTGACATGCATTTTGTGATGTAAACATTAATTCTTGTAGATTACAAAAAAACTAGAGCCAACTTTGCAATTTCACTGTCATATTCGTGTTCAGCATATAAAAATTGATAAGAAATGACTATTTCAGTAACATGACTTTTATAAAAATTTGTTGACCAGTGTTCTCAGCACAAGCAAGTGGGGAAGCAAGCACGCATTCTCAGTAAAGCAACAAAGCTTCTCAGCTGTGGGAGACCCACTCAAGGCTCAATCCAGGAACTTAACTATTGAGTGTGACTGCATATGACTGCTGTCTATGAACCCCCATTAAAGGCAAGCAACTACACACACTCTGGTGGCGTAAAAAGGCTTGGATTACTCATTACAAGCTGACTTTGATAGAAGAGAAGTCTGAGAACTCCAGATTGAAGGTTGTACAAATATAGCAACTAACAAAGGTTGGATATTGGAGACTTACTGTTTTGGCCATCATTATTGGCACTCTTGCATTTCTTCAACTCAATACCCAATATCTAATTAAAAAAAAAAAGTGGCCAGTGAAATGGCTTTGGATCATATATGCACGCATATTTGACACACAAAAGATTCAATAAAACAAGACAAGTAAAAAAGTTAATAGTATAAAAACAGATATTGCCAGGACATTGGCATCCTTATAAACAATTCAAATTGGTTTGAACAGAAGAACCATATTCCTATTGCAGTAATATTAGATGCACCTGTGACCAATTCAGTACTCACATGACTTGAATCAACCAATGAATGAGGGCTCTAATGTTTAAAATGGCCACATTCATTCCCTATTCCATTTTCACAATGGTGAAGATGAGCTTCCTGAGGCAGTCGGAAAAGCCATTATCACTAAACATCAAACTTCAAAGGGATACAAAGCCATCTACAAAGACCTTTGGGTTTTCTGACTACAGTTTGCAATGTTAATTTCTCTGCATATGGAATTGTCAAGAACCTTCCAGGACATGGTGGGAAGAGGAAATTAATCCAAGAAGCCTTCAAAGGTTATTGCGAACTGTTTGAAAAAACACCACGTGCAACATCCGAGAACTTAAGGCTGACCTGAAGCAATCTGAAGTGGTGGTTTTAACCTTCACCATACGCTGCGCACTAAACAAAGGAGGACTTCATGGGCAAAGTCTAAGGAGGACCCCACTGTTCTAAGACAGACATAAAAAGGCATGCCTGATCTTTGCCCAAATCCACCTTCAGAAACCACAATCATTCTGGTAAAGGAATTATGAAGTCAGAGGACTACCAAGGTATTTTGAAGTGAAGTGTCAGAAAGCTAGGTCTGGGTTGAAGGTCTGGGGTCCTCCAGGACAATGACCCAAAACATACATCCAAAAGTATAAATGGATAAAAATGAACAAATGGACCATTAAACTGGACTGCAACAAGACCTGATGTCAATCAAAATGAGAAACTTTCGAAAGAGCTGAAATCTGGAATTGTTTAAAAAATATTCCTAGTAGTATTCATGAGCTGGAGCAAATTAGTTGAAGAGTTGAAGAAACTACCAGCGAGCAGATCTACAAAACTTATAGATGACTACAAGAAATGTTTGGAGGCTGTCATCACTGCCGAGGATTGTGCAACCAAATATTATTGAAGGGTGCCATTAATCCTGTCCAGGTGATATTTTGTTGTTTCTCAGAAATTACTATGTTTAAGTTGCACAGAAATCTTTATGTTCTATACCTTTGAACATACTATTAAAATATTATGATGACATACAGTTGGAATCTTTCTAATTATTTCTCAAGATATCGTACACCAACATACTTAAAATGCAAGGGTGCCAATAATGGCCACAACTGCATACAGGAGCCTTCCAGAGGACTTTGTGAATGCAGTGGCGGGCCTCTACAATTTTAGATAACTTTACAATATGGGTAGAGTAAAGGATAAAGGAGTGGGCTCCAGCCTTGTTGACATCCCTGAGGAAGACCTGACAATGGTGAAGAAAAATGTGGAAGCTCCCTATAAACACATCACTGTTTTCAGCTGTGGGTGACAAGAGAAGTAAAAGCCTAGGTAACTTGAATCCAGCTGGAGGAGGAGGGGTTCTCACCATTTGCTCGCATCGGAAAAATATGACATACCTAAAGGGCATTTTTGGAGTGGAGGAGTAGCCTAGTGGTTAGAGCAACTGCCTAGTACCCAGAAGATCAAGGGTTCAATTCCCACTGGCACTCCTTGTGACTTTGGGCAAGTCTTTATCTTTATTTTGCAGGACTTGATATACCGCCCTTGCTGAAGCGTCAGGGCGGTGTACAACAAAACAAGTTAGTGGCTGTAGAAGAACAAGGGAAAGGAAAAAGAACGCCAATAATAGACAGGAAAGGAAAGAAAGAAAAAAGAAGAAAGGGGAGTTGTGGACTAGGATAGAGGGGGGGGGGGGGACAGACGACGATGGGGGCCTTGGGTAGCAGGCTGGGGAGGAAGGGTCGCTCACTGAGTGGAAAGGAGTGCTCCTCGATTCGGGGCGACTGAGTGCCCTACAGGGGAGGGTCAGCCGGGGGAGGGTCAGAGCCATCGGCAGGTAGGGGAAGATCAAATGCCTGACAGAAAAGATGGTCTTGAGGAGTGATTTAAAGCATGGGAAGGAAGATTCAGTGCGAAGGGAGTGTGGGAGTGAGTTCCATAGGGCAGGACTGAGAAAGTAAAATGCGGAGTGTCGGGTGAGCTCGAGGTGGGCTTGGGAGGGAAGGAGGAAGAAAAAGACGGTTACCATGTGCAGAGCGGAGGAGACGTGTGGCAGGTTGGAGGTAGATAGAATCGGCCAGGTATTGTGGGGTACTGGTATGTAGGATTTTATTGGTAATAGTGAGAAGTTTATAGACAAAATGGACTTTAATTGGAAGCCAATGTAGAGAAAATAGGAGAGAAGGGGTGTGATATGGGCAGTGACAGGGGAATAAGTAATCAGGCGGGCGGGTGGCGGCATTCTGGACTAACTGGAAACGACGGAGTTGGTCACTTTACCCTCCATTGCCTCAGAAGAAAAGGCTGGCAATCTACTTCTGGTGATACATTGCCAAGAAAACCCAGAGGTAGCTGGGTCGCTATGAGTCAACACTGACTTGATGGCACAAAAAAAAAGGAGGGCTGGGCATTTATTCACTACCTCCAGAAGACAACCTTATAAGGACACTAAAACAAAACAGTAGGGAAGGAGTTGCAATGCAGAAGGTGGTGCTTATAGTATCAAGTTGTAAGGGAAAATATTTGTTTAGAACAGTTAGCATCAGACTGGCTAGAAGACCTGGGCTTGGAGATCACACAGGGGCAATTAAAAAAAATGTGTAAAGACATATGCGTTAATTATCTATACAGAATTGCATAGGTACAATTCAAATCAATTCATAGAGTGTGCATTGCTGGAAAAAGAGTTATATGGATGAGGCTTTGATAAGGGAATAAGAGTGTGAAATATAAGAGAGATCTGGGCACTTTACTGATTCTTTTTTGGAATGCCCAATGCTACAAAGGTTATAGACTTAAGTGCTGAGATATTGAGGATATAGTCAGAGGATATAGAATGGTTGTTTAGTTTGTTTAGTAGGTGCCTGGAGTGAATATGGGATAAAATTATCCAAATTTAAGAAAAAAATAATTGCCATATTAAGAGATTCATATTTAAATATCAGGTAGTGTTAGAGGAGCCCCACCCCCTCTCCTGTGGAAGAGTGGTGATTACATGAAAGCCAGTGAGAATTTGAAAATCAGTGTTAAGGTGGATCAGAGGATGATGGGGATGCATTATCAGCAAGGTGTGCTTCAGGTTTGGTTAGAAGCATAGTGGGAATGGGGATGGGAGGAGGTTTGAAGAGTTCATACAACCTAATACTTGGGTAAGGAGGGGGAGTAAAGGTGCATTGAATAAGAGTGAATTAAGTGATTTGAGGTGAGTAGAAATGGATAGATGAGTGTGGGTTTAGGGATTGGTGGGGGGGATAAATCTAAAAAGCACCACAGGAACAACAGCTAGTAACCAGTCCTTGGAGAAGAAAAACACCTGGGGACTGGGATTAGTCGGTGGCAATATAAAATGTCTAGAATACTTGTCGGGTCAAGATTTAGAATTTTCAAGAGAAAATGGAGGAATTTCAGGGTTGGCTGCTTGTTCAATTTTTGGAAATGGGTATTGTAAATGTGGATCGCTGTGGAATAAATGGGAAAAATGTATTGGGCTATTTGGGGGGGGGAGCTAGAATCTCTGGAATCCCCGGTCCAATTTGACCCATTTTTGAACTCTGGATCTTTTACCATTTTTTTTTTTTTTGCATCTTGTTCTGTTAAATCTTTGGAGTTATTTTAACTCCAGACAGGCAGATAGACTACACCTGGGGGAATTCTGTGCAAAAAACTTTAAAATTCTGTGAAAATGTTTTGAAAATTCTGCATTCTTTATTAGTAAATTTTTGCACGGAATTCCTCCATCAAAAACTTAGCTCCTCCTCTAGACCTGAAATTTCTCCTGCCTTTTTCCTCCTCAAATCTGCTGCTCCAATCACAGTTCTGTCCCCAACCCATCCTTGTCCCTCCTGTTTTGTCTCCCTCTAACTTTTAACCCAAGCCTCCCCGACTCAACCAGCAGCCCATCATCCAGCAGCCCTTCCGCTCACCAGCAAGCCCATCTCCAGCAGCCCGTCTCCAGCAGCCCTCCGCTCACCAGCAGCCCGTCTCCAGCAGCCCTCCGCTCACCAGCAGCCCATCCCCAGCAGCCCCCCGCTCACCAGCAGCCCATCCCCAGCAGCCCTCCGCTCACCAGCAGACCATCCCCAGCAGCCCTCCGCTCACCAGCAGCCCATCCCCAGCAGCCCTACCGCTCACCAGCAGCCCGTCTCCACCCCCAGCACCACCACCACTCACCAGCTGCCCGTCTCCCGCCCCCAGCAACACCCCCGCGCTCCACCAGCCCATCTCCAGGACTTGACTGTTCTTTCTTTAATTTCTTTATAAGTATTTCCAAAGTAAATTAGCCAATATTAGAAAGTGAAAAGGTAGCCCCCAAAGAAACCACTTGCGATATTACTCAGAAATGTTTGTCTACACACTTGCATCCCGTTTTCCATATCTAGAATATTTTAACCACTTGATTCAGAAAAGGTTTATCCCACTTAGGGAAAGTCTAAAAATGCACTCAAGTGAGATTTTAATAATGAAGTTTCAGAGTATTAATACTACATTAAGAGTCAGTGAAAAGCTGAGAGAACATTTGACTAGGATTTATCTGATTTCATTTTATCTGAACAAAGTCTGTTTTAGCATTCCTAGGTTATTGTGCTTTTTTAGCCTTTGTTGAGTAGAATAGAGGCTTATGGGATTATGCTGAATATCTCTGTTGTGATCTGTTTTTTTGTCTCCCCCCTTGCTCCTTCACCCCCTTTATAACCGTGGACACAGCTAGACTAGCTACACCAAACTTTGTGAGGAGGTAGGTTCTTGGTGCGACATTTGACTTTTCCGCTTTTCAGAAATGGTGAGCGAGTTGGTGGGGGATCATAAATGGGAGACAGTACTAACATTTTTTTAAAAGGAAAACACTAGGGAACAGAGGTGGCCTCTTGTACTTTGGTAAATCAATAATGCATAAATGAGGGATGGCAAAAACTGCTTCTGGAATTTCCATATTTCTTTAAAAAAAAAAAAAAACCTTAAGCATATCTATATCAGAGACATTTGTCATACTTGAAAAATCATCATTTTATTCTCTTCCATATTTCAGTAAGTTAAACTGTGATTTAGAACCATATTATCTTTAAGAAATTCTTGACAAAAATTAATAGTCAATTATAGATTCATAGGAAGCAACGTTTTTCACAGGTATTTTTAAGCACTGCCTTGCACTTAGCAAGCCTTTCTTCAAATTTGACCCCACATTATTACTAAAGTTAAGCCTTTCCTACCATTAGTATTTCTATTCTATTTTATTTAACAAATATTTCTATAATGTTTTTCTACAAGTCAAAATGGTTTACATGGAACTGAGTTGATACAGTGAAGGATTTACAAGGAATCTCAAAAACCATTTACAGTGAACATGAAAACTATTTAAATATGAACAGAAAACAATAAACCTTTTGCATATATCAATACATTGAATTAATACTTTAACGAACTAGGTACATAGGGGTGGGGGGGGTGAGGGGGCTAAAGAGGCTTTATGGGGGGGTAGGTTGGAGGAGAGAAGTGATTTTATGGGGTAGTCCTGATCTGTGGTTGTTGGGTGTCTATTGCAAAAATGTTCTAGCAACAGGTGGGTTTTCAGTCTCGGAAAGTCTAAGGTTGATTTGCTATTGTGAATTGAGGGGGGGTAGTGAATTCCAGAGGATAGGGGCGTACAGAGGGAATGAGCTTAGTCTTGTGGTTTGCTTGGATTTGCAAGTCTGTGGTGGGGAGACTGAGGATGTTTTGGGTGCTCTTTCTTCTTGGTCTGAGTTCTGGATTGTGACTTAGAACTTGGAGTTGCTCTGAGGATTGTTTGTCCAGGGTTTTGTGAATGAGGGCTAGAGCTTTGAATTGTATTCTGGAGCTGACGGGAAGCCAGTGGATATATTTGGGTGATGTGGGTTTGTCTTGAGGCTTGGAAGATGGATTTGAGCAACAGTATTTGGGCAGTTATGGTAGGAGAGCGTAAATTGAATTATATTTGTCAAATACGGGAGTGATGGTGGCTTGGCAGACTGTGCGGAAAGCTAATGCTTTCAACAAAAGTATTGATAATGCTATAAGTCAGGCATGTCCAACAGGTAGATCGCGATCTACCTGTAGATCGTGGAGGGGTCAGAGGTAGATTGTCAGCCCCACTTGGCTCCATCTCTCCAGCAGCTTGGCCCCATCGCTAGGAAAGAGCTTGTGCCAGCAGGTCATCTGCCGAGGGCTTGCCGCCAGTGCTGATCTTTTGCCTGTCTTTTTCCCTCCCTGCGGGAATCTTGCCTGCAGGTGTCTTGGGAAGCGCTTGTTTTCGTGCCAGTAGTTTGTGGGTACCCCAGGGGCGCTGCCCACGCCCCGTGCGGAAACGCCACAGGCCTGGCGTCATACCTGGTCTCCTGCCTCTCAGAATCACCCATTCCTGCCCCGCCCCAACACCCCTTAGTGTGTTATATACCGGGCGATATCCATTCGCCCCGGGCTTTTACCTGAATACACTTACCGTATTGTGTCGTGTGCTGGTCATTGGTCGCTTTATATAGTTGGTTTCGTTAAACGTGTTCGGGCAGAACACCAAACCAAAACTTTCAAGGAATTTGGTGTGATTTTTGGCGCCGAAGCTTTTTCCAATTTTGTTTTAAATTTTGATTTGCTGAATGCACTAAGTTTTTTTGAAGGAGCGAGGTGGGGAGATGACCAAGCCGAGTTGGAAGCATGACGTGGGTTGTGATTCTTGGCATTTCTTGTTGACTTTAACAGTGCGAAAGCTAAGTGATATGAAACCTTGAACTACAAGGTATAAACAAATGCATTGGCGAGATGAGTACATTTTCATCCTACAAGAGCAAATTTGAGGCTAATGATTTGACCTGTGCAAACAACCACCTTTTGATCATTTTTCCTAATTATACGCAGGAGGACATCTGGGACAATATACGACATTTTGTTTTTCAGCAACGAGAAGTACGTGACATGAAATCTGTTCTATTATCCCAGGAATTCAAAAATAGATTCGGGTGACTTCCGAAAATTTAGGACCAGTTGTGGCGTACTTGTCATACCCATTCAAAGTAGAAGTGGTACATTAAAGAACTACTGCCAGCTGCTATCATTAAAAAATTACTCATGTGAACCAAGCCATCTCTTGAAAATGAAATATTAACTCTTAATGACATTTTTTGTCCAGGACCCATGACTGAGGCAAGAAATTGTTTTGGAAGCTAGTGAGGAGAGACCAAATTCCCTTTCCCAACTTGAGAAAGATGCCAGTGAAGGGCTGTACACTCCTGTTTCCAAGTTTCAACTTATTTGTGTGAATCTGTGTTTTCCCATTCTGAACATGACAGTGCAGCAACGTTCCAACATGACAGTATTACCATCTCCAGGATTCATCTGAGACTGGCCCTCACACAATATTCACCCCAACTGTCAAAAAGCTGGTGGATGAAATGCATGCTCAGATGTCTCACTAAATGAGCAAGGAGCGAAAATAATTACAGATTGTGCAAGAATCAGCCTCGGATCAAATACTCGACCTAAATTTAAACACAAATTAATAAAAGTTAAAGAAAAGTTATTTTAAAAAACAGTTAGTTATTACTCAAAACAAGAAAACCAAATATACTTTCCCATTTTCTCCAGAAACCAAGCAGGGAAGTTCAGTCCTCAACATATGGGTGACGTTGGCGCCGACGGAGGCCCCCATGTCGACGGAGCATTTACCAGCTTTTCAAAAGAAAAGCCTTGGGAATGCCAGCATGCATGCGGGTACCCCTTCCCCACCCAAGGGTGCCGATCTTGCTCAGTCTTCTTTGTTCCAGCGGAGGCCCCAACAACGCAACGATGTGTCGGTGGTCACCCGTTGAAAAAGTTGATTTTTTTTTTCGGTGTGGGATCCATGTTTTTTTCTCGGTTCAATGCCGGTTTCCCTTTCCTCCGCCTGGGGGGCCCCCCCGGTAAACCGGTATCGAGCCCGGACCTCAATTTTTCGTTTGTTTTGGCCTTTGAGGAACTAGCGTTTGCGCCAT
>CM066033.1:476818054-477142704 GCA_033557465.1 Ichthyophis bannanicus | reverse complement strand
CGGACTCCTCATGAGGGAGTAGGGGGTCCTCCACAAACCTCCCCGCACAGGAGCCCGAGGTGGGGCGACGGCATCCCCCACCGGTCCCTTGTGTGATGCGGAGGGGCAGCAGGCAAAGCGGTGGGCCCAACTCCCCACCAAGGTTACACCGAATAAGCAAACACCCCGGCGAGGCGTGGACCCCGTCCCCACCCCAACGGGTTGCAGGACCTCATCGGGGGACCAACGTTCATGACTCCAAAAATGATGGAATGGAGCCACAGCGGTGGGTTGGGATGGTGGGACTCTCGCGGAGGTTGCACGGGGGGGTTGGTAGTGGTACGTAGCACAAGATGCAATTCCGACGATGGGGAAAACCGGCCGAGGGCACGTGCTGCATGACATTTCCCACCTCACGCCAAACGGATTCTACCCTTCCACGACCAGTCCCACACACGAGGGGCCCAAGCGCCCTTAACCAGGGGTGCTGAAGAAGCACCGCATGACGCGGGGACAACAAAAACTGGATGTTCTGCCCTGGGAGCGAGAGGACTCATTCCGAACCAGGATGGTCACAGGTACTGTCCCCTGGCGGAGATAGGCGCAACACTGAAAAGTGGCCGGCCCCACCCTGCCACTGCCCCCTCTTCGCTGCTGGTATCGGTCACAGGGAAAATCTCCAGGCCCCCGTCTCAGCATGAAAACTAACATCATACCTCAATGGTGTTGTTTCATAGTGGATGAAGGTCCAACTAAGAGCAACCAGTCATCAGGTCAGAGGACAATCCACAGTGAGAGGAACGTGACTGTGTCCAAGGATAGAGGACAAAACCAATCATATAATATTGAAAAGAGGGCCATTTATTCACAAACCAAATCAGTTTGGTGCCCACCCCGGACACAGGCCGTGTTTCGTTTAAACAAAACTTCATCAGGGGTATAGCGGCAAAACTAAAAATAACAGAAACATTCCAAATAATACACTTCAACTATATATATATGGTAATTAAAAACCAAACGTCACCATCAGCAATGTAACAAACCAACTAAGAACCAAATAAAAGTACTACAACCTACTTACTTTTTCCGGGCTCACCAAGCTGCACAAATCGCGGCACATTTTTTGACGTTTGGTGACGTTTGGTTTTTAATACAGTTGTAAAGAGGAAATATCTACAGCGTTAAACCAATAAGGTATCATTTAATGAGCATTTGGAGTTGGTGGTCATCACAATGGGAATGGTTGTTCTTTAGTTTGGAGCACCTTTTTGGTACATACTACAAAAGGTTTCTATTGACTTTTTTAAGTTACCCTTTTTGAGTGTCAATAATTATATTGATGCATGTGTGGTCCCCTTCTCTTCTTCTCTTCTTCTTTTGGTTCACGGTCTATGTACCTGTTTGATTCACTTCTCTTTTTGCCCTTGCTTCAGTCACTCTTATCCCTTTTTGGTATTACCATATAAATGTTATTTATATAGTGATTTATTTATTATGATTTTAATTATTATTATTTTTTAAGGCATGTTTTATTATGCATTTTTTGCCCTTGCCTCAGTCCTTTTTATTTTATTTATATAGCGTTCCAACCTATTTTTGATATTACCATATAAATGTATTTTATATAGTAGTGATTGATTTATTATGATTTTAATTATCATTTTCTAATATATGTTTTATTATATTATATATATTTGAGTGTATTTATTGAATGTTTCTGTTTTTAGTTGCCCTATACCCCTGATGAAGTTTTGTTAAACGAAACACGGCCTGTGTCGGGTGGGCACCAACTATTGGTTTGTGAATAAATGCCTCTTTTCAATATTATATGATTGTTTTGTTCTATCCTTGGACACATCACGTTCCTGGTCAGGTGGATGAAGGCATAGAGATCTCCCGGGAGAAGAAACCCCAGCCCAAGGACCATCATCAAGACCTTTTCCCTGGCTGGAGGGGGCTCCTCCCCAGCCCACAGGATCTGCGCCACGTTGCGCCGTCGGACCTCACCCCCTACCCTCGGAACCCTCCCCCACCTCCTCCCCCCCCCCACAGGACCGCTCCCTTGGGAAACCCCCCTCCCCCAGCCCACCTGAAGTCCCCGGAGTAGTACCAGACCCCTCAGGGCCTCTGCAAAGGTACGGGGGGGAACCGCCCCCCCGGCCCCTGACCTCCGCTCGCCTCCCCCGCCACCACCTGTGAGGGAATCTGCTTCTGCGATGCAGGATCCACAGCCACCTTTAAGGGGGCGACCGTGGGGCTGGGCAGGATCATCTCAGCAAAGACGAAGTCAGGGATACTATCTCTACCGGATCCCTGGGTGCCACCAAGAAACTCCGGAGCACCCCCACTCTACGAGACTATGTTGCCGCCTGAGTGTATCAAAGGCCCCTTGAGGGCCGTCCGGGGTTTCCAGGGCCAGCATGATGGCATCATGCACCTGTTTCTCGGTGACACCTGAAGGACCAGGGAACCCCCCCGTACCTCTGCCGCGTGTTCCCAACCCGTTGTGGAGCTCCTGCATCTCCGCTACTACCACCGGGGACGGACACTGCCCCCCCCCCCCCAGTCCTGGGATCCGGGGGCACCACCCCATCCCCCAACCCCGCAGACGTCAGTCCCTGCCTCCCATCAAGAGAAACCACTACCCCCCTCCCACTGGTGGACCAGTCATCCGCTCCCCCTCCCTCTCCCCGCCAGCGACAGGAGATCCCTGCTCCTTTCCATGGACAGCAGACACCAACGACACCAGACCCTCAACCAACCCACCATCCGCTACCCCCTGCAAGGCTACCGGCAATAAGGCAGGACCGTCCTGAGACAGCAGGACAGGGCCCCCGAGGACCAGTCCTCCCGGACCCCCTCCCCTCCTCCACTCCCAGGTCCTACCTGATTGCCGGTGCCAGACGTGGCACAGAGGTCAGGGACATCCAGGCCGGCAGCCAGGGCTCCAGCTGAGGGGGCGGATGCCCCCCCGCGAGCCAGGCCCCCCTCGGCCACATCAGCGAGAACTACAGACACCTGTGCATCCCGCTCCACCGACACAGGTTGCAAGGACAGCTGCTGAACACCCTTCCTGCCCCCCCCCCCCCCCGGGGCTGCAGACACCGAAAAACAGCCCCGACCTTGCTCCTTCCCCTTTCCTGCACCCTTCCGGCGCCAGACAGCCACCTCAGGGAACACTGGGCGGCCCATCCTGCAGCCGTCTGGGAGCCGGAAGGGCAGCCACAACAGGGGAATCCTGACCCCCAACTGCCCCCCCACCAAAAGCCTGCCCAGGGACCCTGGCAAGCACTGCAGTAGAAGGAGCCCGATGTACAGCATACACGGAGTCTGCAGACCCCCGACGCTGCAAAACCGGATCCAAAGTGGAAAAATCAGCCACCCGAGGAACCTCCAGCGGTACAACTTGCTTGGGGAGAAGTAGAAAGTCCTCCGTGGATCTCCTTTGGTGCTCCAGCGTCAGAACAGAGGCAGACCCGCGGCGATGTTCACACTTCCGGGAAAACCCGGAAGTGACAGTATCCAGCTTTCGGCGGCCATCTTGGAGCGCCAACTGACCCGGGGAAAGCCCTGCCAAAACCTCCTCCTGCGGGGCAAGTCCGTCATCTGTAGGGACGGCACGGCAAGAACTCCGGCGGCCATCTTGGAAACTTCCTCCAGCAGACAAGGACGTCGGAAAGGCCGTCGAAGAAACAGACGCAGCCCCACGAACCTGCTGCTCACTTCCCCGGCCTTCTGTACAGGGGACCAGCAGCTCTTCCCGATGCACCGGTGCGGCGGCCATTACTCGCTCCCGCGGATCTCGGCGGGCCGGGACCCCGCCCCCAAACGCCCCGGTGGCACCAGACATCGGGGAACACACCAGATCGTTTATGGGCATTGTTACTACAGCATCCACGGGAGTCCCTTCCAGCGGTTCAGAAGCAGCAGTCACCGGCAGGTAAGGAGCTCTGGGGTCAGCACCATGTAATAGTGGCAAATGTGGCAGTCTTCTTCCTACTTCACCCTGAAAGGGCAAGGGCGGATAACAGAACCGTTGGCGATCCACCGGCCGTCCCACCCCCGGGGGCCCCCCCTGGACTGCATCCTGGGCTGCCCAACGATCTTGGTGGCAATCAATTTCCGCAAGGGGACCCACAACCCTGGGTTTTCAAATAGACAATCGTATTATACCTGTCTCTCCAGGGCCCGCTGCACCCCCGTCCGATATTGTTTATAGGCCACCCATTCGGTGTCAGGAATGGTGGCCTGCAGGTTCTCCAGGTGGGAGAGCTGGGCTTGCAGCTGGGCCGCCTCCTCCTGGAGACCCCGGAGCTGCCGTACCGCCGCCACGATCTCGTCTGGGGCCCTAGCTGGCTGCTGGAAGGACGGCAGGCCCGACCCTCCGTCCTCATCCTCACTGGAGGAGGTAGAGGCCTGCCTCCACCCAGCCTCCACACCCTGCCTGGGAAGGAGAAAGGAGCCTCCTCCCTGGGGTAGCGGGCCCGAGCCTCTGGGCATGTGGGTCCCTCTTCCCTGGCCATGTGCAGTCCTACCTGGGGAGTCCCCCTCCCGGGGTACCGGCTGTAAAGAAACTGCCATCCGCCCCATCCGGCTTTAGCGAAGGAGGCCTACCAGGCCTGGTAGGCCTCTGGGCCTGGGCCTCTCCCGCTGGAGATGGCCCAGGATCCGACATCCAGGCTCAGGCAAACAGCTAGGCTCCGCCCCCTAGCAGGAGCTCTCCAGGATAGGTCCTCACTCTACCACTGCTGAAGAGCAACTGAGTGGAGGGACCACTCGTGTGGCAGCAGTATTCAACTGAGTTTGTCTGCCCAAAACTTTTGAATGCCCAGAAGGTATACTGCAAACAGGTGAATTTGTAACTCTCTGGCGAGGGTCCATAGTCGCAAAGCTTCATTGCATAGCAACAAAGAGCCTGTTCCTCCTTGCTTGTTCACACAGAACATAGCTAACCTGATTGTTGGTTTGGACCAGAACTGTTTTGTTGCTGAGATGGCCTTGAAAGACTTGAATAGCATTGAAAATGGCTCTCAGCTCTAGGAGGTTTATGTGAAGGGAAACCTCCTGTGAGGTCCAAAGACCCTGAGTGGAGAGATCGTGCAAGTGGGCCCCCCAACCCATCTTGGAAGCATCTGTTGTCAGGGTGGTTTGGCATAGAGGCTGCTGGAAAGGAGAGCCTAGAAGAAGGTTTTCCAGGGATTGCAGGGACGAAATCAGACGTATGGTAGTTCTGATTTTATCTGTTAGTCGACCCGAGGCTTGTGACCACTGAGAGGAAAGGGTCCACTGGGCTGCTCGCATGTGGAGTGTGATGAGGAGAGTATGGCTGAGCCCATGGAATTGGGAGAAAATCAGACATTTACCTTTAAAGAAAGAGACAGGCAAGGAATCAGTAGCTCTCAAACTGCGGGCAGAGAAAAAAAAACACGCAGCTACTGAGGACAGGACACACCCAAGCTCTGCTAATCTAAGGGCAGGCTTGGAAGCTGATAAGAGACACCTGGGGGAAGGGCAGTGCACGGTAGTTCAAAGACACTCTTATAAACCCAGGGAAACAGAAGGAAGTCAGTCTCAGATTCAGCTTGAGAAGGGCAGCACTACGAGAGGGCAGCACACGAAGCACCACCCTGGAAAGGGAGAGAGACAGGGAAGCAGCACGCTGGAGAATTCAGTGGTAAGAGAAGCACCAGAGAAAGGCCCAGAGAGTTCACTGTGTAGGAGAACGGTGGAGACTTCCGGGGGATTCTCAGAGGTGAAAGCCCTAGTCAGAAAGAAAGCCAGGATTGCAAGGAAACTGCAATTGCTTTTAAAACTAGGAGAGCTGTGCCAGAGAGAAGTGCTGACAAGGGTCAGGCTGCAGTGCCATCCGTTCCTGAACTAGCTAAAGAGCTGCAACTTCCAAAAAGGTGCGTGAATAAAAAGGTAGCCAAAAGTGCCGTGAGCCAGTTAGAGGCATTGTGTCATTTGATGCAAGAAAAGAATCTCCATGTTCCTGGTGGAAACCCTGTTCCTAGGGAAAAGCCTCAGTGGAGAAAGGTTCTGGAACTTTTAGAGAATATTAAGCCTGAAGTTCTTCATGCTGGCTTAGAGCCAGGTTTACCGGACACAGGTCCTGAGGAAATGCAGATAGACTATTATGAATCTGATGAGGAGTCTGAAGATTCAGTAATGGATTGTTCTCTGTGCTAGAAGGCAGAATAAAAAGTTCTTGGATAAAAGAAGGAAAAGTCTATAACCTGAATGTCCTAGAAGGCAGTGTGAAAACAGGGAGAAATGTGTTTAGCCAGGAATGCTAAAGAACCCTGTTGCTGAAGAGAGGATATTTCTTTTTGGGTTTGAAGAGAAGAGAAACCTTGCTTGATTGCTGAATGGTTTGGAAACCAGCGACACATGTTAAAAAGCTACATAAAGCAGTTTCATTATTTGTTTGGGATAAATGCCTATGGATTATTGTTTGGAGAAAGACTCCTGTTTTGCGTTGAGCCTTAATGCTCTTTAGAAAAAGAAATAAATTCCTGTGTTTTGCCTTGTAAACCCTCGGTCTCCACACTACTTGTTTTTTTCTAAACAACACAACTACAAATCCCAGCAGCCCCAGCGCTGGATGAGGAAGAAAACTCTTTAATTAAAGGACTAACAAGTGCAGCCCTAGGCTTATAGGCTGTTGCCTGGGCCAGGGGCCTCCACAGGAGTCAAGAATAGGGAACCACATGGACAGTGGATGCAATGTGTCCCAGCAGTTGAAGCATCTCCCGAGCAGTAAAGAATACTTTCATAGATGCTTGAGATGCTAGTTGTATTATACGTAGACAGCGTGGCTGGGGCAGGAAAGCCCTTGACTGCCATGTGTCTAGAAGAGCCCCTATGAATTCTAGAGATTGAGAGGGGGTGAGATGAGATTTTGGGAGGTTTATGACCAGCCCCAAGTATTGAACAATTCCCATTGCTCGAGAGAGAGCGAGGCTGGCCTCTGGAGCTGTCGATGCTCGAATGAGCCAATCGTCTAAGTAAGGGAAGACGAATATTCCCAGAGTCCTCATAAATGTTGCTACCACTGCCATGCATTTTGTGAAACTCTTGGAGCAAAGGCTAGTCCAAAGGGAAGAACTCTGTACTGCAAGTATCTTCCTTGGACCAAGAATCGAAGGAACTTCCTTTGATCTGAGTGGATGAGAATATGCGTGTAGGCATCTCTTAGATCTAGAGAACATAGCCAGTCTTGACTTTGGAGGTATGTTCCGAGGGAGATGATTTTGAACTTTTCTTGGAACAAATATTTGTTTAATTCTCTGAGTTCTAATACAGGTCTGTGTCCCCCTGTTTTCTTTGCAATAAGAAAGTAGGGGGAGTAAAAACCCTCTCCCCTGTTGGGGAATGGGTACTTCTTTGATTGCTCTTTGAGCTAGAAGTGATGAGACCTCCTGCCACAAGAGGTCGGTGGCAGGCCCCTGAGAATTGAACTGTTTTACTATTGTAGGTGGGGGCAAGTTGAGAAAATGAAGCTTGTACCCCAGTTGTACAATGGACAGAGTCCAATTTTCTGATGTTGTTTGTTGCCATCTTTTGGCAAAATAGCATAGTCTTCCTGGAATGGTCAGGGGTTCTGGACCTTTTAGGGGCAGAATGACTAAGTTCTCTAGATAGAAGTCAAAGACCCTGAGGGGGCTGGGTCTGTTGAGCCAGTTCAGCTTTCTGAGCTTGCGGCTTTCTTTGCTGTCTGTTCTGTTGTTGCCCCTTCTGGGGAACAAGGAGCAGACAGTGAGCTTGATGGGTGTAAGATTGGTAAGGCTTCTTTTTCTTACTGAAAAAGGGTTTTTTGAATGTTTTCTTCTTTGCTGCGTTGGCTGTAGACTTTGACAATCTGTTTAAAGTAGTATTGTCAGATTCAAGCTGATTAGCCTTGTCCTGCCAGTCCTTGCCAAAGAGATTTTCTCCTGTGCAAGGAATGTTTCCCAGCTTTTCTTGCACTCATTGTTCTAAGTCTGATGCTTGAAGCCAAGCAATACAACGTGCTCCTATGGATATAGCAGAGGTTCTGCTAATACATTCAAAACAATCAAAGGTAGCACGGTTCATGTATTTTGACACATTCTGGGCATGCTTGACCAGAATAAGGTAGTTTGCTCTTTTTTCCTACGAAACACAAGGACTAAAGAGCTCTAAGTCTTTTGTGACTTCTTCCAGGAACATTCCCATATAAAGAATTTAGGAACCGATCCTGGCTCCTAGCATGGAGGATTGAAAGCATCGATGGCCAAAGGCATCGAGAGGCCTGGATTCACGGCCTGGAGGAGTAGAAGAATGTGTTTTAGCACTCTTGATCCTTCGCATGGCCGATTCCACTACCATTGAATGGTGAGGTAACTGCATTTTTTGAAAACTAGGACAACTTGGCACTCGGTACATAGTGTCAAGGCGCCGGGAATGTGAAGATATTGTTAAAGGAGTTTCCCACATTCTCAACATTAGATCATGTAAGATCTTGTGAATGGGAAGCATAGCTGCTTTCTTGGGAGCCATAGGGTATTGTAGAATTCTTAATTCTACTGCCCTAGGTTCCTTCTCTGGAATCACAGTGATTGCAAGACTCTTTGCTAAATCACGTATGTAATCCTGGGAGGACATATCCTTTGGAGGAGACATTCTGCATTGAGGAGAAGGAACTGAATTTTTTAATAGATTCGCTCTGGTACTGGTAGAATCATCAGAGTCATCGGAATCGGAAGACTCGAGCACCGGGTGCTCCTGTAACGCATGGTATCGGTACCGCTCGAAGTCGGTACCGAAATGTCTTGGTTTCTGATCCCCGATACCGGAGATAGGCATGGGGGAAGCAGTCCTGTCGAAGCAGCTACTGTCGGTACTGATACCTGTTGAACCGTCTGTTGCAGTCTTAGCAGTACCGAAGCCGCTAAGAGGGCCGCTAGACTGCGTTTGATAGCGAGGATTCTGTGATCCATCGCTCCTGCCAATGCCTGGGTGCCGGTACTGGTGGGAGCAGCCATGACCCCAGAACATGGCACCAGTAGTTCGGCAGAGGTGGAGGCCTCTGGAACATCCTGGAGCCCCGTTAATTCTTTGGAGCTCGAAGACTCCCGCCGGGGCTGTTTTGCCAGTGAAGTATCCTCGAGAGAAACGCCAGTAGCATCTCAATACTTTGAAGGAGATTTACCCTTCGAGGACCGGCTAGTCTTAGAAGACTTAAATTTGGTTACTTGAGATCCATGGGAGGAAGATGAAGCCCTGGAAGACGTCGATGCTACTGACATTGTGTCGGCAGCAAAAAGGGTACCGAGTTTTCCAGCTCTATTCTGCAGGCCCCTTTTGGTCATCCTCGTGCAGGTGACACTCCATTGGACAATGTTCAGGACCCAAACATTTTAGTGTTGGTGATGGAAATGGTAAAGCCACATTTTGAGCATTTTTTGAAACCACTAACTGGTTTCTCCATGCTTGAAGAAAAATGGGCCTAGTGCCCAAAATGGCGCCTACCACCAGAAGCAGGGAAAGATTCCTGAAGAAATACAAGTTGTTTTGCTTTGTTTTTTTAAGGAGAGAAGAAGAAGAGAACAGGCGGCACCGGTAGGCATCGAATGAAGGCAGACGCGACCACAAAAAATAAGAAATAAAGGTAAATTTTCTGCGGTGACAGGGTACCACGTCCTGTCGGCTCTGCGGAAAACGAAGAACTGAAGTGAGAGACGTACAGAGGGGGAAAGGCAGCACGCATGCACTGTGGGATGCTCCCAAAAGGTTTCCTATTGGACGCTGGAGAGCATTCCCGTGCGGGCTCCGTTGGTACCGACGATACCCATATGTGAAGACTACATTGCTGCTTGTTCCAGGAGATTGTTTTTTCCCACTGAACTGCAGAGCAGTGAGCTATGAGCATGGCGAACAATTTCATCTGAACACTGCAGCAATGGAGAAAAGATATCAAAGCAAATGGAGCCCATCCATGCTTGCAGACTACAGCTGGATAATGACAAGAGATACTCAAGTTACAGAAAGCATAGTTACTCACCTGTAACAGGTGATCTCCAGGAACAGCAGGAATTTAGTCTTCACATATGGGGTATTGTCGGTACCGATGGAGCCTGCGCGGGAACACTCCACAGCATCCAATTAGAAAGCTTTTGGGAGCAACCCACAGCGCCTGCGTGCTGCCTTCCCGCCTTTCCCAACTGCCTCTCTCCAGTTGAGCTTAAAGCTGAGACAAAGAGAGAGAGAGGGAAAGAGAAAGAGATAGATAGAGAGATACAACTCCTAGGTGGGTGGGTTGTGAAGACTAAATTCCTGCTGTTCCCGGAGATCACCTGTTACAGGTGAGTAACTATGCTATCTCCAGGAACAAGCAGGAATGTAGTCTTCACAAATGGGGACTCCCTAGCTTTAGATGCCAGGGAGAGACCCCAGAAGTTGTGAGTCCTTGTGAAAGGGCTCCACTTCCCCCCCATGGATCTCCGGCATCCTACCAGGGATGGTGGGTAGGAGTTGATTAGGTATGGAACAGGTGTTGGAGAACAGCCTGACCAAACAAGGCATCCCGGGGGGAGTCCTTGTCCAAGCAGTAATGGGCTGTGAAGGTATGAACTGAGGACCAAGTGGCTACTCGACAGATGTCGTCAATAGACAGAGTGCAGATGAGCCATTGAAGCTGCCATGGCTCTCACATTGTGAGCTGTGACATGGCCCTCCAGAGGAAGATTCTTACTCTGATAGGCAAAGGAAATACACTGTGCAATCCAGATGGACAGTGTTCTCTTGGAGACTGGAAGTCCCAGATGAGAAGGATCAAATGCAACAAAGAGTTGAGAGGACTTTCTATGTTGCTGTGTTCTCTGTAAGTAAAAAGCTAAAGCTCTTTTACAGTCCAAAATATTCCTTTCTGCATTTGATGCATGAGGCCTTGGAAAAAACACAGACAGGTAGCCCGCTTGGTTGAAATGAAAAGGCGAGACCACCTTTGGCATAAAGTGTGGATGAGTCCTAAGGACTACCTTATCATGATGGAACCTTGTATAAGGAGGATCAGCTACTAGTGCCTGCAACTCACTGATGCGACGTGATGATATGATTGCAATGAGAAAGATAACTTTCCAAGAAAGGAATTTCAATGAGGTAGTAGCTAAGGGTTCGAAAGGTGGCTTCATGAGCTGACCAAGAACCAGGTCTAAGTCCCATGCCACCGGTGGTGGCTTAATGGGAGGCTTAGTTAGAAGAAGGCCTCTCATAAATCTTGCTATAAAAGGATGGGAGGAAATAGGTTGTCCATTTAAAGGCTTGAAAGAAGCTGCAATAGCATTTAAATGGACTCTTACTGCGTTAGTCTTAAGTCCTGCATTGGATAAATGAAGGAGATACTCCAGTAATGATTCCAGAGGTATCGCAAGAGGGCTAAGACCATTCTGCGAGCACCATATGGTAAACCTTTTCCACTTGAAAGCATAAGAGCGTCTTGTGGAATGTTTTCTAGAAGCATAAAGGATATCCTTTACTTGCTGAGAAAGGTTAAGATCATGGAGATCTAGGCCTTCAGCAACCAAGCCCTGAGATGCAGAGACTGGGGATTGGGATGCCATAACATTCCATCCTCCTGAGACAGGAGATCTGGAGCAGACCCTAACTCCAGAGAGGGAGCTTGAGAGAGATGTAGAAACAGAGGGTACCACACTTGCCGTGGCCAATGTGGAGCTATGAGAATCATACAGCCTTTGTCTCTCTGAAGCTTGAACGGGGTTTTGGGAATTAGGGGAATGGGTGGAAAGGCATAAAGGAAGTTTTGACCCCAATGAAGGAGGAAAGCATCCCTGGCCTGAGAGCCCTGAGCTGGAATTCTGGAACAGAACCGGGGAAGTTTGGAATTCAACGGACTTGCAAAGAGGTCTATGTCGGGGGATCCCAAAATTTTAAAAATCTTGGCCACCTGGTCTGCACGTAGAGACCATTCGTGTGGAAGCAGAACTCGATTGAGTCTGTCTGCCCAAGAGTTTTGAATACCTGGAATATACACTGCCAGGAGATGAATCTGATGCTCTTTGGCGAGGGCCCATAGTCGCAAAGCTTCGTTGCAAGCGACAGAGAGCCTGTTCCTCCCTGCTTGTTCACGTAGAACATGGCTACTTGATTGTCATTATGAATGAGGACTGTCTTGTAGCTGAGCAGGGTGTGGAACACTCGCAGAGCAAGGAAGATTGCTCTGAGATCTAAGAGATTGATGTGTAGATGAGTCTCCTGTGGAGCCCAAGTGCCTTGGGTGGAGAGGTCCTGCAGATGAGCTCCCCAACCCACTGGTGAAGCATCTGTTGTGAGAGTTGCCTGGGGTAAAGGTTGTTGAAATGGGGACCCCAGCAACAGGTTTTGAGTGGACTGCCACCATTGGAGGGATAAAATAAGGCAATTTGTGTTTGCTATTTTGTCTGACAGGCACCCTGATGCCTGGGTCCATTGAGTGGATAAAGTCCACTGGGCTGCTCTCATATTGAGGCGAGCATAAGGAACCACATGCACGGTAGATGCCATGTGGCCTAGTAGTTGTAACATTTCTCGAGCAGTGAGATGAGGCTTTAGCACTGCTTGAGAAGCTAACTGCACCATGCGAAAGCAACAGATCTGGGGAAGATAGGCCCTTGCTTTCCTGGCATCCAACAAAGCTCCGATGAACTCTAGAGACTGAGTGGGAGTTAGGCTGGATTTTAGGATGTTTATGACCAGACCCAAATACTGAAGGATACGCATTGTGCAAGATAGAGAAATCCTGGCCTCTGATTCTGATAGGGCTCGAATGAGCCAGTCATTTAAGTAGGGGAAGACAAATACTCCTAGAGTGCGAAGAAATGCTGCTACCACAGCCATGCATTTCGTAAACACCCTTGGTGCTGAGGCCAGGCCAAAAGGAAGCACCCTGTATTGGTAGTGCTTTCCTTGAAAAAGGAACCCAAGGAACTTTCTGTGAGTTGGATGGATGAGAACATGAGTGTATGCATCCTTGAGATCTAGAGAACAAAGCCAATCCTGACTCTGAAGGTATGGCAGCAGGGTTCCCAGAGAAATCATCTTGAATTTCTCCTTGAACAGGAATTTGTTCAATTCTCTGAAATCTAAAATAGGTCTGTGTCCCCCTGTTTTCTTTGGGATAAGGAAATAGGGGGAGTAATACCCTGTACCCTGTTGAGGAATGGGTACCTCTTCTATTGCCCCTTGGGCAAGAAGCATAGTGACCTCTTGATCTAACAGGTTGATGAGAGAGGTCTGAGAATTGAACTGTCTTACCATTGTGGGAGGGGGCATGCGGAGAAAGTGAAGCTTGTACCCCTCTTTTATAATGGAGCGAGTCCAATGTTCTGCTGTTATCTGCCCCCACCTGGGGGCAAAGTGACATAACCTTCCTGGAATGGTGGAAGGTTCTGGTCCGTTGAGGGCCAGGAAGGCTAAGTTCTCTAGATGGAAGTCAAAGGCCTTGCGGAGACTGAGACTGCTGATACAATTGAGGCTTAGCAGTCTTTGCTTTCCTTTGTTTAGGTGCTTGCTGACTCTTCCGAACAGGCTGACCTGCAGAACGTCCCTTCTGAGAATAAGAGGGATAAAACTTCTTCTTGGAGAAGAATGATTTCTTGAAGGATTTCTTCCTTGCAGGATCAGCTGTGGTTTTGGATAATCTATCCAAAGTGGAGTTCTCAGCATCCAACTCATTGGTCTTTTATTGCCAATTTTTGCCGAATAGATTCTCACCTGTACAAGGGATATTGCCCAGTTTGTCCTGCACCCAGAGCTCCAAATCAGATGCCTGGAGCCAGGCAATTCTACGTGCACCTATGGCAACGGCAGAGGTTCTGCTTATGCACTCAAGACAGTCAAAAGCTGCATGGTTGACAAAGTTAGAAACATCCTGGGCATGTTTAACCAGTGTGAGAAAGTCCTGTCTCTTATCTTCAGGAAGAAGAGGGCTCAAAACCTCTAAATCTCCTGTGACTTCCTTAAGGAACATTCCCATATATAAAATATAGGAACTGATCCTGGCAGAAAGCATCGAAGCCTGCAAGGTACAACGTCCAAAGGCATCCAAAGTTCTACACTCACATCCTGCAGGATTAGAGGCATGCCTTTTTGCACTTCTGATCCTTCTCATAGCTGACTCCACTACAATAGAGTGGTGAGGAAGCTGAGTCTTCTGGAAGCCAGGACACAGCGGTACTCGATACATGGTATCCAGTCTACGAGAGTGAGGAGAGGTGGTAAGAGGTGTTTCCCACATTCTTAACATGAGATCATGTAAGATCTCATGGATAGGCAAAGTAGCTGCCTCATTAGGAGCCTTGGGATATTGTAGAATCTCCAACTCCTTTGCCCTGGGCTCTGTTTCAGGAGCCACAGTAATGGAAAGACCTCAAGCCACCTCCCTGATAAAATCCTGAAAGGAGATATCTTCTGGAGGAGACATCCTACGTTTGGGAGAGGAAGGCTCCTCAGGGAGAAGTACTCCGGTACCGACAGAACTGTCAGAATCCTCAGACTCCTCTGAGGATTCAAAGTACCTTCTGTCCGGATGCTCTTGTAGAGCACGATACCCATTCCGACTGAAGTCGGTGCCGAGGGGGATCGGTACTGGTGTATCGGTACTGGAAGGCATGGCTTGACTGGGTGCCGGCAATGCAGACACCGATGTCGATGCCAATGCTATCGGTACCGGTGCCATTACCAGCTAAACTGTCTGACACGGTTCCGAGGGTGTCGATGCCGCAAGGAGAGCCGCCAGTCTGCGTTCAATAGCCAGGAATCTCTGGTCTATCGACGCTGATGATGCCTGGGTATCGGTACCGGAGAAAGCAGCCGGTACCCCAGAGCATGGCATCAGTAGTTCTGCCGAGGTTGAGGCCTCGAGAACATCCTGGAGCCCCGATAATGCTTTGGAAGCCGAAGCCTCCCGCCGGGGCAATTTTGCCGGTACAGAACCATCAAGGGCAACGCCAGAGGCATCTCGATGCTTAGAAGGAGAACTACCCTTTGAGAACCGGCTGGACTTATGTTTAGTTACCTGAGATCCATGAGAGGAAGACGAAGCCTGGAAGACGTCGATGACACAGAGGCTGCATCGGAGGGAAAAAGGGTGCTGAGCTTAGCAGCCCGGTTTTGTCGACCCCTCTTGGACATCATGGCACAGGCCATACACTCCGAAATGGAGTGGTCAGGACCTAAACATTTAAGACACCACTCATGGGTGTCGGTGACGGAGATGGTACCGTCACACTTGGTGCACTTCTTGAAACCCGAGGCAGGCTTTTCCATAGTAAGGGAAATTTTGGGCCTAAGGCACAAAATGGCGCGTGCACCTGAAGAAAAAGGTTTGGAAAGAAAAGATTTTTTTTTTTTTTTTTAAAGAAAGAACGAACGAAAAGGCAGTACCGGTATAGCGTCGAGGGAAGGCAGACGCGACCACAAAAAAGGAGGAGAATAGTAAAAATTTTCTGTGGTGACAGGAACGACAACCTGCTGGCTCCACGGAAAACGAAGAACTGGAGAGAGGCAGTTGGGAAAGGTGGGAAGGCAGCACGCAGGCGCTGTGGGATGCTCCCAAAAGCTTTCTAATTCGATGCTGGGGAGCATTCCCGCGCAGGCTCCGTCGGTACCGATACCACCCCATATGTGAAGACTACATTCCTGCTTGTTCCTGGAGATAACAAGAGACAAGCCAAGAAACTCTGAGTAAACAGTGAATAAGGTCTGAAATGAATATTAATGCATACATAGTTTCTTGCTTTCTGTTTCATACTAACTTTAATAAATTGTATTTAAATAATCTTTTGGCTGATTTTTAAACTTTTAAACAACGACGACCGGTAAAATATTATCAAAGTCATATATATGGTAACCATAAACATATGAAAAGACCTAGGTTTATAATAATTTGTGATTAAAACTCTGCTACCAACATGCTGTACATACACGTAAAATGGAAAAGCTTAGATATCTTGGAAACAGTAGCCAAATCAGTGGTTTTAATTGTCATTTTTGAATTCAGCACATCAAAATCCATACGAATTGGCAGATTTTGTCTCTGAAGCAGACAACTTTAAAACAAAATTGTAGACCAGTGTTATAAGTCATCATAATGTTAAGTCAGAGTGCTTGATCAAGATGAAATTATGCCTTACCTGCTAATTGGCTTTCCTTGAGGAACTTCAGTCCAGTCCCACCAGCAGCTTGGAGACTGAGCATGCCATAGTTTGATGACATCAAGAAACTTAGGCAGCTGGCCCCACTCACCAGCCCCAGTAACCTATTGAAAAAGCAGACTCACAAGAGTAACAAATATGAAGTTAGCTTTGAAAACAAAAATTATATCTGGTTCCCACAAGGAAAACCCCCCATGAAGAACCCTTTCTGGGTCCCTCCCCCAACCATGGAGTCCCCCAAACATAGGGCAGCTTACCAGTCCAAACCACCACTTGCGTTACCCTACAACAAGGATGGGATAGGCATCTTAGAAAACTGACGCACGAACATGCATCTCTCCTCCTCCACCAGCGTATCGCTGATCCAATCCCTTAGACCTTCCAATAAGTTCAGGTTTTTCAGGTCCGGGGTTGTGAACGCCGCATTACAAATCCAAATGGGAGGGTTCCGGGACTGGACTGGAGTTCCTCAAGGAAAGCCAATTAGCAGGTAAGGCCTAATTTCATCTTCCTTATTATCCCTCCAGGCCAGTCCGGCACCTCAGAGATGTAACAGAGCAAACTATCTGTGGGAGGGACCTGCAAGCTTGGCCTGAATCACCGCCGACCCAAACCTCACATACCCCGCTGCCTACACATCCAGCCTATAATTCTTCACAAAAGTATGAAGAAATGACCAGGTGGCTGCCCGACATATATCCCCTGACGGAACCAAACAGCACGCCACCCAGAAAGCTGCCTGCGCTTTGGTGGAATGAGCCCGCAGCCCCGGCGGTACCACTTTTCCTCGCAGCAAGTACGCTGAAGCAAGCGCCTCTTTGAGCCATCTAGAAATGGAGGCCTTCGCCTCTGCCTCAATCTTACGCGGCCCTCCAAACAGGACGAACAGCCAATCCGATTTACAAAAAGAAGCTGTTCAGATACCTTCTCAAGGTCCATCTGACATTTAGGTGACACAATTGCGGGTCCGCCAATCTTTGGCAATCACAACACCACCGGTAGGGTGACCAGCTGATTCAGGTGAAATGGCGATACAACCTTCGGCAAAAAGGAGGGCACAGGCCGTAGAACCACTTTTTCTCTCGAGAAAGAAAGAAAGGGCTCTATACATGATAATACCTGGAGTTCGAGATCCTCCGTGCAGAACAAATCTCCACCAAAACTACCGTCTTAAGCATCAGATCCTTCAGGGTACATGAAGCTAATGGTTCGAATGGCTCCACCGCCAGAGCTGAAAGCACCAAATTGAGATTCCAGGAGGGCACAAATGACCTTAAGGGCCGCCAGAGCTGTTTAACAGCCCTCAGAAAATGAGACACATCCAGGTGCACTCCCAAAGAAACCTACTGGATCCTGCCTCAGTAACAAGCCATTGCGGCCACTTGCAACCTTAGGGACCCACATGCCAACCCTTTTTTGAGCCCCGCCTGAAGGAATGCTAACACTTCTGGAATCGATGCCGACAACGGTCTGCAACCTCTCTTGGCACACTAAGTCTCAAATATCCTCCACACTCGAATGTAGGACAGCGACATGGACCTCTTCCTGGCCCTAAATAGCATGGCAGTTACTGAAGCAGAACAACATCTATTTCTCAACCGAACCCTCTCATTAGCCATGCCGTAAGCGAGAATCGATCCACCTGGGGCATTAAACCGGCCCCTAATACAGAAGGTCTGACCTGCTTGGGAGTCTCCACGGTTGGTCCACTTTCAACCAGATCAGGTCCACTTACCATGGGCACCACGGCCAATCTGGACAACTAGACCGCGGTGCACCTCTACTCTCTGACCTACTTACCCTATGAGCGCCCATGGAGGGAAGACATAGATCAGTCCCTGGTTGGGCCAGTGCTGCACGAGCGCATCCAGGCCTTCTGGCATTCTCTCTCTTTGCCTGCTGAAGAACCTGCTCTCTTTGGCCGATGCAAAGGTCGTCATAGAATCCATGATCGGCGCACCCCTCCCCCCCCCCCACTGATGCATAAGCTGCTCGAAGACTTCCTGGTTCAGCTGCCATTCTCCTGGGTCTAAGCGCACTTGACTGCAGTAGTCAGCTGTCATGTTCTCTGTTCCCGCTACGTGTATCACTGAGATCGCTTGAAAATAGGTCTCCACCCATCCCAGCAAAGGCTCCACCTTGCTTCCCATCCTGATGCTGCCGTGCCCCCTTGCCAATTGATGTAAGCCATCTCTTGTTAAAGGAACCCAGTGTGGTGATTTCAACAGAACTCCCACTGCAAGATTCTCATTGTGGAGCAACCATTGTGGACAGGGCAACGGCTGTGATAAGGGATGCTGCTGATGCGACCACTGGCACAAAAGGGCTCTTTGCAATGGCCTCATGTGGGCTCATGCCCACGGAATGAGTTAATCGCTTCCCCATAGTCCCCAGGAGCTGAAGATAATACCACATCATTGGTCCCACCATGTGGAGGAACTGTCAAACTAGCTGCCTCAGCACCCGCACCCTCTTTTGTGGCAGAAAAACCCTGCCACAGTGAGTGTCAAAGGGAGCCCCAAGATACTCTAGGACCTGGGAAGGGATCAAGTGACTCTTGGAAACATTGATGACCCAGCCTAGATGTCGGAGGACTTCAAGGACCCTTGCCGTGGCTTGTTTGCCCTCTCCCGTTTTGATTTTGCTCAAATGAGCCAGTCATTGAGGTATGGGTGCACCAGAATTCCTTCGCGATGTAGCGCAGCCGTCACCACGACCATCACCATCACCTTGGTAAATGTGTGGGGAGCCGTAGCGAGACCAAAAGGCAAAGCTTGAAACTGGAAGTGCCTAATGGACATCACAAAGCGCAGAAACTTGTGATGATCTGGATGGATGGGGATACGCAGATACGCCTCTGTAAGGTCCAGAGAGGTCAGGAACTCCCCCTCTCTTATAGTCATGATCACTGATTTGATGATCTCCAAATGAAACCTCGGTACTCACAGGCACCTGTTCACCTGCTTGAGATCAAGAATAGGCCAAAACGATCCTTCCTCTTTTTTTAGTACTATGAAATAAATAGAGTATCAACTTGTGCCGCATTGGCCCACGGGCAACAGCACTACAGTTCCCAACTCCAGAAGCCTTTCCAGCATTTCCCGCACCCCCTGAGCCTTCCGGCGTGCCTTGCAGGGGGAGGGAATAAAGGCCAGCATTAGCGATCTGGCGAACTCCAGCGCATAGCCATCCCGAATCACCTCTAGGACCCACTGGTCCAACATGATTTTGGCCCAGGCAGGGTAGAAGCCCCATAGCCAGCCTCCCACGGGCTGCACCCTTGCAAGGGCCCTCCTCACTTCATTGAAGATTTTTTGGGGAGGAGGAGGAGGCCAAATAATAGCCTCTACCTGGCCCCTAAAACCCTCAAAATGGCTGTCTCCGAGGGGTGAACCGTCGTCTCTAGTAGAGCGCAAAACGCACTGCTCGGAAATGCCTGAACTCTTGGGGTTGTGCTTTCCCAGGGGCTGAGCTTGCTTGTCCTCAGGAAGACAGCCCTATTGGATGCCCCTAAGTTCTTCACTAACTTTTCTAGTTCCTCCCTGAAGAAGAGCTTACCCTTGAAGGTCAGCTTACTTATCTGGGCCTTCAAGGAGACATCCGCCGACCACTTGCATGCCTTGTTCAATATAGTAAAGTCCATAACAGGAGAGCCGGTCTCAGTCCACCCCCCCATGCCTCAGCCACAGGACTATGCAGACTATTTACAATCGAAGATGGTCAAGACCAACACAAACATAGGCGTTAACCCCTCCGCATCGCCTAAAGCATTTCAAGCAACTCCACTATGCAATTTCACCACGGTATCCAATAAAGAGGTTGAGGACATTATTGCTTCTGTTAACCCCAGCACGGCACCTAATGACCCCTGCCCAGCCAGCTGGATCAAAGAGCTGCGACATGACATAAGCCATATTCTGTGCAAAATACTGAACCAGTCCTTTATCACAGGTTCGTTCCCGCAGAGCCTCAAACACACCTCTATCAAGCCCTTACTAAAAAACAGCAGACTAGACCCATCCAAAGTAGAATCTTTCAGACCAATCTCGAGCATCCCCCAGCTTGCCAAGATCATCGAAAAAGCTGCTCAACAACAAATCCAGCAACATATCGATACCGAAGCACCGCTAGATCCAGCCCAACACGGATTCAGGGAAGCACATGGAGTTGACACTGTTCTAACAACCCTGTTCAACGATCTGGTCACAGGAATCAACAGCATCCAACAAGGCTTTGTCCTTATCTTTCTGGACATTTCTGCCGCCTTCGATTCGGTGAGTCATGACATACTTCTACAACGCTTGAGAGAAAAGGGGATCCAAAGCACAGCTCTAAAATGGTGTGAATCCTACCTATCCAATAGGTGGCAACAAGTCAAGGCTGGCCACTCATCCTCTGAACCATTTCTGCAAACACAGGGGGTTCCCTCAAGGATCGTCCTTATCATCATTAATGTTTAACATTTATATGCAGCCGATATGTGATTTAATCCGATCCTTCAACGTACAATGCCTTGCCTACGCAGATGACATCCTCCTCTACATGCCATTCACAATTGACCAACCAGTGCTCTCCCCAATAATCAGATGCTTCGAAGCAGTAGCCGATTGGCTGCTGTCACAAAACCTACGGATCAACCATGGTAAACAGATGTCCTATTCGTCACGAGGAACCATAAGTTCACACCTCCCTCATCACTACTTGCCAACAATGTAGAGTTGAAGTCCAAATCCACAATCCGTTACCTCGGCATCACCCTGGACCAGCACCTGGATATGACAACACATGTGAAAAACATCACAAAGGCAATATACCATAAGATCAGAACGCTACGTCACCTCTGACACCTACTGGACTTCACAGAACCACCTTCCAGGCATTAGTCCTCCCACATCTGGATTTCGCGAACATCATACTCCATGGCCTCCCACAATCAACCTTAAATCCGCTCCGCCTAGCTATGAATGCAGCCGCAAGAGTCCTCTCTGGATCGTCAAGATCCGACCACATAACGCCCATCATGAAGGATTTGCATTGGCTACCTTTACATGCCAGGCTCCAATACAAGTCATTGGTCCTTACTTTTAAAGCCCTAAATAACTACCCCCCTACGCCAATCAGCAAGCTAATCCATGGTACCCTGGAAAATAGGAACAGGAGGTCTACTGCACTGAACACATTAGTAGTCCCCAAGCTAATGACTACGTGTACAAAGGCTACCTCTAACAGGGCCTTCTCCATATTCGCTCCTTTAAACTGGAATGCACTCCCCCATGAAATCCGTGGTATTAAAAGCCTCATCCTATTCAGAAAAGCCTTAAAACACCACCTGTTCACAAAATGCTACCCAGAAACATCCCGAGACAGAAGCACAATCAGCAAGCTTCCCTCATGCCCCAGCCGCCCCAGCACATCAATACTAACAGATAATAGGTAGTCCCCACTTAAGCCCACCAAACCACTAATATTCATCTTCACAAAACCAATGTAACACCCATTTCAATTAGAGTACTGTACATAGTTTCGAGTTAATATGTATATAGTTTCCCCGGTTTCTATCCCACATTCAATTCCTTGTTCTTTGTAAACTCAATGTTGTTTGTATGCATTGTAGTATTTCTGTTCGATGTACACCACGCTGATTTTAATAGCGCGGTATAGAAGAAATGTTAAATAAATAAAAATAAATAAATTGCAAAGCCAGAGGTAGCGACGAGCTGCCACCACTGAGGCCATACTGTTTGAGAGTCCCTTGATGAGATCATAGAAGGCATCTGCCAAATATGCCGCCCCTGATTCCAGCCTTCCCTGCAGACTTGGGGATGCCCTGCGCCCATCGAAGACATGCGTGTGCAACCAATGCTTCACAAATTGAGACCTGTAAGGACAGAGCACTAACACTGAAAGCTTGCTTTAACAGGGTATCCAGCCTTCTATCCTGCACATCCTTAAGCACTGTACTGCCCTCTACGGGGATCGTAGTCTTCTTGGTCATGGCCAAAACAGCGGAATCGACTTTTGAAGAGCAGAACATCTTTTTCTCTTGCTCCGACAAAGGGTATAGCTGGTTCATGGTTCGAGAACCTCGGCTTCTGGAAGGTCTCCCTCATCCAGGATCATCTGCTTAATGACCCTATGCAAGTGAAACACTTGTCGAGGTTTACGAACAGCCTGGAGAATTGGATCTTCCAGAGCCTCGTCCTCGATTGTGTGCCCTAATGGCATATTTAGCATCTTGAGGGACTTGGCAATGAGAACTGCCAGCTCTTCCTGATGGGAAGACCCTGACTATCTGAGATTCGTTCTCCTGTGGGATCTCACCTTCCTCCAGTTCCTCAGGTTCCAACTCCGCCTCCCCTTCTGCCTCTGAGGGAGGGGAACCTGTCCCGCTGCCCGTATCGCAGATGAGCTGTCTCTTGGCTGGGGGTGGTGCGTCCCATGGCTCAGGTCCCTGCAGCCCCTCAATGGCTGCTCTCTTACTGCTGCATCCTGCCATCTCTGCTCCCCACTGTTTCATGCAAAATGCCCTTTGGAGCAGTAAGGCAAACTCGGGTGAAAAATCTCCCAGGATGCCCTACCCCCGCCCCTGGAAAGTGGAGGGCCCCAGAGAAACTCTGTCCCACAGAAAAGGTTCAAACAGCGGTGGAGACAGGCTGACCATTCCTCTCTGCTGAATCAGTTCCCTTGTGGCTAGTGGGGACCCTTGAGTCTGTGGAATGGGCCCCTTGGAAGTCCCCGCTACCTCCTGCATGTTCCTTTCCGTCTGCAGCAGAGCTCAGCGCACTCCACAAGCCACACACTGAGGTCATACAGGCATAACCAGCTTAAGTGCTAGGGAGGACCTGATGTTTCTGAGAATACCCCCCCCCCCCCCCCGACCAGACCTAGCACTCTAAGCCCCTTGTCTGCAAAGTATCCATGATATATATATATACGTTTTTTAAACTGCTGTCCCGCAAAGGAGAAAACCCCAAGATGATGAAAAGGAAACAAACGAAAGAAAAGTGAAGAAAGCAACTGAATAAACCACGCAAAGGAAACCCTGCAAGCTTTCTCGCCTATGCAGAGAAATGGCGCAGCTTCCCACTCAGCGGGTTTGCAAACAGACAGTGCACCACACAGTTGTCAGGTCGCACGCGTCTCACTGACCTGGAATCCACCAGCTGCGATACAAATAAAGCTTTTCTGTTGCCGTGCACTTGGGCTGTTGTTGCTGACCGGCTGTGCTGAGATTAAACTTCCTGCCCTATGCTCAGCCGTTTTGCGGCTTCGGCACTGAGGCGGAAGTGCGGAGGAGAGCTGCAGGCTCACAGTTTGTCTGTCCCCCTCCCCCTTTGCGACTCCTCACCCGCTGACAGGTTCGGGAGCTGTTGCAGCCTCAATTAATTTACTCCGGAGAACTTATCTGCCTGGATAGTTTCACTCCCCCTATCCTTTGAAAGTATCTTTACTTTTTTAAAGCCTAAAGCAGTGATCACAGCCCCTTGAAGAGGACTCCAGGAGCTGCTCCAAACAAGAGGAACAGTGCCACCCAAGAAGGGGGAGAGGGGGGCCTCAAGACAATAAGAAATACAAATCCCTAGGACCAAAAACAAAAACTAAAACAAAACTAAACCAACCTAACAGCTTCCCAGTTGTCCCTTCCATGAATCCAAATCTCTGGGCTCAACCGCTCCAGCTGCTTGGAGACTGAGCTTACTGGGGCTAGTGGGTGGTGCCAACTGCCTAAGTATCCTGATGTCATCAAAATATGACATGGTCATTCTCCAAGCTGCTGATGAGGGTTGACTACCCTGAGGGGCAAGACTGGACTGGAGGGATGATAAGGAACTGTTTTTTGCAGTTTGCCAGGTCTTGGTGGAGTGATATTAACTGTTTGAACCAAAAGTTGATTACTCCATCTGGGCCAGGACTCTTCTAGTTTGGGATTTATTTTAGCCTGTTTTTCAGCTCTTTTATTGTTACAGTAAGCCATTTCATAGGTTTGATGTTTGCTTTTTCTAAATTACTACTATTAATCATTTATATAGCATTACAAGGCATAAATATTCCTGTACACAGGGTAATCATTCTGCTTCTTGATTGTGCTCTATGGATCCTCATACATTTTTCTCCAGAAAGTTTCTGTTTCAACTTTGGTTTATTTTGGGTTCTCTATAGATCCTTTATTTTGATATATTTTTTTTCTGTTTTCTTCTATCTTCACAGTTTTTGCATTTCTGCTGCTACAGTACTTTCAACATATTGTTGGAACATATAAGTTGAAGGTATTCTTTTGTTAATGCAGTATGCTTCAATTTGATGTTTTGGATCTTCCTCAATATCTTTGATGATTTTAATCCTTTAGATACCCATTTATTAGGGATAACTCTGCATGCAGTGATTTTATTGTTCCTTTGATGCGCTTTTTCCAAGGAGGAATTGTTATTGTTTTCTTTTTCTTCTGGCCTTGCATTTTAGTTGGTATTTATTTTATTTATTTATTTATATTCTCTTATATACCGCGCTATTCTGCATCAGTGCGGTTTACATTGAACAAACTGAAATTACATTGAACAGGGCATTATAACTTGGAGATAACTATTTTACAGAGAACATGGGCTATGGAGGGTTAAGTGGCTTGCCCAAGACCACAAGGAGCACCTGTGGGACTAGAAACTAGGGACTAGTTGGTAGCATTCTTTCTGTAATAATTATAACTGCATAATATTGCACTTGATTTATTTTGGTAATGGTCCCTTTATACAGGATGTGTAAGGCCTTATTCATCTTATCATACTTTTAACCTTAGATGTTAAATTTATCTTGGGTATTCTTTCCCTTGCCTGGAACCCATCATATTCATCTTTTTCCACGTGGATTAGTAGTTGTATCTTGACTTCTCCCATCTCTGGCTCTTTCTTCTCTGTTCCTTTTTTCTCTTCAATTGATTTCTTGACTTGTCCTCTATCTCACTCTTTTGCTGTTCCAGATCCCCAAGCTCCATCTCTGCCTCAACTTATCTTTCTATTTCTGTGTATAACTTTCTTCTAGCACTCCCACCTAGGTCTCCTCCTCCTCTCTGTATTTCTTTTTCCACAGAAGCCCTTAGTTGATTCAAGACGTTATCATTCACTGTTATCTGTATACTGTTATCTGTACCTAGTTCATCTGTTCTATGTAAAATGACTTGGTATGATACTATCCATACCATATAACATACTGTTCATTGTAAACCGCACTTGATACTTGTGAAAGAGCGGTATAGAAATAATTGTTAAATAAAATAAATAAATAAATAAATTCACATATTTCTTTACTTTGATCCGTAAAATTAAAGATCTTAAATTTGCATCAGTTGCTTTTTGCAATTTTTCTTGTGGCAATATTCCTCTTTCTTCCAGTTTTAGGTGGATTCTCTTTATATACTGTCGTGGGGCGCCCCGCCTATGCCATTAGAAATACGGGGCTGCTCCAGAGCAAAGATTATTTTAGGTAGCCAAAGGGAATGTAATGTTCATCTGGCGTAGTAAAGATGTTCTTACTTATTGCAGCTGCCTAAGAGCACTCATTAACGAAACCGAGTGTAGAGAAATTAAGGCTTTTATTCCCCGTCAGTGCAAGGGTTCAAACTAAGACATTTAGAATCAACAGAAAGTCTTTTGTTGCAAAAGGTACCAGCATTCAAATCATATGCTTAATTGTTAAACTTCACAATTAAGGTAAGGCTTGATTAAAGGAATTCAGTTCATTCCAACAGCATAGGAATTTTACACACTTCTTTTAGGTTACACGGTGGCTACAGACTCCTGGCACGAGGCTATGCACAACTCACATTCCATCTGTTCAGGTTGAGGCATGGGAACAGTATTTATGCATTCTATCCCCATGGATTCTTCATCAGGGGAATAATCACTGTCCCTGTCTGATACAGGTCTGTGTGCAATGTCTCTAGGGTCTTGTCTCCAATACCACTGTGTTCTAAGGGCTTTAGGGATTTTATGAAACCAATCTGGCTTCTCCTTCTTTACAGAGCGAGCACGTGTTTCAACAGGGCTTTTAGGACTCAAACATTTAATATCATTAATACATTTTTCATACCTGGAGTCTGGCTCACTTGAATCCGCGGAGTTTTCCCTTTCAGAAACTTTCCTCCTGTAGCAGGTTCTCTGCCTGTAAGCTTTAGGCAACGCTCTGCTTTCTGGCAGCCTGGTAAAACCTGACGTGGATTCCCTTTTCTCCTTTGGTAAGAACTCAGCCTTTTCACAAAGTGCTTTTCCTTTCTTGCCTGTTAACACTTGGTTAGCATTTCTCAGAGATTGCAAGCTTTTCTCTAAACCATTCTCTCTGGTTCTTTGCTTCTGCCTCTCTGCTCTGGAGTCAGGAATGCTATGAGAACAGGGCGTGGCACACACTCTAACTTCAGAGCTGGCTCTAACAAACTTCCCTTGAACAGCTGCACGGTCAGCCTGGCCCTTCTGGATTTCACCCTTGTGAACTCTGTTCCTTTGGGCTTGCTCACCTAGGATTCTTTCACTTACTCCTTCTCTTGGAGCTGATCCTCTTAATGGAGCTGTTCCTCCTTGTGAAGAGGTCCCTCTGTCTCTTTTCTTTCTCCGGTCCTTCTCTGTGTGCTCCTCTGCTTCTTTCTTCCCCTCCTTCTCTTTCTCGTCTGCCTTGCTGGCATTCAGCTTTGGCTTATAAAGGAATCTTTCCTTCAAGAGTTCCGGGGTCATTCCCAGGTGCAAATCATTAGCCTTCCTAGGCTCATTAGCTCCTGTATGTTCATTCCTGTTCCCTCTAGCTGTGCCTGGAGGTAACTGCACATCTAGATTCCTAAAAGAAACAGGATTTCTTTTCAAGTTCTCAACTTTATTGATGCCCACATCATGACAATACCCTCTTGATTTAAATATAGGGTTTCTATCATAAAAATAGCAGTACATTATCTCCTCTTTATCCGCAGAAGTCCATTTAATTGTATTTAATCTTCATAAATTTTTTATTAATTTATGTGGTTTATCTCCAGCCACAGTGGAGCATTACACTTGTACAATATAGCATAGTTACTCACCTGTAACAGATGATCTCCGGGAACAGCAGGAATTTAGTCTTCACATATGGGTATCGTCGGTACCGATGGAGTCTGCACGGGAACGCTCCCCAGCATCCAATTAGAAAGCTTTTGGGAGCATCCCACAGCGCCTGCGTGCTGCCTTCCCGCCTTTCCCAACTGCCTCTCTCCAGTTGAGTTTAAAGCTGAGACAAAGGGAGAGAAAGGGAAAGAGAAAGAGATAGATAGAGAGATACAACTCCTAGGGGAGGTGGGTGGGTTGTGAAGACTAAATTCCTGCTGTTCCCGGAGATCACCTGTTACAGGTGAGTAACTATGCTATCTCCAGGAACAAGCAGGAATGTAGTCTTCACATATGGGGACTCCCTAGCTTTAGATGCCAGGGAGACACCCCAGAAGTTGTGAGTCCCTGTGAAAGGGCTCTACTTCCCCCCATGGATCTCTGGCATCCCACCAGGGATGGTGGGTAGGAGTTGATTAGGTATGGAACAAGTGTTGGAGAACAGCCTGACCAAACAAGGCATCCCGGTGGGAGTCCTTGTCCAAGCAGCAATGGGCTGTGAAGGTATGAACCGAGGCCCAAGTGTCTGCTCGACAGATGTCGTCGATAGACACAGAATGTAGATGAGCCATTGAAGCTGCCATGGCTCTCACATTGTGAGCTGTGACATAGCCCTCCAGAGGAAGATTCCTACTCTCATAGGCAAAGGATATACACTGTGCAATCCAGTTGGACAGTGTTCTCTTGGAGACTGGAAGTCCAAATGAGAAGGATCAAAAGCAACAAAGAGTTGCAAAGACTTTCTATGTTGCGGTGTTCTTTGCAAGTAAAAGGCTAAAGCTCTTTTACAGTCCAAAGTATGAAGATTCCTTTCTGCATTTGATGCATGAGGCCTTGGAAAGAACACAGGCAGGTAGACCGCTTGGTTAAGATGAAAAGGCGAAACCACCTTTGGCATAAAGTGTGGATGAGTCCTAAGGAGTACCTTGTCATGATGGAACCTTTTATAAGGTGGATCAGCCACTAGTGCCTACAATTCACTGATGCGACGTGCTGATGTGATTGCAATGAGAAAGATAACTTTCCAAGAAAGGAATTTCAATGAGGTAGTAGCTAAGGGTTCGAAAGGTGGCTTCATGAGCTGACCAAGAACCAGATTTAAGTCCCATGCCACCGGTGGTGGCCTAATGGGAGGCTTAGTTAGAAGAAGGCCTCTCATAAATCTTGCTATAAGAGGATGGGAGGAAATAGGTTCTCCATTTAGAGGCTTGAAACAAGCTGCAATAGCACTCAAATGGACTCTGAGTAGGGAAGCTGAGTAGGCTCCAATGAGGAGAAGGGAGGGGGAAGTCTATCCAGATGGAGACGGTAACCATCCTGGACGACCTGGAGGATCCAGGTGTCTGATGTGATGGCCTCCCACTCAGAGGTGAAAAGGGACAGATGTCTTCCTACCAGCGGGTGCGCTGCTGGGAGATGAGAGGATATGCACGTGGCGTCAAAACCCCGGAGCTGGTTGGGGTGGCATCGGTGGTTTGGCCTTGGGCCCCTTAGGCTTACGGTGAGCCTTGAGCTCTGCCCTTGCCTTGGCTGCTGGGCGTCGAAGCTGGGGCAGGCGGATATGATGGGTAACCCCGGTAGGGAAGACCCTTCCTCTGAAAGAAGGACTTCTTACTGTGCTGTTTCTTCCGAGGGAGCAACAAGGTTTTCCGAGAGAGGCCAGTACGGGTTACGCACTCCGTCTCGATTTTGGCTGCCTGGTCATCCATGGACTTACTGAACAGTTGTTCACCGAGGAAGGGAACATCCAAGAGTTTCTCCTGGACCCAGTGTTCCAGTTCTGAAGACTGGAGCCATGCTTGACGCCGGGCTCCGATGTCAGCTGCTACCACCCATGTGGAAGACTCAAACCCGTCATACGCGGCAGAAGAAGGATATTTTGAGCAGTCTGCGAACAATCTCAGAAGGGTTTGGAATCTAAGAAGGTGGTCGTCTTTGAGGCCTGCGGCGAAACCGCCGAGCACTTTGGCAAGATCGCGAAGGAACATACCTATATACAATTGGTATGCCTGGATGCGGCATGCTAGCATGGATCCCTGGTAGGCCTTACGCCTAAGGGCATCGAGGGCACGGGATTCACTGCCGGGTAGAACCGAAGAATGCGACTTCTGGCTCTTCTGTTTTTGCATTGCAGATTCCACTACCATGGAGGTATGAGGAAGCTGGGCCTTTCGAAAACCAGGCCCGCACTAGACTCTGTACATGGCACAGAGTCTTTTACTGATGATAGGGACCGAGGCGGGTGCTTCCCACATACGGTGGAGCAGCCGGGTCAGGATAGCCAGCACAGGGACTGTGAGAGACTCCCTTGGAGGAGACCCATATTGCAAGATGCCCAGTTCCTCCGCTCTTGGCTCTTCCTCAGTCTGCGTGGGCAGATTGAGGGTCCGAGCCATATCCCGCACAAATACCAAGAAACAGGTATCTTCGGGGGTGACCGCCTTCACGAGGCAGGCGGGGAAAGGTCCGAAGGAAGGTCCAGATGTTCGTGGGTTTCAGGGGACATGTCCCCATCCTATTCCCAGTCCAAGAGGTCCGAGAAGGGCTCTGAGTCGGGCTGACCCACATGTCCAGTGGCCGAGGCCCGCTTGGAGCCGGCGGCACTGACTCCGGACAACCTCACCCCCCGAGGAACGGATTGCGAGCGAGACCAGTGCCGAGGACCCTTACGAGGCCCATGGCTCTCCAAGGCAGTTTTTGGGACCACAGTCGAGAGACCCTCTGTCTCAGGGTGCGAGACAGCCGTGCTGGGCAAGAGCACCTGCTGGGCAGCTAAGAAGGCAGACATGCTGCGCTCTAGTGCCAGCATACGGGACTCCCACTCAGAAGTGGGTCCCTGGGACGCCAACGCCAGGGTTATCAGGTCTGGCGTGGAGAAGGAGAGGGGGTCCTCACCAGGACGACCCTCTGGAAACCGGGCGCCATCGCCGGAGTCCTCCGTTTCTGTATGAAGTACCTTTTGGGGCCACTCCTTGTCCGACTCTCAGGAGCGCCAAGGAGGGCTAAGGGAACAAGCGCGAGACTGCTCACACTTATCCGGAGCCCCCGACAGTGTCTTCAAGGTCTTCTTCTTACGCCATTCCACCTTGGACGAACCCTGGTCAGAGTGATGCCTGGGATGTGGAGTCACTGCGGGGGACCCCGCAAGTGGTGGATTGGAGCAGCGGGTCACCACCGGGGACTCCTGTGCTGACCTACGGAAAATGTCGTATGATTTCTGCTTATGGCTTTGAAGGGCCTTAACAGACATTTTCTTGCAAAGTGAGCAGAGCTCCAGGATATGGTCAGCCCCCAGGCACCGCAGACAACAGTTGTGGGTGTCTGTGAGCGACATGTTTTTGGAGCATCTGTCACATTTTTTGAAGCTGGTGGCAATGGGGGCAAAGAGAACCCCTGCGAGATCGAAAACCCTCGAGGCCAGTGGGCAGAAAAAAGGGCCTGAATACGAAAAACTAGAAAAGGAAAAAAAATAAGGATCCCCTGGCCCACAGATGAAGCGGGGGCATTGGGGAGGACGGGAGACTACCGGTGCAATTGGAAACAAGGCCAAAGGGCCGGGAAGAAAATCTTTTTCCGAGGGACAAGGACGTGCATCCAAAGGGCTCTCCGGAAAAAGGGAGACTGAGCAAGATGGCACCCTTAGGTGGGAAGAGGACCACACATGCCTGGCAGCAATCCCAAAGGCTTTCTTTGAAAGCTGGGTATTGCTCCGCGTGGGCTCCATCTGTGCCTACGTCATCCATAAATAAGGACTGACTTCTTGCTTGTTCCTGGAGAATCAGCAATTTTAAGTCCTCAGCTGTATATCTTTTCAACCGGATATCTTTTCAACATTTCCTTTGCAGAAATCTGTTCTGATCTAGAGAAATTTATAAACTTCAAATTCTTCCTTTTAGCAAGATTTTCTAAATTTTCCACTTTCCTATGAAGTAGGACATTATCCTTGACCAATACAGTCTCTTACTGCAGAAAGTTTTCAAACTGAGGTCCCAGCACATCTAATCGAGCTTTGCAAGCTTGAACATTAACAGTCTGAGTAGTCAGTTTAGCAGATAAATCAGAAACAAAGAGTTGTTTAAAGTGCCTGGAGAGGGCCTTACCAAGACCATCTATCATCATTCATATTGTTTCCAATGTGAATACTGCAGGTTTTTCCAGGGAGAAGGCCAAAGGTGCTACTAATCCTGCACCTTCTGTACTCCTTCCAGTGCCATCTGGTGCCAAAACTCCAGGTAATGCAGGCTGTGTACCATGTGGATCATGGCCGAGGCAGCTATCCCCAACACTGAGGCCCCAACAGTAGATGGATCATCAGTTGCTGCAAGGCTATTGTCCCGCCGCCACTCAGGATCTTTGCTGGATCCGGTAACTGCCTTCTATCCTAAGGACAGAGTTGTATCCAAGACCAAGGACATTGCGGATCCTCCTTCCACCAGCAGCACTCCACACAGCTAGACACCAAAGCTTGCTTGCACATTCACTTTGTGGGTCAAAAACGAAGCCATAGGGCTCATCTGAGCTGTTGTGCCTGGATCAGATGGATGAGTGGGGAGCTTCCCCTTCCTTATAACCATATCAAGGTAAAATCCTGAGGAAAAAAGGCAACCTTGGAGCTCAGGCACTATACATTCACCAACTTGAAGTCCCTTCACATGTTTAAGGCTTGCAGCTGTTCTGGTGCTATGTTGGTCCTCCTGACTGAAAGGTCCTAAATTATACCAGAAGGATTATCACAGCCCCCAGATTAATTGAAAGGCCTTAAATTATGCCAATCTGGGTACCATGTTGGTCCTCATGGCATAATTTAAGGCCTTGCAATGAATCTGGATGCTGTGCTGGTCCCGTGGCAAAATGTAGATCCTTAGAGCAGATCTGGGTGCTGCACTGGTCTTCTTGCCATGTTTTAGGACCTTACAGGTGATCGTAGTGCTCAGCTGGTGGTCCAGACACAATTTAGGGACTTGCAGTAGATCTGGGTGCTGTGCTGGTCTCCTTGCAATTTACTTCTCTCAAAGTGCTTTGGTATGCTTCCACCAATTGTAGTGCTGATTTGCACTTTTCCACGGGAAACCTCACCCGGCCCGGACACGGAAAGGATTGACAGACTGATAGCTCTTTCTCGATTCTGTGAGTGGTGGTGCATGGCCGTTCTTAGTTGGTGGAGCGATTTGTCTGGTTAATTCCAATAACGAACGAGACTCCTCCATGCTAACTAGTTATGCGACCCCCAGCGGTCAGCGTCCAACTTCTTAGAGGGACAAGTGGACTTCAGCCACACGAGATATAGACTATAGCCTGAAAAACATGGCTCAGTAAATAAACTGTAGAAATGTTACCCCAGTTAAATCCAAGTTTCATTCCTTGTTCAATGTAAACACTATACGGCCCGGCCGTACAGTATATTGTTCTGTTCAATGTACACCGCACTGATACCTAATAGTGCGGTATATAAGAGAAGTTAAATAAATAAAATAAATAAATCTTGAGGTGTTCATCACACTCTTTGTGATCGTGGGTTTCCTGCCAATGAATGTAATCTTTATCCTGTTCTGGTGCCCGGGGGGAGGGGTTGTGACATTTGTGATAGCTTTTAGTGCTATTATAAATGCTTGCCATCAATTCAAGTAGGTCTAATTAAAAATAGATGGCAAGTCTCACTGTTCCATTGTAAAATAGCTTCCCCCATAGACTTTAATGGTGACAAATGCACAAATGATTTGGCTCTCAAAAACTAACCAAACGACTATATTCTGACAAACAAAAACAAGCCCAAATGAGATTCATAATTGTCCTAGGCTGTGATAACAAGATTTAAAGCCACTGAGTTTTATATGTTAATAGCGTCTATTTTCATACCCACTTTTTGATATCAAACCCTTGGTCTTATGCTAGGACTTCTGGGCCAGCTCTGAGCTACGCATATACAGACTGGTAAGATAGCTCTGAAAACCTGTCAACCCAAACCACTAAGATGACATCTGAAAAGATAATGCAGATATACCATATCAGAAGATTAAATGTGGACTTCCGGTCTGGCTTTGGTGAACTGTAGGAAGAAAAGAACAGATATCAAGACTGGCAGAATTTCAGGTTTAATCAAACCCCTTTTATTGTTCCTGTAGACTCTACAGATACTTTTGTTGCTTTTTTTGTTCTACTTTTGGTGAACTGTAGACACACCTAGACTGAGATCCCTGGATTCTCCCCCCTGGAAAGCACCAAAATCTTTTTTGGCACAAAAATTGAGGAATAACTTCTGTCTAAGATGCCAAAAACCCTGAAGTCTAAAAAGCCCAAGTTGATAAAAGAAATTCATGTGGAGAAATTGAAGCTTACTATTCAACATGACACTGCAATTCAGGCGCTCTCTTCTCCAGCTTCAGCTTCACCACACAAGTGGGGTCATTTTGACCACAAGCCTTTTGTTATGTCACATTACTTACTTATTTATTTCAGCCATGACTTAAAACTTCCGGTAGCTTCTTAATATTGACAGCCATTGAATTTCCCGTAGAGTGTTATCATTTAATTGGAACAGTAATTTTGTGTTAAAATTTCTATACCTATTATACATACCTGGGGTCAAATTGACCCCAGCTTAGCGAAACCAGTGTTGTCAAACTTCCTGAATCAGGTTCACGTTGTAGTTATTATTGTTAATGTGGCATTGCTAGGCTATTTCATTTGTAGGCTACTGTGATCTTCGTGTGAAATTAATGCAACATTTTTTAGCGTTTGAGTTCATACCAGGCATGTGTTCATATAGACCTATTCATTGCTGTTATAGAAGTAATGGCGCTTTGCCGCCAACATTGTTTCATTTTTCTGAGATATAGTTGATTGGTAATAACAGTTATTTATTATGATTTCAGTTATTATCCAAGGAACTGTTTTCATCACAGTTTGTTTTTTGCAAAGAGATCACACTAGTGAGTTATGTTCCAAAGAAAAACAAAACGGTCATTGTTTTGAGCAGCATGCATCATGACAAGGCGATAGACGACAAGAATGAAAAGAAGCCTGAGATGATTCTGCATTACAATGCTACTAAGTCTGGAGTAGACAATCTGGACAAGCTTGGGCGTACAACTAAGCCACAGGGTAAAGCATAGTTACTCACCTGTAACAGATGATCTCCGGGAACAGCAGGAATTTAGTCTTCACATATGGGTATCGTTGGTACCGACGGAGACTGCGCGGGAACGCTTCCCAGCGTCCAATTAGAAAGCTTTTGGGAGCATCCCACAGCGCCTGCATGCTGCCTTCCCGCCTTTCCCAACTGCCTCTCTCCAGTTGAGTTTAAAGCTGAGACAAAGAGAGAGAGAGGGAAAGAGAAAGAGATAGAGAGATACAACTCCTAGGGGAGGTGGGTGGGTTGTGAAGACTAAATTCCTGCTGTTCCCGGAGAAAACCTGTTACAGGTGAGTAACTATGCTATCTCCAGGAACAAGCAGGAATGTAGTCTTCACATATGGGGACTCCCTAGCTTTAGATGCCAGGGAGAGACCCCAGAAGTTGTGTATCCCTGTGAAAGGGCTCCACTTCCCCCCATGAATCTCCGGCATCCTACCAGGGATGGTGGGTAGGAGTTGATTAGGTATGGAACAGGTGTTGGAGAACAGCCTGACCAAACAAGGCATCCCGGCGGGAGTCCTTGTCCAAGCATTAATGGGCTGTGAAGGTATGAACCGAGGCCCGAGTGGCTGCTTGACAGATGTCGTCAATAGACACAGAGTGTAGATGAGCCATTGAAGCTGCCATGGCTCTCACATTGTGAGCTGTGACATGGCACTCCAGAGGAAGATTCTTACTCTGATAGGCAAAGGAAATACACTGTGCAATCCAGCTGGACAGTGTTCTCTTGGAGACTGGAAGTCCCAGATGAGAAGGATCAAAAGCAACAAAGAGTTGAGAGGACTTTCTATGTTGCTATGTTCTCTGTAAGTAAAAAGCTAAAGCTCTTTTACAGTCCAAAGTGTGAAGATTCCTTTCTAAATTTGATGCATGAGGTCTTGGAAAAAACACAGGCAGGTAGACCACTTGGTTCAAATGAAAAGGCGAAACCACCTTTGGCATAAAGTGTGGATGAGTCCTAAGGACTACCTTGTCATGATGGAACCTTGTATAAGGAGGATCAGCCACTAGTGCCTGCAACTCACTAATGTGACATGCTGATGTGATTGCAATGAGAAAGATAACTTTCCAAGAAAGGAATTTCAACGAGGTAGTAGCCAAGGGTTCGAAAGGTGGCTTCATAAGCTAGCCAAGAACCAGGTTTAACTCCCATGGCACCAGTGGTGGTCTGATGGGAGGCTTAGTTAGAAGAAGGCCTCTCTTAAATCTTGTTATAAGAGGATGGGAGGAAATAGGTTGTCCATTTAAAGGCTTGAAGGAAGCTACAATAGCACTTAAATGGGCTCTTACTGAGTTAGTTTTAAGTCCTGCATTGGATAAATGAAGGAGATACTCCAGTAATGATTCCAGAGGTATCACAAGGGGGCTAAGACCCTTCTGCGAGCACCATATGGTAATCCTTTTCCACTTGAAAGCATAAGAGCATCTTGTGGAATATTTTCTAGAAGCATAAAGGATATCCTTTACTTGCTGAGAAAGGTTAAGATCATGGAGAACTAGGCCTTCAGCAACCAAGCACTGAGATGCAGAGACTGGGGATTGGGATGCCATAACATTCCGTCCTCCTGAGACAGGAGATCTGGAGCAGACCCTAACTCCAGAGAGGGAGCTTGAGAGAGATGTAGAAGCAGAGGGTACCACACTTGCCGTGGCCAATGTGGAGCTATGAGAATCATACGGCCTCTGTTTCTCTGAAGCTTGAACAGGGTTTTGGGAATCAGGGGAATGGGTGGAAAGGCATAAAGGAAGTCTTGAGCCCAGTGAAGGAGGAAAGCATCCCTGGCCTGAGAGCCCTGAGCCAGAATTCTGGAACAGAACTGGGGAAGTTTGGCATTCAATGGACTTGCAAAGAGGTCTATGTCGTGGTTCCCCAAATTTGAAAAATCTTGGCCACCTGGTCTGCATGTAGAGACCATTCGTGTAGGAAGCAGAACTCGACTGAGTCTTTCTGCTCAAGAGTTTTGGATACCTGGAAGATATACTGCCAGGAGATGAATCTGATGCTCTCTGGTGAGGGCCCATAGTCGCAAAGCTTCGTTGCAAAGCAACAGAGAGCCTGTTCCTCCCTGCTTGTTCACATAGAACATGGCTACTTGACTGTCCGTGTGAAACAAGGACTGTCTTGTAGCTGAGCAGAGTGTGGAACACCCGAAGAGCAAGGAAGATTGCTCTGAGCTCTAGAAGATTGATGTGTAGATGAGTCTCCTGTGGAGTCCAGGTGCCTTGGATGGAGAGGTCTTGCAGATGAGCTCCCCAACCCACTGATGAAGCATCTGTTGTGAGAGTTACCTAGGGTAAAGGTTGTTGAAATAGGGACCCCAACAACAGGTTCTGAGTGGACTGCCACCATTGGAGGGACAAAATAACACGATTTGTGTCTGCTATTTTGTCTGACAGGCACCCTGATGCCTGGGTCCATTGAGTGCATAAAGTCCACTGGGCTGCTCTCATATGGAGGCGAGCATAAGGGACCACATGCACGGTTGATGCCATGTGGCCTAGTAGTTGTACCATTTCTCGAGTAGTAAGATGAGGCTTTAGCACTGCTTGAGAAGCTAACTGCACTATGCGAAGGCAACGGGTCTGGGGAAGATAGGCCCTTGCTTTCCTGGTATCCAACAAAGCTCCTATGAACTCTAGAGATTGAGTGGGAGTTAGGCTGGATTTTGGGATGTTTATGACCAGACCCAAATACTGAAGGATACGCATTGTGCAAGATAGAGAAATCCTGGCCTCTGACTCTGATGGGGCTCGAATGAGCCAGTCGTCTAAGTAGGGGAAGACGAATATTCCTAGAGTGCGAAGAAATGCTGCTACCACAGCCATGCATTTCGTAAACACCCTTGGTGCTGAGGCCAGGCCAAAAGGAAGCACCCTGTATTAGTAGTGCTTTCCTTGAAAAAGGAACCGAAGGAACTTTCTGTGGGTTGGATGGATGAGAACATGAGTGTACACATCCTTGAGATCTAGAGAACAAAGCCAATCCTGACTCTGAAGGTACGGCAGCGGGGTTCCCATAGAAATCATCTTGAATTTCTCCTTGAACAGGAATTTGTTCAATTCTCTGAGATCTAAAATAAGTCTGTGTCCCCCTGTTTTCTTTGGGATAAGGAAATAGGGGGAGTAAAACCCTGTACCCTGTTGAGGAATCGGTACCTCTTCTATTGCCCCTTGGGCAAAAAGCATAGTGACCTCTTGATCTAACAGGTTGATGAGAGAGGTCTGAGAATTGAACTGTCTTACCATTGTGGCAGGGGGCATGTGGAGAAAGTAAAGCTTGTACCCCTCTTTTATAATGGAGAGAGTCCAATGTTCTGCTGTTATCTGCCCCCATCTGGGGGCAAAGTGAGACAACCTTCCTGGAATGGTGGAAGGTTCTGGTCCATTGAGGGCCAGGAAGGCTAAATTCTCTAGATGGAAGTCAAAGGCCTTGCCGAGGCTGAGACTGCTGAGACAGTTGAGGCTTAGCAGTCTTTGCTTTCCTTTGTTTAGATGGTTGCTGACTCTTCTGGATAGACTGACCTGCAGAACGTCCCTGCTGATAAGAGGGAAAAAAACCTCTTCTTTTTGGTGAAGAATGGTTTCTTGGAAGATTTCTTCCTTGCAGGATCAGCTGTGGCTTTGGATAGTCTATCCAAAGTGGAGTTATCAGCATCCAACTCATTGGCCTTTTCTTGCCAATTTTTGCCGAATAGATTCTCACCTGTACAAGGAATATTTCCCAGTTTGTCCTGCATCCAGAGGTCCAAATCGGATGCCTGGAGCTAGGCAATTCTACGTGCACCTATGGCAATGGCAGAGGTTCTGCTTATGCACTCAAAACCGTCAAAAGCTGCACGGTTGACAAATTTAGAAACATCCTGGGCATGTTTAACCAGTGTGAGAAAATCCTGCCTCTTATCTTCAGGAAGAAGAGGGCTCAAAACCTCTAAATCTCCTGTGACTTCCTTAAGGAACATTCCCATATATAAAATATAGGAACTGATCCTGGCAGAAAGCATGGAAGCCTAGAAAGTACGATGTCCAAAGGCATCCAAAGTTGTACACTCACGTCCTGGATGATTAGAGGCATGTCTCTTTGCACTCCTGATCCTTCTCATAGCTGACTCCACTACAATAGAGTGGTGAGGAAGCTGAGTTTTCTGGAAGCCAGGACACGGAGGTATTTGATACATGGTATCCAGTCTACGAGAGTGAGGAGAGGTGGTAAGGTGTGTTTCCCACATTCTTAACATGAGATAATGTAAGATCTTATGGATAGGCAAGGTAGCTGCCTCCTTAGAAGCCTTAGGATATTGTAGAATCTCCAACTCCTTTGCCCTGGGCTCTATTTCAGGAGCCAAAGTAATGGAAAGACCTCGAGCCACCTCCCTGATAAAATCCTGAAAGAAGATATCTTCTGGAGGAGACATCCTACGTTTGGGAGAGGAAGGCTCCTCGGGGAGAAGTACTCCAGTACCGACGGAGCTGTCAGAATCCTCAGACTCCTCCGAGGATTCAAAGTACCTTCTGTCCGGATGCTCTTGTAGAGCACGATACCCATACCGACCGAAGTCGGTGCCGGGGGGGATCAGTACTGGTGTATCGGTACTGGAAGGCATGGCTTGACTGGGTGCCAGAAATGCAGACACTAATGTCGATGCCGATGCTATCGGTACCGGTACCGATGCTTGCGCTGGAGCCAGTGCCGGTACCGGTTGAATTGTCTGATGCGGTTCCAAGGGTGTCGATGCCACAAGGAGAGCTGCCAGACTGCGTTCAATAGCCAGGAACCTCTGGTCTATCGACGCTGCTGATGCCTGGGTATCATACCGGCGAAAGCAGCTGGTACCCCAGAGCATGGCACCAGTAGTTCTGCCAAGGTTGAGGCCTCGAGAACATCCTGGAGCCCCGATAATGCTTTGGAAGCCAAAGCCTCTCGCTGGGCAATTTTGCCGGTACAGAACCCTCAAGGGCAACGCCAGAGGCATCTCAATGTTTAGAAGGAGATCTACCCTTTGAGGACTGGCTGGACTTATGTTTAGTTACCTGAGATCCATGGGAGGAAGACGAAGCCCTGGAAGACGTCTATGCCACAGAGGCTGCATCGGTGGGAAAAAGGGTGCTGAGCTTAGCAGCCCGGTTTTGTCAACCCCTCTTGGACATCATGGCACAGGCCATACACTCCGAAATGGAGTGGTCAGGACCTAAACATTTAAGACACCACTCATGGGTGTCGGTGATGGAGATGGTACCACCACACTTGGTGCACTTCTTGAAACCCGAAGCGGGTTTTTCCATAGTAAGGGAAAAATTTTGGGCTTAAGGCCCAAAATGGCGCGTGCACCTGAGGAAAAAAGATTTTTTTTTTTTTTAAAAGAAAGAAAGAAAGAACTGGCGGTACCAGTATAGCGTCGAGGGAAGGCAGACGCGACCACAAAAAAGGAGAATATGAAAAATTTTCTGCGGTGACAGGAAAGACAACCTGCTGGCTCCGCAGAAAACGAAGAACTGGAGAGAGGCAGTTGGGAAAGGCAGGAAGGCAGCACGCAGGCACTGTGGGATGCTCCCAAAAGCTTACTAATTGGACACTGGGGTGCGTTTCCGCGCAGGCTCTGTCGGTACCGACGATACCCATATGTGAAGACTACATTCCTGCTTGTTCCTGGAGATACTATTTAAGATTAATAAAAGAAAATATTTTTTCACTCAACGTGTAATCAAACTCTGGAATTTGTTACCGGAGGATGTAGTAAAGGCTGTTAGTGTAGCTGGGTTTAAAAAAGGTATGGACAAGTTCCTGGAGGAAAGGTCCATAAACCATTATTAAGAAGGGACCCAGGATATCAATGCTTGACCCAGTACATGCATTGTGGAACCTTTGTCTTTTGGCGAAACTGCTAGGTACGTATGACCTAGATTGGCCACTGTTGTAAACAGGATACTGGGCTTGATGGACCTTGGTCTGACCCAGTATGGCATATCTTATGTTCTTATGTACATATACATGCAAACGTGGCACTAGAAGATGGCCATTCTGCCTGCTGATGAACATGTTCGATGTCGCTGGTGTGGCAGCTTACATAATTTGGGTGCAGCAAAAACCCGAATGGCAAACAGAGGTGTCCCACAAACGGCGACTGTTCCTAACAGAACTGGCAAAGGAGGTTAGTTCTGCCACAACAGACATTGCGATTGCAGAACCCAATAACACTTCAGAAAGGGGTGCGGATCTGCATACAACTACTTGGATTCAGCTTACCTGGTCCTACAGGCTGTGAATCCAGAGGGGCACGATCGCGCTGCCAGCTTTGCACCAGATCATCAGATAAGAAAACATCAACATACTGCAAGCAATGTGGTACAGCCATATGCCCAGAACATTGTCAGTTGTTATGCAATGAATGTGTTGACTAAAAGACGCCTAGATAGATGATTATACTAGGGGTGTCAAGACTTAATTACAATTAAGTGATAAACTGAAGTGAATAGTTAGACTACTTTTATATCATAAACACTGAACATTTGTAAACAGCAAAACTGAGAACTGTTTTTTTTTTTTATTATTTATTTATGCAAAATTTTAACAAAAACCACAAGCATATCGTGCAATTGGAAAATAGAGTACATATTGAACAATTTACAATGAAATCCAAAAGAAATACACAATCAAATATGGCTCTATGTAGTCCACACCATGGAGGAAGGAGTTTAAGAAAAGAAACTCCCCAGGGCGGGAGTACCCTAGGAGAAAAAAAAAAAAAGAAATAAACATGAGAAATCCGACAGCGTTGGGCTACCCCGGATATAACTAACTAAACCTAAGGAGGGTTAGAACTTCAATCTAGAGGAGACTCGGGTAGAAGTCTAGAATTAATAAATGTAGACAAATCCTGTGGGTCAGAAAATACATATCTAGCAGCACTGATAATCACAACACATCGACACGGGAACCTAAGGAAGAAAGTACCCCCTATCTGAGAGACACCAGGTTTATACAACAAAAACTGTTTCCTCCTCTTGGGTTTCTTTGGTCAAATCTGGAAACATAGAAATTTTGAGCCCATGAAAAGTTTCCAAACGCTTTTTAAAAAACAATTTCAAAAGCCAATCTTTATCAGAAACAAGTGCACACTGAACAGTGTTGAAGGAATACAAGATCCCCTCCCGCCCCCCGAGTCCTCAAGCAAGGCAGTCACATTCAGAATATTAAAGTCTACTCCAGATATATTCTCCGATCTCTCAGCATTCTTCTTCCCAGAAGGTAGATAGTAAACCTTACTTAAAGGTGGAAGCAAGTCAGGTGGAACCATTAGAACTTCATGCAAATATTTCTTAAACATATCCAACGCTGTTATCCCGGCAACCCATGGAAAATTAAGAAGACGAAGATTAGATGCCCTGGAAGCATTCTCCAATGACTCCAATTTATATCGAATAGAACCATTTTCCTTGGATATAGCCGCAGAAAATGCGGATACTTGCTCCAGCTGAGAGCCTAGATCAGTAACCTGAATCTTCATCTGTGTACAAGCAGAAGAAACCACATCCAAGCTATCAAGATTCTTCGGAATAGCGGCTGCATTTACCTGGATCCGGGAGTCTTTCTAAGATGGCCACGGTGCTTGCGTTGTGACTCGATGCCTAAACGTAAGGGAAAGTTGCGGGCTGTTCCCTCTGAGCCCCAGCCACCCAGTTCTGGTCCAATGGACCGATTTGTCCACCTTACCTCGGATCAGAAGCAGGAGATTCGAGCCGGCTTGAAATCGGCGAGTGGGGAGACTTTTCCGCTTTCGCTGGATGTAGAAACATCTCTCTCTCCGGAAGTGAGGGCTCCGCCGCTGCGCCCAGCTGCTCCAGAGCATGTGCCGGTAGTTTCAACGCAGTTGTCTCCCGAAGTGGAGGCGTTGGGCGTTACAGAGGGAGCTTCTGCCGAGATACGTGCTCTGCTGTCCCCTGAGCAATTGAGGGAGGATCTGAGCGGGAGTTCATCTGCGGCGGATCTGGAGGCGATATCGGAGGGAAAGGGATTATCCCCTTTATCTGTCTCAACTCCATTAGCAGGTTCCTTTTCCTTGGTTCGACCTAAGGTGTTCACCTTAGAATCCATTTGGGAGGCTATTGCTGCGCTGTCGATTTCTATTAACTCGCAGACCTCTGAGAACTGTTTTTAATAAATGTATTAAAATACCAATCCTATGTGGATGAAATTGTTCACGGTTTCTGGTCATTTACTGATGGGGTCAATTTGACCCCAGGTGTGTAAAGTCATCGGTAATTTAACATGTGTGATGAAGGGTTAAAGGACGACGATGCAGCATGGTTGATGGCAAATGGCTTAAAAACCTTAGTTCAAGAAATCTGAGACTTGAAAGAAATACAAAACACTGCTTACCAAATCTGAAGTACCACCGCTTAGAAGCTTTTGATGGGCAGGTGAGTTAGGTATTAGATTTTACTGTATTTTATTTGGGGTGGTACTGTTTTATATGTACTGTACTTTATTTGGGTTGTTGTGTAACTCACTTGAGGCAATATTGGTGAGGCTTGCACTCAAATAATGACAAATAAAAATAAATTAATACGCCATTTGACCTTGTGCGGCATGATTCCTAAAGCAGGACATGTAAGCTTATTTGAAACATGGTCAATGTAACTAAATCAAACTAAGGCTTGTGGAACCAGGCTGAACTAAAGAACAAGCAGTTCATTTAAAGTGTATTTTAAAAAAAATCACAAATTGTTTTTAGAATCAGATTATTATATTGTGTATCAAAAAATGGTGTAATACGAAGCACAATCTTGCAATGGTAGTGTATGATTAATCACAAATATCCAATATAATTATCTTTTCAATTATATAATTGCCTCTAAAGTGCCAGAGTTAAGATGTATAGATTTACAATACATGAGGAGATTCTGATTTTTTTTTTTTTTATTGATCTGGATATAGATGCCAGGCCCGATATTTAAAGGCATTTATTTTATTTTATTTATTTATTTAGTAAATACTTATATACCGCTACTTCCAGCGATCAGCAGCGGTTTGATTACAAGTTTGGGATTTGTCAAAAAAATTGTAAACCATGAGTTGTAAACCATGAGAGTTGTAAACCATGTTGTAAACCATGTAAATGATCCTAAGCAGGATCTACATGGTTAATGCCACTGAATATTCCCGAGTAATGCCACTATACGCACTGATGCTAACCGCTTAGCATCGGGGCGTGTTGGGGGCTACTTGGGGATAAGCGTGCATCAGCGATATTCTAACTTTTGCCGCCAGAGCTAACCGTGCAGCAGTTGAATATCGCCACCGCACGATTAGCTTCTGCACCATGTGCAGCGACCCCAGATATTCAATGCCAGTGGCCAGATATGGTCCCGGATTGAATATCCGGGGTTAAAGTTAGGCGGCAACAGCTAAGCACCTTAAAAGGCACATAGCCATCACAAATGAATATTGGGTGCGCCATGTCTAGAGATGATGTGACCTATCTTAAGGTCGCATGCTTCATGACAGTAAGTGATAAATACATTAAGGTGCAGAAGAATCATTTTTGAAATCACTGATCTGCTTCAAAGACATTTCCAGCAAGAAGATGGCAGAATCAAAGCCAAATAAAGATATTTCCTTCTGAGAGATGATCAAGAAGAGAAAAAAAATTCTGATAGGACCCTAGGCCTGGCTTTACATTGGTCCATGGAGAAATGCTTTCTATGATTAGTATGGAGCAGTAAGTGAAATAATAGTCAAAAATAAAGCAAAACTTTAAAGTGATCCAAAACTGCAAAGCTGGAGAAACTATAAAAAATACTAAATAAAACTAATGGAAAGGATGAATTTGAAGTAAATCCCTCTACCTAAAAAAAAAAAAAAAACTGGCAAAGATGAATTAGAACACTCTTATTTCGATAGTGGACAAAATCAAAACCAAGTGACAATTGGTCTAAATCACACCAGTCTGCTATCATGAATATCCGAAAGCTTTTGCTAGCAAGCTCTGGGCATCCCATTAATGAGAGAAGTGATCAAGATCACATGTGCTAATGTTTGTGCCTCCACTAAAGCTGCTTTTTAGCAGACGTTACTAATACTCTCAAGCTAGCACTAGAGGTAACACCATATATGTATTGCATTATATCTTGTGGATGAATTTCTATAAACAAACATATTTTTACAAAACACCCAGAAGTACCTGAAGGTGCCGTTTCAAGGACAGGATTGTTCACATCTTCTGGAATGAATTTCCACTGGAAGACAGAATGATCAGCACCACCTGTACTCAACACCCACTGAAAATCATGAGACCAGCGAACATTAGTGACATGTGCTGAGTGGCCAACATATCTTCGAAATTTAGCTCCTAAATTAAAACATAAACAAAAAACTGAATTAGTAAATAATTTGCTGTCAACAAAAATTCAGATAAATACATTAAATGTTCTTCATTAACTTAAACCCAGAACATTGATAACTCTGCACATCTACCCCACAATTTAGTCATAGGAGTACGTTTACTAAGCTCGGCTAATGGTTAGCATGGGTTATTTGTAACTAGGTCCCATGTTATTCAATGGGACCTAGTTACAAATAAAGCTCATGCTGGATTTGGGGCAAGATGGTGTTGTGTTAGAATGCTTCTGTGGTTGCCCCTACCTTGCAGCAGAGAGTTGCATGAGATGCACTAATGTTTAGTCGGTGTTATGCCGTCGAAAAAACAGAAACCAAAGAAGCATTCCTCGGCTTTGCAGCTATCTCCTCTCCTAGGCCAGACAATTTTGCTAGGATTTGCAATGTGGGTGACGGACGGACACTCCACCTCAGCAGGTCTAGCCAAGTTGTCTTCACTTGATCTTAGTATCAAAGAGGTTTCTTTAAGCCCTGAACAGCATGCTGCGCCACCGAGACCTGAAAGAATTTCTACGGGGGGGGGGGGGAGGGGGCAGGGGATTGAAATGTCTCAAATTACCCAGAAGATTGAGGTATTGGCATCTCACATCGAGGCAGCCGCCCTCGCAGCTTCCTCTCTACTGTGCGTGCAGATGGTGGAAACTCTGGAAGAACAGCACGTTGGAGATGAGGAGGTGAAGGGAAGTGCTGCAGGAGAGGAGAATGTCGGTGCTTGGAATCCAAGCTTGCTATAGAAACCAGCAGTGGTAACTATGAATACTTTATGGGACTCCATCAAGGATTTGAATGGCTCCCTTTCTGTTTATGTGAACAAAACTACAGATGATTTCTTTAAATTGTCTGGGGCCGTGGATGGACTAGTACAGGAGGAGACTCAACAAGGAACATGGTTAAGACTCTTGGAAGCCCAGAGTGCTGAACAATTAGATCTTGGTGCAGCAGTGGCCAAAGACAGTTTATTGTTAGCAAGGAAATTGGAGTGGTGGAAAATGAGGGAAGGCACAATAATTAGCATTTTCTAAATTTCCTAAGTCTCCTATACTTGCCACAACCAATATGCTGAGAAAATACCTTTGAGAGGTTTTGAAGATCTCTTCAGAAATTATTCTACCTGTAGCTTGGACTCAATATCTGTCTTTGAAGTCTTCTGATCCGGGACAATCTGGGAACGCTATTGCTGGGCAAGGCTTGCTGGATTTGACTGGCTTTCTTGAGAGTTCACTTAAAGCTATTACAGAAAGGACCACCCTGCTTGTGACTTTTGCACTTGAACCTGATTGGAATATGGTCTTATGTTTGTATTTTAAAAGTATGGATGTGCTGTCTTTTGGGCTCTAAAGTACAAATACTTCTTGATTTTTACTCGAGAAACTCAGCTCCGGCTTTAAAGTCTAGGGTCCTTTCTTTGGGAGTTGTTTTATTTTAACGTTTCCATGTCACTGTGGTGTTTCTTTTGATTCATAAAATTTCCTTTTCTTTGAACCCAAGCAGCTTCTTGACTTTTTGTTAAGAGAAAGGGAGCCTGTCAGATGTTGCTTGCTATGAAGTGTAATTTCGTCCGTAGTTCCTGTTATATATTTTTTTCCTCTTATTTGAAATTTGCCTATATCTTGCCCTCGTTATTGAAGTTTTGTTTTTCCTTGGTTCTGTTTTGATTATGAAAGCTGAGAAATTGCAATAAACATAAAATTTAAAAAAAGAACAAATAGCTCATGCTAATCGTTAGTCCAGCTTTTTAAACATGGCCCATACTGTTCACATACATGCTGTGTATAATTTTCACATACTTTGAACTCATTGTTAAACCCAAAAAAAACCACAAACTGTAAGAATGCAGAGAAAAAGGATGTGCATAGACAAGAAAATATGGCTAGTTCTTTTTTTTCATGAAATTTTCCCACTTTTCTGGATTTTGAGGTGAGTTTCACACATTCATTTTAATAGGAAATTCTTAGTGCATGTTAAAATGATTTAATGCCACCTAATAACCAAATTAGGGCACACTATGTTTATTAGTATGCATGTGAAGGTACATTTTGAAAGGCCATTTATGTAGGAGGAGGAAAATGGAAGTGAAAATGTCTGCAAATCTGTCACCTTTAGAAGAGTGTGTATGAACGTGTGAGGCAGATGTAAAACCTACACATCCTTGCCCCTCAAAATGTATATGACTGCTAAACTTTAGCCATGGAGAGAACGAAGTGCAGAAACACACAAGCACTGATATCCACATGCAGTAGAAGGAGCCATGTCACAAACATGCATTAGAGAAAAATTGGTTACTTTTACATCCACGTGCTGGCATTTCATAATGCACATATATAAATGTTGGCACTTACACATCTATTTCAGCCATTTTGCCTACCTAGACATGCAGTCACTTCTAATCACCTACAGAGGCCTATATTTTTGTTTCAGTTCAATTTGGAGGGGGAAATCAATTTTGAGGGATTAAGAGGGATTCCCCCTTAATCCCTGCTGTAAAAGGCTAGATGAAATGAGCACTTTTTAAATGCCTATTTATGTCAAGGAGCGGGTGTGGACAATATCAGATTTGCACATGCATTCCCTATACAAAAAAGGGAATACATGTATAGATATTCATTCTGCCCAGGCCATGCCCCGAGACAGCCCCGAGTGCTTTCAACATGGTATGGTCATTCACATGTAAACTGGATCCTTTCTAAAATGGCCATTTACTCATGGATATGATTTACATATGTATATGGCTGATTATACATATTTATATTTTTCTTTTTATTCACCTTTCAAAACACTAATACCAGAAGCAATTAAATCTTGTTATAGAAAATAGGAAAAAATAAGATGAAGAAATACAATATTGCAAAGGTGACATTTTACTTACCAGTTAATGTCCTTTCCTTGAATCCTGCTAGACGAGTCCAGACAAGTGAGCTGTGTTCCCCTACCAGCAGATTGATGGAGACAAGGGACCAATGAAAAGCCCAGGCTTCAATGACATCATTCCTATGCCTCTATTCACCTCAGCCATCAGAGGTCTCTTCAGTATTCATCCCAAAGCATAAGAGAGAAACACTGAAGGCCTCACACAACCTCAATTGTGGGCAACAATGAGTAATCAATAGTAGAGAACTATGTACCGGAAAGCATAAACAGAAGGCGGTCAGTAAAAGATAAACCTGTAGAGAGCCAAGTATAAAAACCATAGTGGACCCAAGGGTACTGCAGCAGAAGAACAGAGCAATACAGTTCCAGGGGCGGGCCCTAGAGTAGTCTAGCAGGACACAAGAAAGGACATTAACTGGTAAGTAAAATGTCACCTTCCATATAGTCCTGCTAGATCAGTCCAGACAAGTGGGATGCACCAAAGCTACAACTCTACTGGACGGGAAGAAGACATAGCAGCTTCATTAAATTTCATTTATTAAAACTTGATATACTGCCCTTTCAAATGAACATTAAGGTAGTTTACACTAAAATCGTAATATAACATTCAGAACATAAAAGAAGGAACTCCAATAAAATACAGGAAAGTAAGATAGGACACAGACAACAGTGAAATAGAAAGGTTGAAAAGGGTGCATACAGAAGGTAGGGAAGGGTAGAAATGAATGAGGAGGGATTAAGGTGGTCAAGGCGGAAGGTCAAAAGCTTTACAGAACAGATGGGTCTTGAGCTGTGACTTAAATTTGGGAAATGAGGATTCTAATCAGAGGTCAGGAGGAAGATTAATCCATAGGAAGGGGCTGAGGAAATAAAAAGAAGAATGGCGGGTTGATTCTAAATTAGCCTGTGAGGGGGGGGGAGGTGAAGTCGATTCATGTGGCTAGAGTGGAGGGCACAGTGTGGTTTGTGGGGTATGATGAGCCTGGAGAGATATTGTGGGGAAAAGAGTAGAGAGCTTTGTGAACCAGGGTGAGTATCTTGAATTGAATGCAGTAATGGACAGGGAGCCACTGTTCCATCTAACGTATAAAAGTATGTTCCCTGTATAACACTTGTATATAGTTAAAACCATGTTCCATGTAAAGTATACAGAAGTATACACATTTTTGTTCACTGTTCAATGTAAACCGCCCTTAATCTCAGGAAGGGGTGGTATAGAAGAAACTGTTAAATAAATAAATAGATGGATTAATAGAGGGATAATGTGGTCGGACTGGGAAGCATGAAATAAGTTTGGCAGCGGGGTTTTGGATGAGTTGTAAGTGTTCGAGTTCGTATTGGGGGAGACTGACAAGGAACGTATTGTAAAAATCAAGATGAGCAAGAACAAGTGACATAACTAGGGTAGTCAGGGCAGATATGGATAAGATGAAGCTAACTGCTCTGATGTGTCATAGAGAGAAAAAAATGTTGTACGACAGAACTGATGTGATTGTGAAAGGAGAGAAAGGAGTCCAAAATGCCACCAAGATAGTGAAAGTAAGGTGGGAGCGTGATTGGAGATTGGATTGAGAAGGGGTGAAGCAGAGGGACGAGTCAGAGAACTGGAAAGCTAGGTAGCTGTTGTCTTGGAGGGACTGAGCTTGAGATGATGTGAATTTAACTAGGAGGCAATGTGGGTAAGGCAGACATTGAGAGAGGAAAGATCAGGGGCCGAATAGTCAGTGTGGACGAGAAACAGGATGTCATCAGCATAACAGACCAAGATATTGAGGTGTTGTACCAAAAGTGCAAGTGGTGCAAGGAAAATATTAAAGAGAAGGGGGGGGCCAGGACTGAACCTTGAGGAACACCACAGGTAAGAGGATAGGGTTCGGAAGAGAGGGCGCCCATGCTGACCTGGAAGGAGTGGTGAGAAAGAAAGGCATGAAACCAATGGGGAACAGTACCACAAAGACCAATTTCGTGCAAGCAAGAAAGAAGGAGGTCATGATTAATAAAATCAAAGTCCAAGGAAAGATCCAAAGAGACAGCAATACAAATGTTCCTGTGATCCAAAGAGTGATGAACCTCGCTGAGAAGAGACAGATGATAGTATCTGTACTGTGGCCGGGCGGAAGCTGGATTGGAGGGAATGAAGCGTATTAGTGGTTTCAAGGTGAGCTACCAGTTGTTGAAAGATGAATTTTTCAAGAATTTTGGATAAAAGAGGTAAATTGGAAACAGACATGTAATGGGATGGAACTGATCTGTCTAGGGAGGAATTTTTCAGTAAGAGATGGACTGTGGCTTGCTTCCAGGCAGATGGAAAAGTTCCAGAGGAGAGGCTGCTGTTGATGATAGAAAGGGCAATCAGAAGAAGGGCCAGGGAATTTACTGGAAGCTAATAGGAGGGGATTGGATCGAGGGAGCACGTGGTCTTACGGAAAGTGGAAATAAGTTTAGCCAGGGCTGTCAAGGACACTACATTGAAGGTGTGCATGAATGACAAAGCCTTTGAGCCAAAGGCCATATCCGCCTGCATGTGGACATCCAAGCGGTAATGCTTGACAAAAGTGGAGAGTGACGCCCACATTGCTGCCTCACAAATGTCTGCAGGGCTACTGAGCTCTGTTTTGCTCACAAGGGCACCTGTGCTCAGATAGAATGGATGCATGCACTATCTGGAACCAGTCGGTTCTGCAACAAATATGCTGAGGCAATGGCCTCCTTAATCCTCTGCCCCAAAGTTAACTTAGCCGCTGCATCATCCTTGCGCAGGCCATAAAACAGCACAAAAAGATGGTCAGACTTATGAAAGGAATTCATAACAACCAAGTACCAGAAAAGCACCTTCCAGTCATCCACAAGGTGAAACTATTTATCCTTCTCCCGACACTGCTCCTTAGAAGAGGAGGGCACAGGCAGACCACCTGGTTCACGTGACAGGGAGAAAGCATCTTAGGCAGCAAGGCACAGGCTCAATGGAAACAATCTCTTTTGAAAAGGACAGATAAGGATCTCAGCACGACAGTCTGCAGCTCGGAAACTGGCCTTGAGAACAAATCACAACCAAGAAGACCATCTTGAGCGTCAAATCCTTCAAAGTAGTGTGCTTCAATGGCTCAAAGGGTGCCCACCCTCAGGGTCCTGAGCACCAGACCCAGATCCCAGGAAGGGATGACAGTCCAGAGGGAAGGACGCCAGCGCTGAAACCCCTGGAGAAAGTATGAGACATCTGGGTGCAAGGCTAGAGACTTACCAGCTACCGGACCTTGGAAACAGGCCAAATCTGCCACCTGAATTCTCAAGAAGCTAAGGGAAAGGCCCTTCTCCAGACCTTCCTGTAGAAAAACCAACAAAGATGGCACCTTGGCCATCTCAGGAGCCAACTGCCAAGCGCCGCACCATTACTAAGGTAGGTCCCAGATCCACACATATGCTAGCGTAGTAGACTTCCGTGTTCTGAAAGTTCTGGGGAGTGGCCCTTACATGCTAGCCATCTCCTTCCAAGAGCCAAGCCATAAGCAAGAAGGGAACCGGGACCTCCAGGATGATTGGAACCTTCTGCAATAGGCCCCAAGATGGAGGTAACCAAAGATGAGGTGCCTGCAAGGCCACCATCCTGCCTGGGTTGTGTTCTATACACCGAATCACATGCCCTACCAGGAGCCATGGAAAAAAAACAGCAGGTGCTGACTTGGCCAAGGCTGGGTCAGGGCGTTGATAACCTCAGACCCAGTCTCTGTGGCAATGAAGAAACGGCACTGTAGCGGGTCACCATCAGATCCATTTTGGGGTGACCCCAGCAGCATAGAATCAACTGAAATGCCTCCTGACTCAATTCACACTCTCCAGGATCCAGAGAGTTCTAGCTGAGGAAGTCTGCTTCCACATTGTCCACATCGGCAATGTGCTGAGCTGACAAGGCTAGCAGGTACTTCTCTGGCAAGGCAAACAGAACAGCCATCTCCAGAGCTACACCGGCACTCCTCATGCCATCTAGCCAATTGATATGAGCCACCTCACCACGCGTTGTCAGAAAACACACGACCAGGGGCCAGAAATGCAGAAGATCCAACCTGATGGCCCTTGCCTTGAGGTGGTTGATGAACTATACTGCTTCCCTGCAGTTCCAATGACCCTGGGCCATATGGTCTGGCAATGGGCTCTGTCTTGGCATCTGTCGTCAGCAGGATCCAGGAGAAATCATCCAGTGGCACACCCTTCTTCAGATGACAGGGCTGCTGCAACCACTGCAGGCTGATCTTCACCATCATCGAGAGCAGGAGCCTGTGCTCGAAACTATGGGAACACCGAGCCAACAAGGACTGCTGGAGAAGCCTACGTGAGCCGTGCTGATGGCACCATCTCTATATGCGCCACCATCAATCCAAGGAGCTGAAAATAATCCCAGAATCTGAGAGTGTGCAGTGCATAGAGTAGCATCAGGCAATCCAACAGTCTTCTGACTTTCTCCTCTGACAGGAAAACACTGCCCACTGGAGTGTCAAAACGTGCTCCCAAGAACTCCATGGACTGGGAAAGCAACAGCAACAGGGCTCTTTCCCTGATTGATCACCTAGCAGAAGTTTACAAAAAAAAGACACCACTCAGGACGCCACCCGAGATGCCTCTGAAAGGGAACAGGCCCAGATGAGCCAGTTGTCCAGATAAGAATTCACACAGAACCCTCAGCACTGCAGCGCTGCAGCTGCTACCACCATGACCTTGGAGAATGTACTTGAAGCTATGGACATCTCAAAAGGGAAGGCAGTGAACTGATAGTGAGAGCCAAGCATGGCAAAACACAGATACTTCTGATGATCCACTTGATCGGGATATGAAAATACATCTCAGCCAGATCCAGAGAAGCCAAGAACTCCCCTCGGCGCAACTGTTTGAATCACAGAACACAAGATTTCCATCCTGAAGTACAGGACATGCAAGTGCTCGTTGACCTCCTTGAGATCCAGAATGGGCCAGAAGGAACAGCCCTTTGTGGGCACCATGAAATAGATAGAGTATCTGCCCTTGACCACTCATCTGGGGGAATGAGCACCATTGCATTTGTGGCACAGTAACTTGCCCAAGGTGGTCCGTATAGTGACACTTTTGATCATAGATCCAAAAGGGGAAATGACAAAGGCATTCAGAATCGGCTCTTTGAATTCCAGAACATAGCTGAACTGAATAGTGTCTAGCACCCAGTGATCCTTAGTAACCTGGGCCCATTCCTGAAAGAAAAACAAAGCCTGACTCCAACTGGCAGAACCAGAGAATGGGCCCCCAAACCTTCAATGCGCAGCCCAGGAGTGTCCTCTTCTGGAGGGGACAGAGTCGCTGGGCCCACATGCTCCACGAAAAAAATGAGAACAAGCCCAATGTCTGGAAGCAGAGGGAAAGAAAGACTTTCCAGGTTGTTAATGATGAAAGTCCTGAGAGACCTGTGGAGCAGGCCAGCACACCCTCGATGGACGGGCAGAGGCTGATGAGAAAGAAGAACCAGCCCGCTTCACAGGCCCCCTGGACCTGTCTCTTCCAGAAGGCAGTAAGATTTTGTCTCTCCTGGGTCTTCACCAGCTTCTCCAAATTGGCTCCAAAAAGAAGCTTCTCCTTAAAAGTCAGCTGGGCCAACCAGGCTTTAGAAGATGAGTCCGCTGCCCAGTGCCAAAGCCAAATCTAATACCATGACACAATCATCAGGAAACCATACCGGGCCACCAAACATATCAGGTTATACATGGCATCTGAAAGGAAGGCTATAGCCAACTCCAAAAAAGGAGTAGTATCATCCAACAGAAGAGACTGAATCCACTGGAGCAGGGCTCGAGACATCAGACTGGCACATACATCCGCAGAATAGCACCAGCCATGGCGAACCAGCTCTTCAACAACAAATCCACCTTACAGTCCAGAAAATCCTCTAAGGCCGATCTGCCCTCCACAGTAATGGTGATTCCTCTGGTAAACGCCGTGACCTGCGCATCCACCTTGGGAATACCAAAGCACTCGACACCATTCCCTTCTCCAGGAGAGCATAGATCTTCTTACACACCCTTAACCCCTTAGGCGGAGAGTCCCACTCAGACCAGATCATATCCTTGATCACCTCTGGGAACGGGAAAACGGTAGTGGATTTCAGCACCCCTTGAAGGAGAGGGTGTATCTTTGATTACTGCTCCGTACCGGAAGCATCCATCAAGTTTAAGGTGAATGAGACCCTGGCAATTAACAATGCCAGCTCCTCCTTCCAGAAAAGGAGGATCACTCTGGCTTCTTCGTAATCTTCTGAAGGAGAGAGTACTTCCTTCATCCACATCAGAGCCCAGTACCGAGTCATCTGAATCCAAGTCATAGTCAAAATCTCAAACAGCTCCTAGCATCTCCAGAGGGCACCCCTCGCTGGGGAAGCTGAGCAAAAGGCAATCAAACAGGGCTGTCACTCTCAGCCTGCCCCATATGAGACTGCATCCAAGGGTACTCAGAGGTGGCAAAGTCCAAATATCCATGCCAGAAGGACCAGACCTGCTGTAAAAAGGAAAGGAATGCAAGGGAAGACTATCCAGAGTTCAGAAGCTCTCCTCTCGGAAATGACCCCTCTATCTACACCAGGGGGCACAGTTTTTGAAGACTCCCTAGAGGACAAGGAGCGGCTCACAGAATGATCACTGGAACCTCCAGCCGGCTGGATATCCTTACCCATAGTGCCCTCCATCAACTCCTGCCCTAAGGCAGACAAGGCCAGACTAACAGCACCCACTGGCTGGTAGAGGAGGAACAGACCCTCCAGGGATGACTCAGAAGCTGCCATGCAAGAAGAGCAGAGTCCAGAATCCGGAGATTTATGTTTATGTTTATTTACTTGATATACCGCTGAGGGAAAAAACATCAAAGCGGTTTACATAGTACAAATTTTAGAAAAACCATAAGGTGAGAAAAGGAAAGGAAATTACAATAATAAAATAGGAAAGCATACCAGACAGAATCACACAACGAGACAAAAGTAGGGGTAGAGAGGAGGACAGGAAGAGGGAGGTCATACATTGTAACATTACACTATCAGATTGTATTATTGTTGTAACATTAATTTAATTTAATTTACAGATTTTTTATATACCGCTCCTTCCATTGATCAGATGTGGTTTACATGGAATAACAGTAAACAGGGAGAGCTGTTTTTACAGATAACAAATTGGAACTTACATTTAACAATTAACAAATTGTGAACTATGTACAGAGGAACAGAATTAAACTATATACAGAGTTATTTGTTATGCAATTGTCATCAATACATTGTTATATGGCTTCAGTAGTACTTCCTTTTTTGGAAAGATTATATTCGCTGGAATAGGACTATCCTTTATCTAGCTGAGAGGTGAGTGGTGAATTCGTCATGGATCCATAGTGCATTGTGAATAAGTTGTGTTTTAAGTTTTTTCCTAAACTCCATGATTTCGGGTAAGGATCTTAATTCTGATGGGATTGTGTTCCACAGTATGGGGGCTGCATGGGAGAAGGCTTTCTTATTTGTGGATTTTTTGGCCTTTATAAATTCTTTTGGTGTTAATTTGTTTAACTGGTCTCTCCTTTGAAGATTATGAGTGGGCTCTATTTTGATGAGTTTATTTATGGTCGGGGGTGCTGTTTTATTTAGGGCTTTGTAGGTAGTTAAAAGAGTTTTATAATCTATTCGACTTTGAATCGGGAGCCAGTGTAAATTTTCTAAAATAGGGGTTATATGTTGGAAAGGTGGGGCATTCGTAATGGTCTTAGCTGCAGCGTTTTGTGCTAATTGAAGTTTTTTTCATGGTCTGTTTTGTTACACCTAGTAGTATTTGATTTGCAAAGTCGAAATGGGGGGTTATTATTGCTTGTATAACTCGTTGAAAATCTTGTAGGTGCATTAGGGGGCGGAGTTGCTTTAATATTTTAAGTTTAAAATAAACTTTTTTTGTTATGTTTCTTACGTGTGTGTCCAAGCTGAGGTGTTTGTCTAGTATTACACCTAAGTAACGTACTTCAGTTTTTAGTTTGATATTGTTATTCTGCAATGTAATATGTGAGGGGGGAATGAACGTTGTGTTTTTAGTTACTATTATAGCTTCTGTTTTTGAGTGAATGATGTATAGGTTGTTTTCGTTTAGCCAGGTGTTTATTTCATTGAGGCATTCGTTAATGAGTTGTATAGGGATATTCGGTATTTTGAATGGGACATACATCATAATGTCGTCCGCATATAGGTGATAGTGGACATTAAATTTTTTAAAGATTTTACAGATGTGTTTTAAGTATATGTTAAATAGTAGCGCTGACAGTGCTGAACCTTGGGGGAGGCCTAGTTCTTGATTATATGTTTTTGAAGTAAGGTTACCAATTTGTACTGTTTGAGTTCGGTCAGTTAGGTAAGAGGTAAACCATTTAAGAACAGTAGATTTTATACCTATTTGCCTAAGTTTATTAATCATTGTTGAGTGGTGAACACTGTCAAAGGCTGCGGAGACATCAATGAATATGAGTAGGAATGCTTGTTTTGAGTTGTCTATTCCTCTTACAAGTGTATCGATTAGAACTGTTAGCAGAGACTCTACTCCGTGTCTGGGGCGAAACCCATACTGCTGGTCATCTAGGGGGGCTGAGCTGTCAATGTAATCTTGTATTTGAATTTGTACTGCTTTTTCAATTAATTTAGCCATAAACGGAATACTTGATATGGGTCTGTAGGATTTAGGTAATGATTTGTCAAGGGTAGTGTTTTTTAGGATTGGACGGATCTGTGCGTGTTTTAGTGTAGGAGGTAAGTATCCGTTTTTTAGGGAAAGATTTATTATTGGGAGGATGAATTGAGAGAGTATAGGTAGAGAGTTCTTTATCCAAGTTACTGGACAAGGGTCAAGGAGTGAGGTTGTTGTATTAATGTTTGTTATAATGTTCTTGAGTGCAACATTTGTTAGGGGTTGGAATACAGACCATTCGTCTGCATGGTGTATTTGAGAAGTATATAGGTTTAGGTAGGGGTGGATGGGACATTGTTTTGTTCATGTAATAATTTGCTAAAGCCAGTGGGGTGATATCTGTGATTTCATAGCTGGCGTTGTGGGTGTTATTTGTCAGCTTTTGGACTATTGAGAAAAGTTCTCTAGGTCTATTTATTGCGTTATTTAGGATGGAGGCATGGTAATTTTTCTTGGCGTTGTTAATTGCATCTTTATACTTGTTAAGGAGTGTGAGGTATAAATCTTTTTTAATCGGGTTTTTATTTTTCCTCCATTTACGTTCAGCTTTCCTTAAATTCTTTTTCATTAGTTTTAAATCATTATTGTACCAGGGGGTTTGACCAACTTTAGAATGCGTGTTTTTCTTAATGATTTGTTTTTTAGCTGCAGCGTTATTGATAGTTTTGTGCCAGTTACTGCTGCATCTAGGTTTAGTGGTGAGGTTGATAAGTTAGGAATTATAAGGTCTAGAAATTCTTCTTCATTGTATTTTTTAAATCTGGAGGTTGGGGCATTAGTTGGGATTCGTTTAACTAGAGTGTTATTGGTTGTGATCATAAAGTTAATGAGGTGATGGTCTGACCATGGGATAGGTGTGCATTTGAGGGAGTTGGGGTTATAGAGTTGGTGAAGTACATTTGGCAAGAAGACCATGTCAAGTATACTACCTTTACTGTGTGTGCTAGAGTTTATTATTTGGTGAAAATCCATATCTGATGTTGATTCTAAGAAGAGGGAGGCATATGAAGCTGGTAAAGAGGGGAGGTTAAAGTCACCGAGCATTAAAATTGGGTTTTGATCAGTGGAGGAACTTAGAAAATCAATTAATGGGTCCAGGTTTTCTGACTGCTGGTCTGGTGGTCTGTAAATTAGACCAATTTTTATGTTGCCAATTTTAATAATGATGGTATCTATGTTTGTGGGTAAGTTTGATGTTAGTTTTTTAGCTTTTAGTTCTTTTTTTAACATTATTAGAACTCCACCACCTTTTTTGTGAGTTCTATGTGTGTAGAAGGTGTCATAGTCGTTATTGCTTAGTTGATTTAAATAGACGTTGTCTGTGTCTGTTAGCCATGTCTCTGTTACACATAATATGCCATGATGGGGGGTTGCTACGTGTTAGGCTGTGTATGATGGGGATGTTTTTAACGTTGTTGTTATGTAGGCTTTGAGCAAGGATAATTAGCACAGATATAGTTATGCAAATTAATGGTATTTTACATTTGAGAGAGTTAAGTAATTGCATTTTGGCCGGGGTAGTATCCGATACTTATAGCAGTAATTGTATCAGGGTTGGAGTAATTTGGAGAAAGCTACTGATGGCCGTATGTTAAGAATTCTATATGATATTGGTTTTGCTGATAGGATGCTCTTGCACTAGGATCTCTATGTTAGGTTCGGGTGGGGGTGAAATAAATTGTGCCTTCTATTAGCTAGACAATTTTTACAGGTAATTTCAGTTAAAGCGGGCTTAGCCTTAGCTGTGCTCAGCTGAAATATCTATGATAAGTCGGGCTGGATGATTTTGTGAGCATTGAAACTTTTGATGGCGTTAATGAAATTAAATTACTGGCGACAGTAAAATATTTCATTAAGGACGTGTTACTGGCGACAGTAACAACATTGGGCTAGGTGATAATTTGCAGTAGTACAATGACTAAGAGTTAAATGCAAATGCAATGACTAAGAGTTAAATGCAAACTCAGCTGGGCGGTGCAGTCCTTGTAGAGAGCTCAATCCCTCCTGGGAGAGCTTCGGGCTGGAGAGAGGGCTCCTGATTCAATCGCACTCTTTTAAAGGAGCCTGGGACAGCCCCGATTGAGCAGCAAACTCAGCTGGGCGGTGCAGTCCTTGTAGAGAGCTCAATCCCTCCTGGGAGAGCTTCGGGCTGGAGAGAGGGCTCCCGATTCAATCGCGCTCTTTTAAAGGAGCCTGGGACAGCCCCGATTGGGCAGCAAACTCAGCTGGGCGGTGCAGTCCTTGTAGAGAGCTCAATCCCTCCTGGGAGAGCTTCGAGCTGGAGAGAGGGCTCCCGATTCAATCGCGCTCTTTTAAAGGAGCCTGGGACAGCCCCGATTGGGCAGCAAACTCAGCTGGGCGGTGCAGTCCTTGTAGAGAGCTCAATCCCTCCTGGGAGAGCTTCGGGCTGGAGAGAGGGCTCCTGATTCAATCGCGCTCTTTTAAAGGAGCCTGGGACAGCCCCGATTGGGCAGCAAACTCAGCTGGGCGGTGCAGTCCTTGTAGAGAGCTCAATCCCTCCTGGGAGAGCTTCGGGCTTGAGAGAGGGCTCCCGATTCAATCGCGCTCTTTTAAAGGAGCCTGGGACAGCCCCGATTGGGCAGCAAACTCAGCTGGGTGGTGCAGTCCTTGTAGAGAGCTCAATCCCTCCTGGGAGAGCTTCGGGCTGGAGAGAGGGCTCCTGATTCAATCGCGCTCTTTTAAAGGAGCCTGGGACAGCCCCGATTGGGCAGCAAACTCAGCTGGGCGGTGCAGTCCTTGTAGAGAGCTCAATCCCTCCTGGGAGAGCTTCGGGCTGGAGAGAGGGCTCCCGATTCAATCGCGCTCTTTTAAAGGAGCCTGGGACAGCCCCGATTGGGCAGCAAACTCAGCTGGGCAGTGCAGTCCTTGTAAAGAGCTCAATCCCTCCTGGGCTGGAGACTATCACACTATCAGATTGTATTATTGTTGTCAGTAACTACTGTAGACTGATACTAACTTCACTACTACACTCACTAATAATTCATTGCTGAATTATCTGTTGCTGACATAGTACTATTGAGGTTCTAATGTTGCCAGTAATCCTAACTTATCTACGGATGATATATTACTGCTGACTTCCCTACTGTAGCCAGTACAATACTATTACTTTACTGTCAAAATCTATTACTGTTGCCAGTAACTTACGCCTTTACTACCTTGACTAAATATCACTGCTCCAGGAAATAGACGTCAGTTGCCAGTTTTAGACAATTGAGACTATTAATAGATTTTACTACTGTAGACTGATAAATGCTGAGATTATCACTATTGTAGATTGATAACTGCTGTTGCGCATATCAAATTACTATTGTAGACATCTGTCGCTATTAGATTACTGTTGTTGATTTCTGTTGATAACCACTGCCACACACAATAGACTTCTGTTGCCAATATTTGACTACCATTGCCGTGATTTATCACAGCCACCAGTGTTAATTCATTGTCCCCAGTTATAGAGTAACCAAACGGATTACTTCTAGCAGGAGTCACACATACTTCTTGACATTGCTAACAGCATAAAAATGCCACGTACAAACATCATGCTAATGAGATTATCCTACACCTGTATAGTATTAGCAATACTAATTATTGACCTAACACTAAGCTTAAACAGCAAAAATTATAAGACAATTCCTATAATACACACACATACCCGTAACAACTACCATATCGGACACACATATTCAAACAACCATCCTAGAAAAAACTTCCATAGACTAATTCACATAAAACAAACAAACTCACATCAAACAATCAAGGGAACATGCCCCAATGACTCAACATCCCTTTCATGCATCCTTATTAACGCACGCTCGATGAAAAACAAGCTTCCCATATTTAATGATTTGATATCTGACTTAAAGCCAGACATATTTTGTGTCACTGAAACCTGGCTCTCTGATACCGATACCGATACAGTCTACCTAAATCAACTTAATAATGAAAACTATGACACATTCTACAAACATAGAACTAATAGAAAAGGCGGAGGAGTATTAATGATGACGAAAAAGGTATTAAGTGCCAAAACAATCCAATCAAACATCTCTAATAACAGACACATTATTAATAAAAATTGGCCTCATGAAACTCTGCTTAGTATATAGACCCCCAGATCAAAAGGCAGATTGTCTCGATTCTTTTATTGAACTCCTCAGCTCATCCACTGAACAACACCCTATAATTATGCTAGGTGATTTTAACCTTCCCTCGCTACCAACATTGGACTCTAAACTATTTTTTGATACTATATCAGACATGGACTATCATCAAATAATAAACACATCTACACACATCAAAGATGGAACACTCGATCTTGTTCTTCTTCCTAATACACTCTTCAAACTAATCAATCCAAATTCCGTAGAATGTACACAGATACCCTGGTCTGATCACTATATTATCAAAATAAATCTTACATATCCCTCCACTAGTACTAATAACCACACTAGAAGTGTCCCAACTACAAGATTTAAAAAGTTAAACAATACAGAATTCATTGACTTAACAATCCCCCGCCTCTTATCACCTGCAACGAATTTGGATGATACTGTCAAAAACTGGCATGAAACCATCAACAATGCAGCCAAAATTAATCACACAAATAAAAAGAGCACCTACTCTAAGACTAATAGCAAACCATGGTTCAATACTACTCTAAAACAAATGAAAAGGAACCTTAGAAAACTAGAACTCAATTGGCGCAAATCTAAATTGACGATACACAAAGAAATATACAATAACCACCTTACTAAATACAAAGAAACCCTGGACAGCACAAAGAAAAAATACTATGCTGAAACACTATCAAAATCATATAACAGACCAAGAGAGTTATTCTCCATTGTCAGAAATCTAACAAACCCTCAAACTTCTGGCAATGAAATTACTGACATCTCGGTACAAACCTTAGCCTATCATTATCAAAACAAAGCAAAAAAGCCTTCAATGTCTATAGACACTATTAACATATCACACCAGCCTTTAAACGAATGGTCAGAGTTTCATCCCATAACTAAAGAGACACTAAAAAATATCATCTCCAGTCTCAACACTACTACTTCTTACCTAGATCCATGTCCAGTAACATGGATAAAAAACATACTCCCAATTTTATTACCCTACATTCTCCCAATAGTTAACCTCTCACTAACTCAAGGTTACCTCCCACCCTCACTCAAACACGCACAAATACGCCCAATCCTTAAGAACAGCAAACTTGATAAAACTTCGCCAGTATCATACAGACCCATTTCTAGCATACCATTTTTGGCCAAAATAATTGAAAAAGTGGTTCAATTACAGACACAGGATTTTCTAGACTCATCTTACCCACTTGATGAGCAACAATATGGCTTTCGGCCCCGCCATGGAGTTGAAACACTCCTTACAGTTTTAATTGATGCGCTTCTAAGAGGGATTGACAATCATAAACAGGCCTTCATTCTACTTTTCATTGATATATCAGCTGCGTTTGATAGCGTACACCACAAAATAATGCTCAACAACTTGAGACAAATAGGCTTAAACTCTACAGTACATAAATGGTTCTCTTCCTACCTAAATAATAGAACGCAAAATGTAAGAATTGGGAATCAAACCTCAACTATATATAAACAAGAAATTGGATTACCACAAGGCTCAGCGTTATCAGCCCTACTTTTTAATATTTACATAAAACCAGTCTGCAACATTTTCAAAAAATTTGGAGTACAATATCACCTATACGCAGATGATATTATGATGTATATTCCATTTACGATACCCAATCTACCGCTTCAACTCCTATCGGACTGCTATAATGAAATCACAACTTGGCTAAAAGCACAAAACCTCCACATAAATCATGCTAAAACTGAAGTTCTAATCGTGACTAAAAACCAATCCTATATCCCCCCAACACACATAACACTTCAAAACCAAGAAATTAAAATAAAAAATGAAATAAGATATCTAGGCGTTATACTAGACACACACCTTACGATGGAAACCCACATTAGCAATACCATAAAGAAAATTTATTTCAAACTCAAAATCCTCAAACAACTACGTCCTCTAGTATTTTTACAAGACTTTATCAATATAATTCAGGCCACCATAACTCCTCACTTTGATTTTGCCAATCTAATACTAATAGGCATATCAAAACAAAACATCAAACGAATACAATTAGCACAAAACGCAGCTGCTAGAATTATATTTATTTATTTATTTAAAGTCTCTTTTATACCGCGCTATTCAGCATCAGTGCGGTTTACAATAAACAACGAACATACACATTTCCAATAGTACTTTGTGTTTACATATGAACAGGAAATTCAACTTGGCTAACAGTGTAACTATATACAATAACATATTGAAAGTAAACTCACTCCAACACATAACACCAATACTAGCTTCCCTCCATTGGCTACCAATTCAAAGCAGGATAATTTATAAAACAATAATAACCTCATTCAAAGCCTTATATGATATGGCTCCAACTACACTATGTAACCTAATACGCAAAGAACCATCTAAGCCTACACACAGAAAAGGACAATTAAACAAACTAAAGATTCCGAAAGATTACACAAAAGCTCATAAATCAACAAACAATAGAGCCTTTTCTCACATAGCCCCAACTATCTGGAATTCCCTCCCAGAGGAGCTACGAACACTAACTGAGATCATGGAACTCCGTAAAAAACGGAAAACTTATTTATTCACCAAACACTACAACAACATAGATAACACAGGTACACTAAAAAATTTTTTTTTAAACTGCCTCTAATGTTTCGATTGATTTTTACGTTTTTTGGTGCGCTGAATCCAAATCTGGTAACCAATTTGCTCCATCACGTACAGATTTTTTGCTACATTGGGTTAGCAGTTTGAGGTGAACGTTTCAGATTGAGTGCGATTGAGATAAAAGTTTCTTGGATGAATTCTTTATACTAATTGTTTAGTAGTTATTCAAATAAGAATAAAGAAAATTGTAACAAGGCAGCACATAAGAATAGAGTAATGTCAACAAAACACACTATGATGGTAACAAAATTGTCTGCACTTAAAACAGCCACATACATGTGCACAAACATTGAGCATATAAGAGCGAGGTTAGACACAAAGCAAAGCAAAGAAATGTGCAAAAAATGTTGTACAGGTATGTATGTAAGAATAGAAAACGCAAACCGCACCATTGCAATACATGAAGACATACACCCGATGGTGTGAAAATAAAATTCTAATAAATGAGATCCGACACTGTGGTAATAACTAGCAAATTTTTATTTCAAAGTTTAGTAAAAACACGATATTTGCCAACACAGTTTAGATTTTAAAGTCATTCTTGGGTCAATCAATCTCCTGGTGGGCCCGTTTCTTCTTCCCCCGAATGCTTCTCTTGGTGCGCTGCTTGGCGTATTTTTCATCTGGGGTTTCCCGCAGCAGCAACCAGCAGAAATCAGCCATCATAGTGGTGTTCCATCTTCCTTGGTACCTTCTCTCTGCGTCCTTGATGTCCTGGTGAAACCTTTCACCTTGTTCTTCACTGTACGCCCCCAAGTTTTCGGGAAAGTAGTTCACATGGGAGTGCAAGAAAAGGACTTTCAGGCTCATGTTACAGCCTTGTTCTTTGAAGGCATTGAGCATCCTGGCAACAATATCCTTATAGTTCTCATCCCGCCTGTTCCCCAAGAATTTGAGAACAACATCCTTGAAGGAATCCCAGGCTTCTTTTTCCTTCTCAGACATCGTTTCAGCGAATGCTCCATCTGAAATGAGTTTCCTTATATCAGGGCCAACAAACACTCCTTCCTTTAGCTTTGCTTCAGAAAGTCGGGGGAACTTTGAGCAAAGGTACCGAAAGCACTCACCATCTTTTGGAAGGGACTTGATGAATTGCTTAATGAGACCCAACTTAATGTGGAGAGGTGGTAATAGAATTTTATCAAGAGGTACCAAGCTCTCATGAAGAACATTTTTCTCACCGGGTCTCAAATACTCCCGAATTGGCCAGTCTTTTTTCCCCCAGTGTAGGTCGCGGGCCCGGCTATCCCACAAGCAAAGGAAGCAGGGATAGTTGGTGAAACCGGATTGCTGCCCTAATAGCATGGATATAATTTTAAAGTCTCCACAAATCATCCACTTATGCTCATCATAACGAATCTTCTGAAGAATCAGGGCCAAATTCTCGTATTTTTCTTGGAGAATAACAGAGTGAGCAATAGGAACTGAAGCGAATGTGTTGCCATTATGAAGAACACCTTTTATGCTGTCTTTTGAGGAATCAATGAACAGCCGCCATTCAGCAGGATCATACTTGAGTTTAAACTTTTCCATCACTCCGTATATATCGTTGCAAAATACCAAATCTTCCTCTTTGCTGAAATACTTCAAAAATTGTGTCTCGCGGTTGCGGTACCAATAAAAAGTTGTTCCTGGTGACAATAGATTTTTCTGTTTAAGCCGAGAACCTAGCAGTTGGGCAGCATCTTTTGGGAGTCCTGGATAAACTGCAGGAGGATCTGGATAAATTGGAAGACTGGGCATCCAAATGGCAGATGAAATTTAATGTGGACAAGTGCAAAGTTATGCACCTAGGAAAGAACAACCCACACTATAGTTACACGATGCAAGGCTCCACATTAGAAACCACCACCCAGGAAAAAGATTTAGGAGTCATCGTGGATAACATGTTAAAAACCCTCCACCCAGTGTGCAGCGGCGGCCAAGAAAGCAAATAGAATGCTAGGTATCATAAGGAAAGGGATGGAGAATAAAACAAAGGATATTATAATGCCTCTGTATCGCTCCATGGTACGACCGCACCTTGAATATTGTGTGCAATTCTGGTCACCGTATCTTAAAAAGGACATAGAGTTATTAGAAAAAGTACAGAGAAGAGCCACCAAATTGGTGAAGGGGATGGAAGGCTACTCCTATGAAGAGAGGCTAAAAAGGTTAGGGCTCTTTAACCTAGAAAAGAGACGGCTGAGGGGAGATATGATAGAGGTGTATAAATTAATGAATGGAGTGGAACGGATAAACGTGGATCAATTGTTTACGCTATCAGAATATAGAAGGACTAGGGGACATGTAATGAAGCTACAGGGTAAACTATTTAAGACAAATAGGAGAAAATATTTCTTCACTCAACGTGTAATCAAACTCTGGAATCTGTTACCGGAGGATGTAGTAAGGGCTGTTAGTATAGCTGGGTTTAAAAAAGGTTTGGACAAGTTCCTGGAGGAAAGGCCCATAACCCACTATTAAAAAGGGACCCAGGATATCAATGCTTGGCCTAGTACAAGCACTGCAGAACCTGTGTCTTTTGGGGAAACTGCTAGGTACGTATGACCTAGATTGGCCACTGTTGGAAACAGGATACTGGGCTTGATGGACCTCGGTCTGACCCAGTATGGCATTTCTTATGTTCTTATGTTCTTATGACTAAATCATTCAATTCAGCTTGAGAGAAAAGTTCAGGTTTCGGATCTGGTTCAGTTTCAAACTCGGGAAAAGCCATCTGATGAGTCTCATCATGATCAGAACCGTCCACACAAATATGATCCAAAGATTTTGGTGGTTCAGGCACAGGTACTTCGTTGCTATGAGGCATAGGCCTAATTGCTGAGGGAAGGTTGGGGTAACTTATTACGTTCTTATTTTTTAAGTTGTATCCCTTCACAATGCAAGAGCAAAAATAGCAGTCACTGCTGTGGTCTCTTTGTTCACGCCACATCATAGGTATTCCGAAACGAAATGCTTGTTTTTTACCTTTCATCCATAAGCGTAGATCTTCCTCACGTGTCTTGCACACTTTGTGAGGAGCCCACGGTTTGTCTTGATCGCCTAACTTCAAACCGAAATAGGCAAAATATACTTTTTTAATAAATGCAGAAATGTTCCTCTGCCGCTTTTCACGGTATATTCCCCACAAATAAAACAAAAACTGTCCGGAGAGTTGACGCAACCTCTGGCTCTGTGAGCCATCACAAATACACAGTACTGCAAACTACAACTGTAGTGAACCACTTCGGAATAAAGCTGGATTACGACTGAGCAAACAAAAGGTAATAATGAACTTGCAAGAAACTGAAATTTGACAGGAACGTTCATGTCGCAACCACCGTGTTTGAGCGAGCGAACGAGGCGAGGCGAACAGGAAAGAACATGCGCCAGCGCGAGTACTGGATTTAGCCCCCCGCCTCCCAATTGTCCTGTTAATGTATAAAATGAATACAAAACACTCTAAAATATCATGAGGGAGTGTTTCTAGTTAGTTAACCATTACAACCTCTATTTTGGGCCAAGAAAATAAACTGCAGTCGGCTAAAAAGAAATTATGTGAACATTCCTTATATGGGTAAGAAATCTAATTTTGCAAGAAAACGTGACGTGATGGAACATTTTGGCTATTTTTCCTGGATTCAGCACCGCAAAATCTATAGGAATCAGTTGCAAAACTGGAGGCAGTTTTTTGGTAGTGTACCTGTGTAATCCCTCACCCGCTTTAGACAAAGGCTAAACAGGTACCTGACTGTTTCAAATAAAAACCCTTTCACTCAAACAGATAGCACACTTAGTCGAATTCCTTTGATGATCCAATCTCTTATGCTCTATCACTTCCATATATATATATATATATATATATATATATATAGTTTATTCTGTTCCGTATTGTCTCACATTGTTTAGACAATACATTGTTTAGTTAATTACTTCGTTTCAATACATATGCTGTTTTGTTATTCATTATACTTATAATATGACGTTCCTTGTAAAACAAACTTGCTTTGTTAATTGTTGTTCACTGTAAACCGCAACTGAACTCTGGAAGATGCGGTATATAAATGTGTGTAAATAAAAATAAAAAAATAAATACAGAAGGATCTGGGAGGTCAAAGGCAAGGGCAAAGAAATGGGTCTTGAGGCTGTTCTTAAAAGCAGAGTGCTCGTGCTCAAGTCGAATAGAGGAAGGGAGGAAATTCCACAGGGCGGGGGCTAGGAAAAAAAATGTGGAGGAGCGAGTGGATTGGAGGCGGGCGGAGGTAGGTGAGGGGAGATGCAGGCGGTTGAGGTGTAAGGATCGGAGGGAGCGAGCTGGGGTGTGCAGACGGACAAGGTCAGCCAGATACTGGGGTGAGTGGGTGTGGAGAACACGATGAAGGAGTACCAGAATTTTATAATGAATACGGAATTTGATGGGGAGCCAGTGAAGATGAATGAGGAGAGGTGTAATGTGGTCACGGATGGAGGAGTGAAAGATGAGTCGAGCAGCTGTGTTTTGTATGCGTTGGAAGCGGTAAAGTTGGATGTTAGGGAGACCAGCCAGGACCGAGTTGCAGAAATCAACGCGGGACATGACGAGGGACAGGAGAAGGGTAGTGAGGCCCTGTGTAGAAAGAAAAGGTCTGATAGCACGGATTTGACGCAGATAGAAAAAAAGAGGTCTTAGAGACGTGGACAATATGATCACGAAGATCAGGGCGCGATCAAAGAGGACTCCCAGGAGACGATGGGAACAGGTGAACCAGAGAAGGAAGGAGAGAGTGTTGGTTGGGAAACGTCACGAGAGAACCAGATAGCGAGAATTTTTGTGAGGTTGAGGTGACCTCACTTGCTACAGGTCAAACAATGTTTCAATGAACAAACTTTTTTCAAAGAAGGGGAAGCTGTAAAACTAGAGATGAAGTTGCAAGGCGGTAAATTTAAAGCAACATCAGGAAATATTTTCACTGAAAGGCTTGTGGATGCTTGGAAAGCCCTCCCAATGGAGGTGGTGGGGGAAAATACAATGACAGAATTCAAAATGGCATTGGACAGACACAATGGATCCCTTTCAGGGGACCCCCTGCTCAGAGTGGCGCCGAGGCTGCAGAGCGGCCGCAGGGGACCCCAGAGGTGGAAGGTCGGTGGAGTGGGAAGCTACCAGGGACACCGGGGCCGTCTGCAGAAAATATCATCCAGTTTCTGCTTATGGCTCTGGATAGCCTTGGAGGACATCTTTTTACAAAGGGAGCAGAGCTCCGGGTTATGGTCTGCTCCCAGACACCTGAGACAACAGTTATGAGTGTCCATGAGTGAAGTGTTTTTGGAACATCTGTCACACTTTTTGAAACCGAAGGCCATGCGGGCAAAAAGAATCCTGGAAAGGTCGAAGACCTTCGATTCGGCCAGTGGTTAAAAAGGGTGCAAAACATGCTAGAAACGAACTCACAAAGAAAAAAGGGGGAAAATGAAAAATAACAATGTCCCGGGGTCCATTCCCAAAGCAGGGGCACTGGAGACGGCAAGGAGAGGACCAGGAAAACTGGAATAGAAGACAATATGAAAAACCTTTCCCAAGGTACATGGACTTGCGTCTGAAGGACTCTGTGAAAAAGGGAGACTGATCAAGATGGCACCCTTGGGCGGGAAGGGGACCACACATGTGTGGTGGCATTCCCAAAGGCCAACATCACCCATATGTGAGGACTTATTTCATGCTTGTTCCTGGAGAATACTTTATATTGTCTATCCCACGTATAAAGGTGTCAAAGAGGACTAACAGAAGGGATTGAACAACGTGAAATGGGCGGAATCCAAATTGTTGTTCATCTAGGGGAACATTTAGGTCATTGAAGTCCTGTAGTTGTTTTTGGACAACTTTCTCGATTATTTTAGCTACAAATGGTATGCTGACTGTAGGTCTATAAGCTGTGGGATCTAGTCTGTCAAGTGATTTGTTTTTTTAAGATTGGCCGAATCATGGTATGTTTAAGTTCATTTGGCATAATACCTTGGTGAAGGGATTGATTGAGTATTTGGAGCAGGTGGGGCGCTAACTCAGTCTTTGATGCCTTGATCCAGGAGACTGGACAAGGATCAAGAGAGGATGTAGCAGTGTTAAGATTGGTTATTGTGTACAACAGTTGTTTTTGATCTATGCAGCGAAAAGTGTGCAATGAGTTGAAGTTTGAGGGGAGGTGTAGATGCATGGTGGAACCTGTCAAGGGATCATTAGTGTCTTTTTTTTTTTTTTTTTGTTTGTCTTGAAAATAGTTTGCTAACGTTTGGATATTTATGCTAGAAGGGTTTGGGTCATTTTGAGTTGTGTTAGAGATTTAACAATCTCAAATACTTCAGGTGGACGGTTAATAGAGTTAGTTAGTTTTAATGTATAGTAGCCTTTTTTTGCCTTATTAATTGCATCCTTAGAGTTCAGGGTTGACATATATAGGTGTTTGTGTCTCCATTTATTTTCACATTTTCTTAGTTGTTTTTTTAAGTTGGCAAGTTCTTGAGTGAACCATTTCTCTGATGCTCTGCGAGGTGGTTTTGGAATACTGTGCGTAGTGATAGCTGCTTTTTGTATAGCGGTATTCCAATTGTATAAGGAGCAATTTAAGTGTTTGTGTTGGATTTAGATTAAGTAGTATTTCTTTTAGAAAGTCTTCCTTGATGAAGTGTCTGAATCTTTTTTTAGGTGGGATTGTATTTCTCTTTGGTGATGAGGGGGGTATGAGAATTTATACTATAAGTTTTACAATTCTCACATCCCCCTCATCACATAAGAGAAATACAATCCCACCTAAAACAAAATTCAGACACTTTGTCAAGGAAGACTTTCTAAAAGGGACTGGTTCTAATTGAGGAGCCGAATGGAGGACTGTAATTTCTATTGGAAGACATGCAAGATCTAGCCTGCTGAGCCGGTTGAGGCTTAGTTGCTTTTGGTTTCCTTTGTTGCCTAGGTTTTTGCTGCTGTCCCTTTTGGGCAGACTGACCTATATGATGCCCCTGCTGGGTATAGGAGGAATAAAACTTCTTCTTCTTACTGAAGAATATAGGATTTTTTCCTTGCAGGATCAGCTGTAGATTTAGATAATCTATCCAAAGTGATATTGTCAGCATCTATCTCATTAGCTTTTTCCTGACAATTCTTGCCAAAAAGATTCTCCCCTGTGCAAGGAATATTCCCTAGTTTATCCTGTACCCAAATTTCCAACTCAGATGCCTGGAGCCAGGCAATCCTACCTGCACCTATGGCAATGGCAGAGGTTCTGCTTATGCACTCAAAGCAGTCAACGGCTGCACGATTGACAAACTTGGAAACATCCTGGGCAAGTTTGACAAGGGCGAGGTAATCTTGCCTCTTATCATCAGGAAGGAGAGGGCTCATAAGCTCTAAATCTCCTGTGACCTCCTTAAGGAACATTCCCATATATAAAATATAGGAACTGATCCAGCAGAAAGCATGGAAACCTGGAAGGTTCGACGTCCAAAGGCGTCAAGAGTCCTACACTCACATCCTGGAGGATTAGATACATGCCTTTTTGCACTCTTTATCCTTCTCAATGCTGACTCCACCACCATGGAATGGTGTGGTAATTGAGTCTTCTGAAACCCAGGACAAGGAGGAAATCGATACATGGTGTCAAGTCTTCGAGAGTGAGGAGATGTGGTTAGAGGTGTCTCCCACATTCTCAACATGAGATCATGCAAGATCTCATGAATAGGTAAGGTAGCTGCCTCCTTGGGAGCTTTAGGGTATTGCAGGATTTTTAATTCCTTTGCCCTAGGCTCTTTTTCAGGAGCCACTGTGATGGCAAGACCTCGAGCCATATCTCGGATAAAATCCTGAAAGGACATATCCTCTGGTGGAGACATCCTACGCTGAGGAGAAGAAGAATCCTCAGGAAGAAGTACTCTGGTATCGGCAGAGCTTTCAGATTCTTCAGACTCATCCAAAGATTCGAAGTATCTCCGATCCGGGTGATCATGCAAGACACGGTACCGGTACCGATCGAAGTCGGCATCGGAGGGGTCCAGTACCGACTTGTCGATACCGGATGGATAGGCATGACTCAGTCCCGGTAGAATACCTGCCGATGTCGATGCAGTCGGTGCCGGTACCGGTTGAATTGTCTGAAGCGGTTTCAGGGGCATCGAGGCCATGAGAAGAGCCGCCAGACTGCGTTAAATAGCCAAGAATCTCTGGCCTATCGACGCTGCCGATGCTTGGGTATCAGTACCGGATGAAGCAGCCGGTACCCCAGAGCATGGCACCAGTAGTTCTGCTGAAGTTGAGGCCTCGAGAACATCCTGGAGCCTGTTAGTGCTCTGAAAGCCGAAGCCTCCCGCTGGGGCAATTTTGCTGGTGAAAGTCCCTCAAGGACAACGCCAGAGGCATCTCGATGCTTAGAAGGAGATCTACCCTTTGAGGACCAGCCAGATTTATGTTTAGTTACCTGAGATCCATGGGAGGAAGATGAAGCCCTGGAAGACGTCGATGCCACAGAGGCTGCATCGGAGGGAAAAAGGGTGCTAAGTTTAGCAGCTCAGTTCTGCTGGCCCCTTTTCGACGTCATCCCACAGGCAACACACTTCAAAATAGAGTGGTCAGGACATAAACATTTGAGGCACCACTCATGGGTGTCAGTGACGGAGATGGTACCGCCACACTTGGAACACTTTTTAAAACCCGAAGCGGGTTTTTCCATTTTAAAGGAAAAAGTTGGGCCTAGTGCCCAAAATGGCGCATGGCACCTGAGGAGAAAATTACTGGAAAAGGCTCCAGAAGAAAGTTTTTTTGTTTTGTTTTTTTAGAAAAAAGAAAGAAAAACTGGCGGTACCGGTGTAACGTCGAAGGAAGGCAGACACGACCACAAAAAAGAAGAATACAAGGGAATTATTTTCTGCGTTGACAAGATGTGCGACCTGTTGGCTCCGCGGAAAACAAAGAACTGGAGAGGGACAGTTGGGAAAGGCAGGAAGGCAGCACGCAGGCGCTGTGGGATGCTCCCAAAAGATTTCCTATTGGACGCTGGGGAGCATTCCCGCACAGGCTCCGTTGGTACCGACGATACCCATATGTGAGGACTACATTCCTGCTTGTTCCTGGAGATAAGGATATGTGAGACAGTTCAGTGTTGTGGAAGGATATAGAGAACAAAACAGACTGCTTAATCATGGGAAAATACAACTTTTCCTGCAGTATCCAGCTGGGAGGCCCTGTCAGGACAGCAAATGCCAATATTTTTCTACTACTAGAGTATGTACCATGGTTAAATTAAAGACTATGACATTAAATATGGACAGTGCCCACTTTTCAGTTAAGTGCACTAAGATACTAATTTTTGAAAAAGGAAGGCGTGGATATACAGTAGCAATGCTTCAGGAAACATATTTAAGTGCAATAGAGCATGAGAAATTAAAAATGAAATGGGTAGGCAAGTTAAGTTTCTCCATATACAAAAGCAGGCGCTATATTAATTCATAAGAGAGTATATTTTGAGCTTCATAAACAGATTCAAGACCCAGATGGGAAATTTCTGCTTATGTGAATAACCATATAGGGCTAAAAAGGCATTGTTCGGCAATGTGTATGCACCAAGGGAGTCATTTTAGAAGCCCCATTTGTGCTTTGGATGTCTAAAAATGGGCATAGAGACATCCAAAGCAGAGAGACTGTCTCCAGAGCCATTTTAGAGGCTGGCTGTGCAAATGTCCCCAGCGTGAAGATGTCTGAATCTGAACAGGGGCTTGGAGGAGGTGTGGTTAGGGCGTTTCCAGGAACCAGGACGTTCTCTCCTGATCACAGAAACGTCATGGACCTAGGGCCGACCTGTTCACTAGGCGGCCGCCCAGCATAGCAGACCTCTGTGGGCAGTATGGCACCCGCAGCAGACCATGTGCTTCAGCACCCATGACTCCTTTTCTGATCCCCCCTCTCCAACAGGAAATTGTGTCAGAGGAGGGGTCAGAAGCAGCAGACCATGCATGCCAAAGCATATGGCCTGCTGCAGGCTGCTGCCACTGCCACATCTAGCCAAGTTGTCCCTTCTGACCCAAAGGGGGTATGCAGCTTAAAACATAATAACAAATAGTAAATAATAATAATACAAGAAAAGGTAATAAACAAATAACATTCAATATATAAAAACAGAGATATTAGAATCAATAAAAACAACAAACTGATCAAATAAATGTCATAAAAATAAACACTCATAATAATAAAAACCAGTCCAAATTAATACAAATCAACACCCAATACACTTAAAAATTATTAAAAACTATATATTGATACGGCTTAATGACAAACAAAGAAAACCAAAGAAAAAACCGTGTTGATAACGTGTTCTACAGATGGAAACATAGATAGTTAAAAAACAGAGAGGAATAAATAATTTAAAAAATGTTTTGTTAAAACTGCTTTAGAATTGCACCCCCTTTTTAAAAAATGTTTTATGATTATATGGTTTGCTGCTTTTTATCTACATCCTTTATGAGCAATTCTAAAGCAGTTTTAACAAAACGTTTTTTAAATTATTTATTCCTCCCAGTTTTTTAACTATGGTTTTTAATTTATGACTGGATGTTATTCTATTCATTCCCCTTTCTAGTATTTATCATATTATCCATGATTCCATCTGTAGAACATGTTATCAAATAGTTCTATTTTTAAGGTCCCTGTCAGGTGCTTCTCCTTAAATAACATATTTTTATGGGTATTTTTTCTTCTGCAATCAGTATAGAGATACAATAGTATATCAATATGTCCTCCTTTCTAGTAGCATCAATCATTCGTTTGTTCAAAGATCCCTATTAATTGCTGCTCCTCCGTCATATATAGTCATGTTGATTTCATGGGAATAATGTTCTTCCTTTTTGATTGCCTCTAGCACAGAGATACAATTGTATATTAGTACTCTCTTAAAAGACTTTCACAGAGTGCATATGTGAGTATTTTTATGGAATAAGATAAGCATATTCACTACACTACCTCATTCTACACTTGTATCACCATCTGATCTTCATATTACCCTCTGCCCTACATTTTTTTCTTTGGTTTTCTTTGTTTATGTCATTAAGCCTTATCAATATATAGTTTTTAATAATTTTTAAGTGTAAATTTTTAAATGTATTGGTTGGGTGTTGATTTGTATTAATTTGGACTGTTTTTTATTATTATGAGTGTTTATTTTATGACATTTATTTGATCAGTTTGTTGTCGTTTTTATTGATTCTATAATATCTCTGTTTTTATATATTATTTAATGTTATTTATTACCTTTTCTTGTATTATTATTATTTACTATTTGTTATTATGTTTTAAGCTGCATACCCCCTGAGGAAGGCGTTTGACGAAATGCGTTGGGAATGGATTAATAAAGACACCTGTGACTTCCGTATGCCTCTCGCTTTTTGTGTTTGTGTCTCCTGCTGTGAGTGCTCCGTGCTCTTTTTTTGTGTTCCCTGGGCATTGAGTATTAACCAGGGGAAGGAAGGACATAGTAATTTACAGCATTTTATTTGCTTATTCATTCCAAAGCCTTGATATACCACACAAAAACTAGACAGTCAGTGGGATTTACAACAAAAACTTAAAGTGACAGGAAAAAAGAAGAATAGAGAGAGAGAGACAGGAAATTATTGTCTCATTAGGACATAGAAGAACATGAAAAAGGGAGAAAGGCAGGCACAACCCCCCGAAAAAGGGGTAGGGGACAGGGAGAAAAAGGGAAGAATATTGTTAAAACCCATGAGGACTGTGGAAAATTGCAAGAGGATCTTGATAAATTGGAAGACTGGCCATCCAAATGGCAGATTAAATTGAATGTGGACAAGTGAAAAATTATGCACCTAGGAAAGAAAAACCCAAACTATGGTACATGATGCATGGTTCCACATTAGGAACCGCCACCCAGGAAAAAGATTAAGGCATCATCGTGGATAACATGTTAAAACCTTCCGCCCAGTGTGCAGTGGCAGCCAAGAGAGCAAATAGAATGCTAGGTATCATAAAGAAAGGAATGGAAGATAAAACAAAGGATAGTATAATGCCTCTGTATTGTTCCATGATGCGACCACACCTTGAATATTGTGTGCAGTTCTAGTCACCGTATCTTAAAAAGGATATAGCGTTATTAGAAAAGATACAGAGAAGAGCCATCAAAATGGTAAAGGGGATGGAAGGATACCCCTATGAACAGAGGCTAACAAGGTTAGGGCTCTTCAACCTGGAAAAGAGACAACTGAGGGGAGATATGATAGAGGTCTATAAATTAAGTAATGGAGTGGAACGGATAAACGTAGATCAATTGTTTATGCCATCAAAATATAGAAAGACTAGAGGGCATGCAATAAAGCTACTGGGTAACCTATTTAAGACTAATAAGACAAAATATTTTTTCACTCAACGTGTAATCAAATTCTGGAATTTGCTACCAGAGAATGTAGTAAAAGCTGTTAGTGTAGCCGGGTTTAAAAAAGGTTTGGACAAGCTCCTGGATGAAAGATCCACAAACCATTATTAAAGGGGACCCAGAATATTTATTTATTTATTTTTTATTTATTTAGACAGTTTTTTATACCGCCTTATCCTTCAATCAAAGCGGTCACAACACAATTGGGGGATACATTTAACATGCAGGGATATGAGACACATACACTAATACTTACAGGGAACATGGGCAACGGAGGGTTAAGTGGCTTGCCCAAGACCACAAGGAGCATCTGTGGGACTAGAAACCCCAGTCCTTCCGGCCCAAGGTTGCTGTCCTCTAGTGGGATTTGAACCCCCGACCTTCCGGCCTGAAGTACCTTGCCCCAACCACTAGGCTACTCCTCCCTCTTGACCACTGCTTGACCCAATATAAGCATTGTGGAACCTGTGTCTTTGGGGAAACTGCTAGGTGCTTGTGACCTAGATTGGCCACTGTTGGAAACAGGATACTGGGCTTGATGGACCTTGGTCTGACCCAGTATGGCATATCTCATGTTCTTATAGAGTGTAAGGGAACAAGAGATGAAATAGCCAAATTTGAAGCCCTTCTTGAACCTGGTGAAAAAAAGATTCTTGACTTAGGAGCAGAGGGAGGGAATTCCAGAGGGAAGAACCAAGGTAGGAAAATGAGGAATGCCTGGAAACTTGCAGGTGGAGAGCAGCAGGGGTGAAAAAGGGAGAAAAGTGAAGCATGGTAGGAACAAAGAGAGCAGGAGGTTGTATTTGGTATAAGTAAGATAAGGTAAAGGGCAGAAGTGACACAAAGTGCAATGAACAAGAACCAAAATCTTGAATTTTAGACAAGCTGAGATGGGAAGCCAGTGCAGGGAGATAAGAAGGGGAGAGGTGTGATCCAAACGAGCAATAAAAATAAGTTTAGCAGCAGTAGATTGAATCAATCGGAGATAGGGCTGCCAACTGGCCCCAGAAGTGCACGACAGGCTTGATCCAGTCCTGGGTTTATCCCATTGCATGCAGGCACTTGTAGTCTTGCTTTTCATATAGAGTGCAATAGAAAAATCAGAACTATATATCCCTGCATGCAATGGGGTAAACAAAGGACTGAATCAAGTTTGTCGGGCACATCTGGAGCCAGTTGGTAACCCTAATCGGCGATGCTTCATGGAATACTGAGGGAGGCCATTGTAAAGAGTATTGCAATAATCCAATCTTAAGATAACCAGGGAAATGACTAGGAGTTGAGTTGAGCAACAATAAGAAAAGTGTGAAGAGTGGATGCAATGTAAAGTGAAAAAGGAAGATTTGATAAAAGACCGAATCCGTGCCTTATAGGAGAGAAGAATCAACTATGATGCCAAAGGTCTTAATGGAGTCACGACAGGGAATAGGGTAAGAAGAAAGCAAAAGGGAAGGCAGGACATGACTTGAGACCAGTGGAAGAAAGGAGATGGCTTTGGCATTTGAAATATTCAAGAGCAGGGGATGAATGAGTAATACGCTGTTAGGTCATAATACTGAAAAGGCCTTCAATAGGGTCTCCTGGCCCTTCTTATTTGGGTGTTAGGAGAATTTGGTAAACAAAGCAACTCTGCAATCTTGATGCAGATCCTATATACTAACCCATCTTCCCAACTGATAATTAATGGGGCCTTAACTTCAAGTACTGCATTACAAAGGGAGGCCTGATGGTGGGCACCCCTCTCCCCATTACTCTCTCTTTTACCTATGGAACTCCTTGCTATTAAACTTCAAAATGACCCTGGCATGGAAGATATTAAGGTCAGTAGGTCAACAAGAATTTCAAGTAATTTTATTCAGAGATGATATATTGTATCTGGGATAGCCTCAGGATGACAACCATTTTATGGAGTTTTGAAGCAATATAGTTCCTTTTCAGGACTGAAAGTAAACCAAGATAAATAAATTGCATTACTACTGCACAGAGGGAATGGTAAGCAGTAAGCAGCAGCATGGAGAGTTTTTGTATGAATGGACCAGGGGGACTATGAAGTATGTCAGCATATCTTAGCATAAACTGTTATGTATAAAAAAATGTTGTAGACCAGATAAATAAAACTTGAGCTCTCTGCCAAAAATTGCATGATCTGCCTTTGTCTCTTACGGGGTGGGTAGCTCTAGTAAAGATGGTAATCCTGCCTAAGCTGCTATAGTATATCTGATCCAAACCCTGCCACTTTGGATCAAGAAGTGAGAAGAGATGCAATCCAGGGCAATAGTAAGGAAATTTATATGGAAATAAAAAAAAAATGCCCGAATTAATTATGCTAAATTGACTACAGATAAACATCATAAGGGATTAGAGCTCCCTGATTTATGGTTCTATAACATTACCTCATTGATGCGTTGGATACATGAAGAATATTTCGATGGAATTTGGTATATTCCTGAGGGTTTGTTTGTAGGTTTATATAAGCCAGAAATAATTCTTCGGCATGTAGGAAATCCAGCCTTTCACCCCTCCTCCTCCTCCCCCCCCCCTCCCCGAGCTAGCTGACAGGGGAAAGGTGGTATTGTGGGTCTGCAGGAGGTGTGGAGAAGGTGGGATGGGTTGGGGGTAAAGAATATATTGTGTGTCACCCTATTTTAGGCAACTCAGGATTTCTGCCTGGAAGAGGACAATCTGCATTTCAACTCTGGGAAATGACTACATGTGTACGGTGTACGGATTGAGAGCAGCTTATTGAGATGGTATCTGGTTATTTTCCCTCTTTTGATCAGCTTAAATAAAAGTAGCATCTCCCAACTATGCATTTGCTAGCATATTTGCATATTAGACATTACTGTTCTGCCTAGTGTAGAAGATATGGGAAGAAGTGGCTCAGTTGTTAATTAGATCAGCAATTCAAAAAGGTAGCTCCAAAAGTTAATAAGTCATCTGCTTGATATTGAATGGAAAGACAGCAATGAGGGGCAGAACATTTGGATGTGCTAACCTGGTTGAGACAGATGGGAAATGAGTGGCAGGACTCTTCTAACTTATACGAGGCGTGACAAAAAAGAAACAAGACTGTGGCAGCCACGCCCATGACTCAATGCCAACAGGGCCGGCCCGTCCATTGAGCGAGAATGTTTTTTGCACAGGGCCCCACATTTCAGGGGACCCCGCGCAAAAAACATTCTGATCTAAAAGTAAAATTAAAAAAAAAAAAAAAAAAAGCTGTTTGCGGCCGCTGCCGTGGTCGCTGCGGCAGAATCGAGTGTGCCGCGAGGCCCCCCCTGCCCAGCAGAGCCTGCCCTCCCCTGTATCACCTCTCTCTTTACAGCTGCAGTCACACGCGCCGGCTTTCAGAGCGCGAGGGGAGAGTTTCTCCCTCGCTGCTCTGTTAAGCTCGCGGGGGCTGATGGGAAGTTCCCATCAGCCCCCGCAGGCTTAACAGAGCCGCGAAAGGGAAACTAGTTCCTTCGCGCTCTGAAAGCCGGCGCATGTGACTGCAGCTGTAAAGAGAGAGGTGATACAGGGGAGGGCAGGCTCTGCTGGGCAGGGGGGGCCCCGCAGCACACTCAATTCTGCCGCGGCGGCCCCGGCAGCGGCCGCAGACAGCTTTTTTTTAAAAAATTTTCCCTGGGCTGGGCTGGGTGGGGTGGGGCTGGGCTGGGCTGGGGGGTTAGGAGTGGTGATGGGCTGGGGGGGGTTAGGAGTGGTGATGGGCTATGGGGGAGCTAAGTCTGTATATGGGCTGATGGGATTAGGACTGGAAGTGGGTTGATGGGGGGTTAGGACTGGTAATGGGCTATGGGGGGGCTTAAACTAAAAATTGGGTGATGGGGGATTAGGACTGGAAATGGGCTGGTGGGATTAGGACTGGGAGTGGGCTGATGGGGAGGTTAGGACTGGTTATGGGGTATGGCGGCTTAAACTGAAAATTGGGTGATGGGGGATTAGGACTGGAAATGGGCTGGTGGGATTAGGACTGGGAGTGGGCTATGGGGGGCTAGGACTGGTAATGGGTTGGGGGGTTGCTAGGACTGGAAATGGGCTAGGGGGATTAAGACTGGAGGTGGGCTGATGGGGTTAGGACTGGTAATGGGCTGTGGGCTGTTGGGGGGGTTAGAACTGGTAATGGGCTATGGGGGGGGTTAAGACTGGTAATGGGCTGTTGGCTGATGGGGGCTGTCTGGTAATGGGCTATGGGGGGGGTTAGGACTGATAATGGGCTATGGGGGGGGGCTAGGACAGGAAATGGGCTGATGGGGAGGGGTTAGGACGAGGTGGGCTGATGGGGTTAGGACTGGTAATGGGCTGTGGGCTGATGGGGGGGTTAGGACTGGCAATGGGCTATGGGGGGCTGACTGGAAATGGGTTGATGGGGTTAGGACTGGAAGTGGGCTGATGGAGGGTTAGGACAGGTAATGGGTTATAGGGGGGGCTTAAACTGAAAATGGGGTGATGGGGGTTAGGACTGGAAGTGGGTTGATGGGGGGGCTAGGACTGGTATTGGGTTGGGGGGTTGCTAGGAATGGAAATGGGCTGATGGGGGGCTAGGACTGGAAATGGGCTGATGCAGGGACTAGAAGGGAATGGATGCTGGGTGAGGCTGGAACTAGAAGGGAGCTGATGTTGGGGGAGGATTAGAATGGGATGGGGCTGGGAGAGTAAAATGGAGAGGGAAAAAATATTTTGTGTGGGAGGGATAAAAAATCTACAATTGGCCCGGTATTGGGAGAGTAAGTGGGGATTGAGGATGGAGGGGTAAAATTTGAGTGGATGAAATAGGAATGAGGAAAGAGCAAAAGGAGAAAGATTAGTATGTTAAAGCAGATGTAGAGAGAGAATGGAAAAAAACTAGAAAAGAGAAGAAAGGACAAATGGACAGCAGACGATGGAGAGTTAGCAGAAGACACGAAGAAACCAGAAGAAAGTGGCTGGAGCAATTGCAGCTGAAAAAAAATGCACAAAAAGTAGAAAAATATCTCTTTATTTTGAATTTATTAATTGGAATATGTCAGCTCTGGTAAATGTGCATCATTAACGTCTGCGCTTTGTTTAGTACAAGAGCAAATTAATGTATAGTTTTATTTCTACAGTGTTGTACATTCCAAGTTTGGCTTTTGGGATTCCCAGTTTAATTATTGTCTTCCTGTTTCTAAATTGTGATTCCTTGTTTGGTGATGGTCTATGTTCTGCATGTGTAACTGAGCTGAGGTATTCTGTTTATGTAATTCCTATTTGACATTGCCACTTGTTCTCTTTCCCCAGTAGGTCATGTATTGTTGTTCTCTGAAATGTATTGGTTTAATATTTGCAGTGTTGCCTTTTGATAGGTAGGGTCAGGTGCTTTGAGAGTCCTGGTAGTGCTGTTAGGATAAGGCGGGTTTGCTATGGGTTCTAAATGGGCAGTGTTTGTAGTAGTTCCTAATGTGTCTGGTGGTTGGCACTGGATTATAGTAATGTAGAAATCTTTTAGTCTTTCTTTATCCATACACTCATTAAGAGGCATGTTTACTAAAAGTTAGTATATGGTAACATTATGCAAATATCTATGCAAATGAGGCCCCTTATGCAAATGAGGTCCCGCACCGAGTCTCCGCACATGGCCCCGCACCCCCCTTGGGCCGCCCCTGAATGCCAACTGACTAACCGCTTATGTCACTGTGTTGTGCAACATCTCGTCACTATTCTGTTATAATATTTTTCATCTCTCTCACTCTGTTTTTCTTTTTCAGGTTTTTTTTTGTAGCACACTACTCCATCACTTTGTCAAGCAACTGGAGGTGGCAGAAATATGGAGCAAAGAATCAACTTGAAATTTCTGGTTAAGTTGGAGAAGGGCCCAACTGAGTGTCTCCAACTTCTCCAAAAGGCTTATGGAGAAGATTCAATGTCAAGGCCGCGAGTCTTCGAGTGGCACAAACGATTCAAGACTGGCCGCAAAGAGGTAGAGGATGACCCCAGGTCAGGACGGCCTTCCACAACTGAGAACATTCCAGAACGGACTTCCACGGCTGAGAACATTGACAGAGTGAACCAGCTGGTGCGGAGTGATCACAGATTGACGGTGCAGATGATAGCTGAGGAGTCAGTGCGGACCATCTTGGTGCAGGAGCAGGGGATGCGGAAGATGTGCGCCACGATGGTGCCCAAGCTTTTATCGGATGAACAGAAGGAGCACAGGGTCAATGTTTGTCGAGACTTGCTAGAGAAGGTCAGAGAAGATCCAGAGTTCGTTGGCCAAGTCATCACAGGAGACGAGACTTGGGTCTCCCAGTATGACCCTGAAAGCAAGACACAGAGCCTGCAGTGGAAGACTCGACTATCCCCAGACCCAAGAAGGTGTGCATGTCCAAATCAAGGATCAAGGTCATACTGATCGCATTCTTCGACCAGAAGGGAGTGGTCCATCATGAGTTTGTGCCTGAGGGTCAGACAGTCAACCAGCACTTCTAACAGCAGGTCCTCAATCGCCTCCATGACTGGGTTTGGCGCAGCAGGCTCTGTAGAGAGACAAGTCGTGGCTGCTCCACCATGACAATGCACCCGCATACACCATGCTCAGTGTGAGGCAGTTCTTGGCCAACAAACAGATCACAGCTCTCGACCACTCTCCTCATTCCCAAGATCTCACACCATGCGACTTCTGGCTCTTCCCCAGGCTGAAGACTGTGCTCAAAGGAACTCATTTTGCCTCTGTAGAAGAGATCAAGGCCACTGTGACGAGGGAACTGAGGGACCTCAAGAAGGAGGATTTTACCAAGTGCTTCCATATGTGGCAGAAGCAAATGCAGAAGTGCATTAACTCTGAGGGGATTACTTTGAAGGGGACAATGCGTAATTTCTCTGTAGATTTTGTAATAAAACATTTATGGGACAGTCTCGTTTCTTTTTTTGTCACACCTCGTATGTGCAGCTTAAAATGGTGGAATTGCAAGATATGCAATTTAGATTGCTCCCCGAACCTATATGCCCAGAGACCAAGAGGTTAGGATGGGGTTTATTTATTTATTTATTTACGTTCTCTTATATACCGCGCTATTCTGTATCAGTGCGGTTTACATTGAACAAACTGAAATTACATTGAACAGGGTATTATAACTTGGAGATAACTAATTTACAGGGAACATGGGCTATGGAGGGTTAAGTGGCTTGCCCAAGACCACAAGGAGCACCTGTGGGACTAGAAACCCTAGTCCTTCCGGCCCAAGATTGCTGTCCTCTAGTGGGATTTGAACCCCCGACCTTCCGGCCTGAAGTACCTTGCCCCAACCACTAGGCTACTCCTCCACTAATCCTAGGGTTATGGGATACAGATGCTTGCGTTAAATGCAAAGTTAAGGCAGGCAGACTTATCAATTCTTTCCTAGCGCATGTACAACAAAGGTTTGTAGAATCATGCTCTACAAGTAATAGAGCAAATGGTGCAAATACACGTGGAATGGACCTATAATGCTTATGATGGAAATTTAAGAGTCTCTGATAGAGGGTGAAGTGCACAAAACTAAGTGCAAATTTATTTAAATTGAATTAATAATGGTTAAGAAAATTACATTATGGAATTGAACAACAGAAATTGAACCTTCTTTTTTGCACTGGAGAAATAAGATGCACAAGGTGGAAACTTTGAACTATGTGCACATCCAGTGCATTTTTCCTAGGGAAAAAGATGCCGGTACTCAGATACAGGTTTTTTGTTTAATACAGGAGGGTCATGGGTCAATTTTAGCAGGCAATAAAAAAGGTGGTGGTACAGAGTACCGCCACATACCCCCTCAAAGAAAGCTCTGTGCATATCACAGAAAGGCAAAACCAGTGTGGTGATTATATAAGAAGATTTTAGGCAATAAATCCAAAGGTCTAGGGGAGTTCTCCTTCCTCCTGTCTCTGTACCATGAGTTTAGGGTTGGCAGAGTGAAAGGTGTGCGAGTGTGGATTGTGAGTCTATGGAGAAGTAGGATTGTAGGTGGTAATTTGGAAATTATGGAAAAGGTAGGGCAGGTGGGTAACCAGAAAACCACCACTAAATAGATCTCGTTCATCACTATATTCTTACACTGTGAATGGAGAATGGTCTTAACTGCTAGGAGAGGGATTATTTTATTGTGGTTTATATCATTATTTTCACTATGGATCTGCTTCTTGTTGTTAAGTGCCATCGACTCATGGCGACCCTCTGGATAGTTGTCCTAAACTGTGTTCGGTCTTCAGTCAGGCGGCTCAATGTTGAAAGAGTGGCACCAATAGCTGCTGTTATTGTTTCGATCCATCTCATTGCTGGCCTTCCTCTTTTGCGTTGACCTTCTACCTTGCCAAGCATGATGTCTTTCTCTAATGAACTCTCTCTTTGCATGATGTGTCCAAAGTATAAAAGTCAAAGTCTTGTCATCTGAGCTTTTAAGGAAAGCTTAGGTTTGATCTCCTCTAGTACCGACTGGTTTTTCTTCGGGCAGTCCATGGGATAAACAATATTCATCGCCAGCACCATAATTCAAAGGCATCAATTTTCTTCCTTTCTTTTTCATTGTCCAACTTTCATATCCATATGACATTATTGAAAATACCATGGCTTGAAGAAGTCAAATCTTTGTATGGAAAGAGAGATCTCTGCTCTTGAGAATCATTATTTGCACTATGGATCTGCTTACAGATGTTAAATTGTAATGTTGAAGACAATACATGTAATGCTACAATAAAAATAATTAATAAAATAAATTGGGTTGATAATCAAAATGACTTTTCCATATAGCAGACACCGCTATACAATAAATCCCCTTTTCATGAATTTTCTAACAAACCACGTCCATGCTGAAGAGAAGCCAAAGACATTCCTCCTAACTTTACGGATAGTGGCAATATTCAGTCCCTATCCGTTTAGCTGAGCTTCTGCAGGTAAATAAGCATAACCTTGCTGGGAAATGTGGTGACTTAACTCTTGGAACAGACAAGATTATGAATTTACCTGATAAATTTTATGAAAGTAATATTTAAATTCTGCAGTCAGCAATTTTTAAATTTTTAAATTCAAACTTGATATTTAGTGCCACTGTTGGGATAATGACAGATATTAAATATCCAGATTCAGCATTGGCTCTCCTGCGCTATCCAAATATTGGCCATTTTCAGCTTGCTATCCAGATAGCTAACTACATAGCTCTTAGGACAGCTTTCTTCCTGTCCTACATTATGTGGTTAACTATCTGAACAGCGGCGCTCAAAACTGCAGCTATCCAGACAGCTGTCATTCTTACTCCATTCTCCATGCCTGGACCATCCCAAAAAAATCCAGATAGTACCAAGGCTATCTGTAGTGATATTTAGCGGCAAGTTCCGGATAATGTCCTTTGTTCCAGAGACATCTTTCAATTGAAAGAGCTCTCCTCCTGTGCATTTATGCCACGGAAAGCGTAGTTACTCACCTGTAAGAGGTGATCTCCGGGAGCAGCAGGAATTTAGTCTTCGCATATGGGTGACATCGGGTACAGACGGAGCCCACACAGGAAGCTCCCCAGCTACCAATAGGAAAGCCTTTGGGAGCAATCCACTGTGCCTGCGCTGCTGCCTTCCCGCTCTCCCAACTCCCTCTCCTCAGTTGAGTCTGCAACTGAAGAAAAGGAGTGGAAAAAACAAAAACAAAAATAAAAATAACCCTAGAACTCCAAAGGGAGGAGGGTGGAACAAGCAGGAATATAGTCTTCACATATGGGACTCCCTAGCTCCCAGATCTCTGAAGAGTTAAACCGGGTTAAAGTCGGACAAGGTCATTTGAAACTAGACTGTCCCGCCAAGGAGATCTGGCAAAAAGTGGGCAGGGGGCAGGAGTTGATTTTACGTTCCAAAGAGATGCTGAAGGACTGCCTGGATAAAGGCTGCATTCCGGCGGGAGTCCTTGTCCAAGCAGTATTGGGCCACAAAGGTATGAATAGAGGACTATGTAGCAGCTCAGCAAATCTCATCAATGGCTACTGACAGAGGTTGCCATTGCTCGGACATTATGTGCAGTTATGTGTCCCGTGAGGGAAAGACCTGCTTGGTCATATGAGAAAGAAATACAATCTGCTATCCATTTGGATAGTGTATGCTTGGTCACGAAGGCCCCAGGTGAGAAGGATCAAAGGAGATGAGCTGGGAGGACTTCCTAATGTCCTTTGGAGATAGAAGTCTAGAGCCCTCTTACAGTCGAGTGTATGTAGGGTAGCTTCTGCACAAGAAGCGTGAGGTCTTGGGAAAAAGACTGGTAGAATTACAAGATGGAAAGGTGATACTACTTTCAGAAGAAAGTGGTGGTATACAGAGCATGAGCCACTAAGGCCTGAAGCTCACTAATGCGCCTGGCCGATGTCAGAGCAATGAGGAATAATACCTTCCAGGATAAGTATCAGAGCTGAGTGGTTGCTAAGGGCTCAAACAGTGGTTTGAGAAGTTGAGCTAGTACCACATTGAGATCCCATGCCACTGGTGGTGGCTGGATGGGTGGTTTAGTGAGAAGACCCCTCATAAAACATGCTACCAGAGGAGCTGTGGAGATGGGTCTGCCTTCCACAGACTTATGGAAAGCTGAAATAGCACTAAGGTGTACTCGCACGAAATTAGTCTTAAGACCCAGAGAAAATAAATGCAAAAGATACTGGAGGAACGTAGGTACTGATGCTTCAAATGTTTCGTGACCATTCTGAGAGCACCATGAAACATATCTACACCATTTGAAAGAATAGGTCTTCCTGGTGGAGAGCTCTCTGGAGGAAAGGAGAATATGTTTCAAAGCAGGCAAGTTCTGGAAGATTACGCTTTCAGCAGCCATGCAGCAATGCAAAGGGACTGCAGAATGGGATGGAGAAGCACTCCGTTGTCTTGAGATAGGAGACCCAGCCTGGAACCCAGTGGGATCGGTGATGTTTCCTTTACATGAAGTAGAAGGGGAAACCAGGGTTGACGTGGCCAGCATGGGAGTATGAGAATCATAGAGTCCTTGTCTGCTTGTAGCTTGAGGAGGGTCTTCGATATGAGGGGAACTGGTGGAAACGCATAGAGTAGTCCCCAACCCCAGTGGATCATAAAGGCATCTGATGCCAGAATGAGTCTGGACGAAACTCTGGAGCAGAACTGAGGAAGTTGAGTGTTCTGCGGAGTGGCAAAGAGGTCTATCATTGGTGTTCCCCACATGTGAAAGTTTTGCTACTGCTGTTGATTCTAAAGACCATTCGTGCAGTTGCAAGATCTGACTCAGCTTGTCTGCTAGGAGATTGGATTCTCCTGGAATGTATATTGCACAGAGGTGCATGTATATTGCACAGAGGTGCATGTATATTGCACAGAGGTGCATGTGGTGGAGTATGGCAAACACAGAGCTTGCAGGCTTGTTGACATAGGGATAGGGAGCCCGTCACCCCCTGTTTGTTTATATAAAACATAGCCACCTTATTGTCTGTCCTGACTGACTGTTTGAGAGGTGGTGCTGGAAGGCCTCGAGAGCATTGGTGACTGGCTGAAGCTCGAGTAGATTTATCTGCTGCATGGATTCCTGGGTTGTTCACAGGCTCTGTGTGGATACGGAATCCAGATGTGCTGATGTGCTCCCCAACCCTGCTTGGAAGCATTTGTAGTCAATGTATGCTGAGGTAGGGGTGTCCGAAAAGGTGACCCTATGAAGTGGTGTGTTGGGGTGCACCACCTCAGGAGAGATTGGGCCATGGGTGGTGTAATCTGAATGACATTCTGAAGGCCCCCTGTGGACTGGGTCCACTGGGTTGAAAGGGTCCATTGTGACTGACGCATGTGAGGTCTCACATAAGGGACCACGTGCACTGTGGAGGCCATGTGTCCCAGGAGGGATAGAAAACATCAAGCCATAGCTGTCTGTCATTGGTGCATGTTAGTGGCTAGTTGCATTAACCTGTTCATGTGATCCAGAGGGAGAAAGCCTTTGGACTATGTTGTGTCCAGAACGGCTCCTATGAATTCCAACCTTTGTTTTGGAGTGAGTTGGGACGTTGGGAAGTTTATCACAAAGCCCAGGTACTGCAGAAGTGCAAGGGCTTTTTGTCAAGATGAGTAGAGTTCTCCAGGAGAGTCTGCCTTTATGAGCCAGTCATCTAAGTAAGGGAAGATGAAGACTTTGTTGCCCCAAAGATGAGCTGCTACAACAGTCATGCATTTTGTGAAGACCCTTGGTGCGGATGCCAGACCGAAAGGAAGGACCCTATATTGGTAATGGGTTCCCTGACTGGTGAAGCGCAGATACTGTCTATGGTCTGAATGTATCAAGATGTGAGTGTAGGCCTCTTTTAGGTCTAGGGAACAGAGCCAGTCTTGTTCCTGTAGGTAGGGAAGAAGGGTTCCCAGACAGATCATTTTGAATTTCTCCTTAATGAGGAATTTGTTCAGCTCTCCAAGGTCGAGAATGGGTCTGTGGCCGCCTGACTTCTTTGGAATGAGGAAGTAGGGGGAAGTAGAAGCCTCTGAACCTTTGGTTTGTTGGAACTGGTTCTACAGCTCCTTGGGAAAGGAGAATGTTTATCTCTTGCTTGAGCAGTGTATCCAGGGGATGTGTGGAATGAAGGTCTCCCTTGAAATGGGGAGGAGGAACTCTCAGAAATTTAGCTGGTAACCTCTCTGGATTATGTTGAGAGTCCACTGCTCCGTGGTGATGGAATGCCACTGTTGAGCAAAATGATAGTGGGATGGTGGTGGGCTCTGGTACGTGAAGAAGGCTGGCCGTGTTCTCTATGTAGGAGCCAAAAACTGGATATGGCTGGAGTTGGCTGTGGCTTGGCTAGTCTGGGCTTTTCAGCCTGTTTAGAGCCCTGTTGTTTTTGTGGGGCCTGGAAGGCGGGCTGGGAGTATGAAGGATAGAATCTCCTCTTTTGGGGGTAGAAAGGTTTTTTATTAGGTACCTTCTTTTTCTTAGAAGGATCAGAAGTCTTTCTGGAGAGCCTTTTGAGTGTTGTATCATCTATCTGTAGCTCTCCCTGAGGGATAAGGAAAAAAATGAAAGGGTTTTTTTGTTGTTTTTTTTTATGGAAGAAGAAAATAAAAGTAAAAATATGAAGAGAGTAGTATAAATGATACTAGTGCGGTTAGGCAGAGCGGTTAGGAAAAGGTTTTAGCAATTCTTTTCTGCGGCGATAGGGTAGTAACCCATTGACTCCGCAGAAAAAGAAGAACTGAGGAGAGGGAGTTGGGAGAGCGGGAAGGCAGCAGCACAGGTGAAGTAGATTGCTCCGAAAGGCTTTCCTATTAGTAGCTTGGGATCTTCCCGCGCGGGCTCCATCGGTACCCGATGTCACCCATATGTGAAGACTATATTCCTGCTTGTTCCTGGAAATATATTTCAACATCTTTATTATATCTGCCCTCTCTTGCTTTTCTTCCAAAGTATGCATATTGAAATTTTTTAATCTGTCTCCGTATGCTTTATGACGATGACCACTAACAATTTTAGTAACAGCCTTTACGCTGACTCCATCCTGTTATATCCTTTTGAAGGCGCTGTTCCCAAAATTGCACACAGTACTCTAAATGAGGTCTCACAAGGAATTGAGGAATATGATCTTGAGGTTGCCAAGCAGCAAGAAAAAGTGATGGCAAAAGACTGGATATACTTGGGCACGTAGGTAGAGGAATGGCCAGCAGGAAGGCGATGATAGTGTCTTAGTATAATCATCGCCTTCCTGCTGGCCATTCCTCTACCTACGTGCCCAAGTATATCCAGTCTTTTGCCATCACTTTTTCTTCCTGCTTGGCAACCTCAAGATCATATTTATTTATTTATTTTTATTTCTCTTATATACCGCGCTATTCTGCATCAGTGCGGTTTACATTGAACGGTTTACATTGAATCATCCAGTACCTTTACCCCCAGGTCCCGCTCTTCTTTCATGGACAGAAATATTTCACCCCCAATAACTGTACTGCTCCCTTAGAGTTTTGCATGACTCTGTATTTATTCGCATTAAGTCTCAGCTGCCATATTCTTGAACAGTCTTTAAGCTTAGCTAGATCCCTCATTTTATCTACCCCTTAAAGGGTGTCATCTGCAAAACGAAAACCTTACCAGACAGCTCTTCTGCAAAATCTCTGATATAACTGTTAAAAAGAACTGAACCAAGGACTGATCCTTGTGACACACCACTGATAACATTCTTATCCTACACTCAACCAATGGAAATCTACTTCCGCTGATACATTGTCAAGAAAAGCTAGAGGCAGCCAGGTCGCCAGGAGTCAGCACTGACTTGATGGCACTAAAAAATAAAATACTGAGCCATATCAAAGACTTTGAGGAAATCTAAGTACACCACATTTAGCATTCTCCATTGGTCCAAATCTCTAGTCACCCAGTCAAAGAAATCAATCAGATTTGTCTGACAAAACCTGCCACTAAGAAAACCATGCTGCCTCGGATTCTACAATCTACTGGACTCCAGAAACTGCAGTATCCTCTGTTTTAGCAGAGTTTTCATTCATTTACTCAACATAGAAGTCAGACTAACTGGCCTGTAGTTACCAACCTCCTCTTTATTTCTACATTTGTGTAAGTGGACCACATGCGCCCTTCTCCAGTCCTCCAGGACTACTCCTGACTCTAAAGAAGTACTGAAAATGTCATCTGGTAGAGCCACCAGAATCTTCCCTATGTATCCCAGTCACATTACACTTTGTGTGCTTTTAGAAACCTCACGAAAATAGTCTTTTGAAAGTCACTCAAGATCTACCTCACTTCCATTCCCATTTCTTCATCTGTGAACACAGAATAGAAATATTTCTTAAGTAATTCTACTTTAAACTCTTCAGCTTATACAAATTCCTCCCCTTCACCCTTGGCTGGGACAATACCATTTTTGCACTTCCTCCTATCACTAACACACCTAAAAAAAGGTTTGTCACCCCATTTTACTACACTAGCTATTTTTAACTCCATCTGCAACTTTGCTTTCCTGACTGTTTTTCCAGCTTCTCTTAGTTTTTCGAGATATTTTTGCTTGTCTTCCTCTTTCTGCAATCTCTTGTACATTATAAAGGCTGACCTCTTTCTCCTTACCTTTTCAGCTAATTCTTTTGCGACCCATAGAGGCCTCCTTTTCCTTGGTTATTTACTTTAGGTCACTGGCGTCAATTCCGCCCAAGCAGCCCCCACAATTCACGCCGGGGGGGCAAAAAGAGGGCCCACACAGCAGCAGTGGTAGCAGCAGCAGCACAGCAAACTTACTTTAACATATTTGCCATGCTGCTCCACTCTAGTATGTTCACTGTGGGGAACACGGGCCTGTAACTGTTCCCCACAAGGCCCATGTTCCCCATGTTGAATTTACAAGAGCACAGCAGTGTGGCAAAATGATAAAGTAAGTTTGCCGCACTGCTACCACTGCATAGAAAGGACTCACCACATGAACAGAGGGTTCTACATGAGGAGGGGTGCCACTGCCATGACAATGGGGGGCCCTTAGAAAAATTTTGCTTTGGGGCCCCTCATTGTAACTTATGCCACCTGCTTTACAAACAAAAACATCCTCTTTCAGTTTTGTCTACAGATTTTCTATATCCCCCAGCTGTACCTATCTAACTAACAACTCTTTGAAGTAACCCCCACATTTAACAAAGTTAGTTTTCCTAAACTCTAGGACCCTCACTTTTGAATAAACTATCTCTGCCCTTGCTCTAATATTGAACCACACCATCCAGTGATCATTGGATGTGAAATGATCACTCACTAGAATAGAGACACTCTCCCCTTTTATAAGCAGCAAGTCCAGTATGGGCCCCTCCCATGTGGGTTGTATTACCAGTTGCCAGAACAGCTCTCCCTGTAGGATCTCCCTGCTTCAACAGAGCCGGCCCCAGAGTTGGTTCAAGGTGTTGGTGCTCTAGGCAGTCCTTAAGCCCTACACTTTTTTCAAAATACATTGCTTAGCTTTGAATTCCCTGCTCTTTGCCACCGGCCCTCCTCCCCAAGAGGTTGCTGCCCTAGGCGGGCACCTAGTTTACCTGATGGCTGGGCCAATCCTGCTTCTAGACAACACTGCAGCAAGGTTGCCCCAATCAACTTCCAAAACACTGAAATCACTTATCAGTAGCACTTCTTTCATGGCAATATTATGAATATCTTCATAAAATCTCTGTCCTCTTCTGCCTGTAAATGGATATTCCATTCTGTCTTTCCAGATTAACTCACAGAGCCTCCTCACCTTGTAAGCCCTGCAATTCTGTTGCTTTAATAGTTTTTACATATAGTACCCTTCCTTTCCATCCTGTCTTCCTGCGAGGTCACCTGAAAGCAAAGCATCACTCTGGTAGGGCAGGAAGCAATCCTGTAGCTAGGATCCATCCTCCAGGAGATGTAATATCTTCTCACATTAAGGATTTTTGCTAAGGAAGGTAGGGTTAAAATGGTGATTTTAATTAGTGATTCAGTCATTAGGTAGGTAGATTGCTGGGTGACTGATAAGCATGAGGTTCACTTAGTCACTTCCTTGGTATAAAGGTGGCGAGGCTCATGTGTCACCTAGATAAAATTTTAGGCAGGGCTGGTAGAGGAGCCAACTGACTAGGTACATGTGGACACTAACAACAATTTATTTATTTATTTATTTTTTAGCTGATGCCTTTCCAGTAGTAGTTCAAGGCAAGTACAATCAGGTGCTGTAGTTATTTCACTGTCCCTGGAAGGCTTACAATCTTTTTTTTTTTTTTTATAAACTTGTTTTTATTGGTTGCAGAATAGGCATATACAAATCCAAAATGAAAAAGTCCGAAAGGTAAAGTGATTCCCAAAGAATTTGCAGAAAATCTTTAACAAGTTTTTTTGTCGGAGTATGTCAGCCCAGTGCCAGGAACTAGTCCCAAGGCACCACCGTGACCGCTCCTTTTATTAAAGAATTATACTTTTAGATAAAGTTAAAAAGTCCAAACAGCTTAGCTGCTGCTGCTACAATATTGACTGCCAAAACGCCGAAACTGCTTCAGACGACGTGGCTCACGTTTCGGGTTTACCGCCGACTGGCAAAGAAACCCTGCTTCAGGTCCAGAGGTCAGCTACTGGCAGACATTCAGCTTACACAGCGTTGGGAATGTGACGTACTATATAATGTCATCACGTCTGACGTCAGCATAGCCCGAGGAGCTTCTCAGCCAATCCTAAACACTATACACCGGGGCAAGTGCCAGAGTCCCCACTGCACAGGGAACCCCCCATTAACCGAAAAGGCATATACAGGCAACTCAACACTTCCATATTGTATACTTTGACCACCATTGCACCACCCTTCATATCCACCTCTCCCCTGTCACCATCCCCACTTTCATTACATCAATACATCATCATGTCCTTTCTCCCACTTCTTCTCCAACTCCTTGGTAGTCCATATCTTCCTCCCCCTTCCCTCTCCCTCTCCCACAAAAGGTTGCCTGTCTTGAGACTCTCATCACAGTTCCTCCCCAAATATACACAGACTCCCAAGTTATATATTCCGAACTTGCAGTTAACACAGTGTCCAATCAAATGCATTCCAAAACCATTTTAAACTCCCACAACTCCCACTATTTTATACATATAACTTATAACCAATGCAGCTCTTAACGTGCTCAGTGTCACAGACCTTTTACTCCCCCTCTGATACTCCCTCCCTGTCCTCTTGAGCTGTATTTCCCTCCAGGCTCTTCATGTATGTGCCCCATATTTTCTTGAATTGCCCCTCCCTCCCTTTAAGTCTATATGATATTTGATCAAATCTCAGAGCCTCCCCCACTTTTCCCCTCCAATCCTCCATCGTAGGTCTGGTGACTGACTTCCACTGCCATGCCACCACCACTCTGGCTGCTAATAGCATCTTTTGCAATAACATGGCCTGTTTCGTCCCTCTCCCAGGCACTGCCAATAACACCTCCACTGGATCGTCAGTCACCTGCCCTCCCCACTATCCTCCCCGTCTCCCTTCTAACTTGTTCCCAGAAGACTTTAATCACTGGACACCCCCACCACATGTGAAAGAAAGTGCCTCCTTCCCCACACCCTCGCCAGCATAGGGGGGTCTCCCTCCATTTCGCCTTATACTGACTCATCAGGGTGCTATAAGCTCTGTGCACTATTTGAAATTGTGTCTGTCTCCAAGAAGTGACCCAAGTGTATTTATATATCCCTCTGTGAATGTACATCCATGTGTCTTCTCCAAGCACCTGCCCTTTCCACCGCCCCCATCCTTCCCTTTGTGCTCCCCCTTCCCCCTCAATCTCCTCCCTATGGGTTTTATATAACTTTGCTAACAACCCCTTTGCCTTTTTTATACAATACCCTCTCCAACTGTGTGCTGGGCCTGGTTAGGTTTTTCGTAATATCTGGAAGCAAGACATAATACCGGAGCTGGACATATTGGAAAAAGGGAATCCACCTCCCAATACGGCCCTCCACCTCCTGCATGCTCATCATTCCTCCTCTCCCTAACAAATCTCTAAATTGAGTCAGTCCTGCTATCATCAAATCCTGCTGCAACACACTAAATTCCCTGGCCGAGAATGGATATATATCAGTTAACTTCGTCCATTCACTAAGCACACTTGGCATCACCCCTCTTTTCTTTTCCCCACGACCACCATCCTCAATGCCTTAAGGAGCAGATGCCTTTACAGAGCCCCCTCCCACCCTCTAGTGCCCCCCTCCCCTCCCACCCACTCAGACCGACTGTGGAGTCAATATCACCTTTCTATCTCAACCCATGAGACTTCTTGTCCTTGGTAGTAGTGGTCTCTCAAGGACCTGAGCACTACTGCTCTATAGTACCATTTCGAGGAGAGAAACCTAATCCCCCCTTCCACTTGGATTTAACCAGCCTCCCCAATCCAACTTTGGCTTTCATCTTCCCACACATTAATTTAACAAGTTTCCTCTCCCAAGCCCCAATTCTTGCCACCTCTAGGGGAACTGGGAGCTGAGCAAACAAAAAGAGAAATTTGGGTATTATGTTCATTTTCAGCGCTGCCACCCTACCCATACAGCTCAAGTGCAGCTCCCCACATTTGTCCATCTCCTCCTCAATCTTACTTATTAAGGGTGTATCATTCAACCTAAACAATTCCATATGGCCTTCCCATATCCTAACCCCATAAGAACATAAGATATGCCATACTGGGTCAGACCAAGGTCTACCAAGCCCAGTATCCTGTTTCCAAAAGTGGCCAATCTGGGTCATAAGTACCTAGCAGTTTCCCCAAAAGACACAGGTTCCTCAATGCTTGTATTGGGTCAAGCAGTGATATCCCGTGTCCCTTTTAACAATGGTTTATGGACCTTTCCTCCAGGAACTTGTCCAAACCTTTTTTAAACCCAGCTACACTAACACCTCTTACTACATCCTCCGGTAACAAATTCCAGAGTTTGATTACACGTTGAATGAAAAAATATTTTCTCTTATTAATCTTAAATAGGCTACCCTGTAGCTTCATTGCATGTCCCCTAGTCTTTTTATATTCTGATGACAAACAATCGATCTACATTTACCCGTTCCACTCCATTCATTAATTTATAGACCTCTATCATATCTCCCCTCAGCCGTCTCTTTTCCAGGTTGAAGAGCCCTAACCTTTTTAGCCTCTCTTCATAGGAGTATCCTTCCATCCCCTTCACCATTTTGGTGGCTCTTCTCTGTAGCTTTTCTAAGAATGCTATATCCTTGTGAAGATACGGCGACCAGAAGTGCACACAATATTCAAGGTGCGGTCGCACCATGGAACAATACAGAAGCATTATAATATCCTTTGTTTTATTTTCCATTCCTTTCCTTATGATACCTAACATTCTATTTGCTCTCTTGGCCGCCGCCACACACTGGGCGGAGGGTCTTAACATGTTATCCACAATGACGCTTAAATCTTTTTCGTGGGTACCTTGCACCATGTAACCATAGTTTGGGTTGTTCTTTCCTAGGTGCATAACTTTGCAGTTGTCCACATTAAATTTCACCTGCCATTTGGATGCCCAGTCTTCCAATTTATCAAGATCCTCTTGCAATTTTCCACAATCCTCTTGGGTTTTAACAACTTTAAATAGTTTGGTGTCATCTCCAAATTTGATAACCTCATTCATTATTCCCTTTTCCAGGTCATTTATGAATATGTCGAAAAGTAGCGGACCCAGCACAGATCACTGGATACTCCACTATTCACCTCTTCCATTGGGAAAATTGGCCATTTAGCCCTATTCTCTGCTTTCTATCTTTTAACCAGTTCCTGATCCACAATAGTCCATCACCTCCTATCCCATGACTTTTTAGTTTTGCCAAAAGTCTCTGATGAGGGCCCTTGTCTGCAATCTCATATTTCAGTTCTTTCAACACCCTTGGATGTATACCATCCAGTCCAGGTGATTTGCTACTCTTCAGTTTATCAAATAGTTGTAATACATCTCCCCGGCGTAGCAATATTTCTTGTAATTCTTCTGCAGTATCACCTTTAAATACCACTTCAGCCATGGGTAGCATCCCTACATCTTCCCCAGTAAAGACAGAAGCAAAGAATTAATTCAGTCTCTCCGCTATAGCCTTGTCCCCTCTTACTGTCCCTTTTATCCCTCTATCATCTAATGGTCCAACTGACTCTCTCATGGGGTTTTTTTGCTACGAATGTACAGTACTTGAAAAAGTCTTTATTACACGTTTTTGCTTCCACAGCAAGTTTCTTCTCAAATTCTCTCTTTGCCTGCCTTATCAGTGCCTTGCATTTAACTTTCTAGTGCTTGTGCTGTTTCCAGTTTTCGTCTTTTGGCTCTTTTTTCCATTTCCTGAAAGATGCTTTTTTGGCAACAACAGCCTCTCTGACCTCACCTTTAAACCATGCTGGCAGTTTTTTGGATTTCCTTCCACTTTTCTTAAAGCGTGGAATACAGTTGGTCTGGGCTTCCAAGATAGTATTTTTAAATAACACCCAAGCTTGATTTAAGTCTTCAACCTTTGCAACTGCTTCTTTTAGTTTTTTCTTAACTATTTTCCTCATCTTATCATAGTCTCCCTTTCGAAAGTTAAAAGGTAGTAATGTGGATTTCCTTACCATCCCTCCTCCATTAATGAAATCAAACGTGATCATGCTATGATCACTATTACCAAGTGGCCCCAACACCCTTATCTCGTGCACCAGATCTGGTGTTCCACTAAGGACTAAGTACAAAATGGCTTCCCCTCTGGTCGGTTCATGAAACAGCTTCTCCAAGAAGCAGTCATTTATTTCATCTAGAAACTTTATCTCCCTAGCAAGTCCTGCCGTGACACTGACCCAGTCAATACTGGAGTAATTGAAATCACCCATTATTATTACTGTTCTGTAACTTTTGTTAGCTTCCTTGATTTCTTTGAGCATTTCATCATCCATTTGTTCATTCTGGCCAGGCGGTCGATAGTACACCCCCAATGCCATTGCCTTCCCCTTTTTACATGGAATTTCAATCCATAGAGATTCTACAGCAAATTTTGTTTCCTGTAGAACTTTAATCCTTTGCGACTCAATGCCCTGTCTATCATAGAGTGTAACCCCTCCACCAATTTGATCAGCTCTATCATTACGATATAGTTTGCACCCAGGTATAACAGTGTCCCACTGGTTGTCCTCCTTCCACCATGTCTCTGAGATACCAATCATATCTAACTTCTCATTTAGTGCTATATATTCTATCTCTCCCATCTTATTTTTTAGACTTCTAGCATTGGCATACAAGCATTTTATAGACTGTGTTTTATTCATATTAATCTGGTTATCGGTAGGCAGGGGTAATTTGGAATCTTTAAGCTCTGTCTGCTCTATACTCAAGGGCATTTGGGCTACCTTTGTCTTTATTGGAACATCTCAGCTGATGTGCCCTAACTTAATTTTTTTCATACTATCCTTCAAGGATACATTGTTCCGAACCATGCACTCTTGGGCGACTGTCGGCTCTCCCCTATTATCTAGTTTAAAAGCTGCTCTATCTCCTTTTTAAATGTTAATGCCAGCAGCTTGGTTCCATCCTGGTTAAGGTGAAGTCCATCCCTTCGGAAGAGCCCCTCCTTTCCCCAGAAGGTTCCCCAGTTCCTAACAAATCCAAAAACCTCATCCTTGCACCATTGTCTCATTCATGCATTGAGACTCCAGAGCTCTGTCTGCCTTTTGGGTCCTGCGCGTGGAACAGGAAGCATTTCAGAAAAAGCTACCCTGGAAGTTCTGGATTTCAACTTCCTACCTAAAAGCCTAAATTTAGCCTCCAGAACCTCCCTACAACATTTTTCTATGTCACTAGTACCGACAGGTACCAAGACAGCAGACTCCTCCCCAGCACTATCTAAGACCTTGTCTAGTTGGTGCGTGAGGTCCGCTATCTTCGCATCAGGCAGGCATGTTACCAAGCAATCCTCATGTCCACCAGCCACCCAGCTAGCTACATGCCTAATGATCGAATCACCAACTATACACGTACAGGGTACAGTGCAACATCTAGACATGAAAGCCCATATAAATAACATGGTCAAGGCTGTCTACCACAAGATATAGACAATCCGTCATCTACGACACCTGCTGGAGCCGGACGACTTCAGGACAATTTATCAAGCACTCATAATCCCCCACTTCGACTACGCCAACTCAATTCTACATGGACTCCTGAAGAACACGCTGAACCCACTTCAGCTTGCAATGAACACCACCGCCAGAATACTACACGGAGCCTCAAGGAGGGATCACATAACCCCAATCTTGAAGCACCTCCACTGGCTGCCTGTCCACTGCCGACTCTCCTTCAAAATACTATTACTCCCTTGATGTGGGCTTCATTGATGTTCTTGAGCTTGTACCTTTTGATATTTTTCTTTGACTTGGGTTGTAATGGAATGTCAATTTTCTTTTATTATCTTGTATAATGTAATTTGTTGAAAATTCAATACTATTACTAACCTTCAAAGCCATCAACAATTGCTCCTCCGCCTCACTCACGGACCTCGTCCACCCCACTCCCCCCAACAGATCCAGAAGATCATTCGCTGCCAACACATTGATAATCCCAAATGCAATCACGAAATGCTCGCAAGCAACAGAGCCTTTGTGTTCTTTGCACCCACAAGCTGGAATGCCCTCCCAACCACCATCCGGTCCATTACGGACCTTGCCCAGGTTAGGAAGGCACTGAAACACCAAATTTTCCTCCTACACTACTCCCAGGCTAGTGATAAACCACAATCAGAAATACCCAACCACCAGGACAGCGCCCCATGCACACCCACGTCACAATGCCACTTGCACAACTGTATAACCTGTAAATGGCAACATGTATATAGCTATCTATTCTTGTAAATAGTTGCTAAGCAACCCTGGTCAATACTGTATTTGTGACCTGAGTGCCCAGTAGGTTTCCACCACACTGTACAGGTTATTGTTTGCCTGTAAACCACACTGATTTTAAAGAGCACAGTATAGAAAAGATGATAAATAAATAAATAAATAAATAAAAATATAACGGCTGTCCTAACCCTTCCCTCATGGGCACATGGCCCTGGAGAAACTTCTTCGGTGCAACAGGGTTTTACATCACCTGGAGGACAGGTCCTAGCTAAAGGATCACTTCCTGCCACACCAGGGTGATGCTCTCCTGTAAAGCACAGTTACTTACCTGTAACAGGTGATCTCTGGGAACAGCAGGAATAAGTCTTTGCATATGGGTACGTTGGTACCGACGGAGTCTGCGCGGGAACGCTTCCCAGCGTCCAATCAGAAAGCTTTTGGAAGCATCCCACCATGCCTGCGTGCTGCCTTCCCGCCTTTCCCAACTGCCTCTCCTCAGTTAAGTTTTAAAGCTGAGACAAAGAGAGAGAGAGAGAGGAAAGGAAGATAGATAGAGAGATACAACTCCTGGGGAGGTGGGTGGGTTGTGAAGACTTATTCCTGCTGTTCCCAGAGATCACCTGTTACAGGTAAGTAACTGTGCTATCTCCAGGAACAAGCAGGAATGAGTCTTCACATATGGGGACTCCCAAGCTAAGATGCCTGGAGTCCCAGCATGTTATAGATTGGAACATGCTACATCTCATATCGCCAGGCATCCTGAGGATGGAGGGTAGGAGTTGAAACAGAAAGGTGCTGTAAGACAGCTAACCTAGCATAGGACTGCAGGCAAGGAGTCCTTGTGTGGATGATAATTATCATCAAATATATTGAAATGAAATATTGCAATATGGACCTCCCCTAACAGGATTGCAGGAAAGTATAGAGGTTCATGGGATCTACTGGGGAATCCAGTAGAGGAACCTCAAGGAGGACCTCACTGAAAAGTGGAGGTAATAAACCTGTAGGACAAACAGTGGAGGTCAGAATCCTGAAAGATTAGAGGTAACCCCAGGGATTAACTGGGGTAGTACAAAAACGGTAGGCCTTCAGCAGAAGGCTTTATGGAAAAAGCCGAAACTCTTTTGGCTGCAGAGTGGCTCACTCTTAGGAGCAAAAAGAGGAAAGGCTGACCGATTTGGACAAACCGGCCTAGTCCTTGAGGGAAGAAGGGGTATGGAAAAAACCTTGTATCCCAAAAGAAAGGACAGGTGTCTGAGGCATTAGAGCCTCAGATTTACTGAAGATCCGCCATGTCTTTCCTAACTGGTGGTAGCTAGGAAAGATACTGGAACATGGAGAGCTTCAGGGGTACCTAAACCTTAAGGTTATGGTAGAAGGTTGTTAACTACCACTGGAGTGGTTGTGTGTGTAGCACCCCAAACATGCTGGAACAGCATGAGTATGGGTAGAGCCCAACTGTCAGAATCATATAGAGACATATATATCTATATGAGCATAGACAGTCAGATAGATATGTAAATACATATCTACTTATAATAATATCTCGACAGATACACATATATATACGTATATATATATATATATATATATATATATATATACACATATAGATATATAGATAGACATATAGAATATATATCTATAGTGAGATATAGAAGGGCATAACTTATACACACACAAATAACAGACATATATATCTATAGAGATGTATACAGATATATATATAGATATGAATATATAGGCCTATATATAGATGTCTGCAATTAAGCAGACAGAGATATGCCAATAGAAGTATATTCACATAGGAGATGTGAAAAGGAAAGATTCATCTAATAACAAGAAGGTGGAACCTACTTGAGAAGATATCCAGAGAATCTATTCCCCCTGGTTATGAAGGAAGGCGTCAGGGGAAAAATCTCCCTGACAAGGAACAGACTAGATTGCTGTAAGAATGCTAGCCAGTGAAATAACCAGGATGCTTACGTGAAAAGCAGAGGATAATATAAGTCTGCAGGCAGCAAGTCCCGAGTCCTCCAGAACTCTAGCATGGTAAATGGACAGAGAACGCATAGGAATGAGATACCATGCTGACCTACTTGAGGGGCAAAAAGGAGGGAGGAGTGGTCTAGTGGTTAGGACAAGGTACTTCAGGCCGGAGGGCCAGGGGTTCAAGTCCCACCTGGGGACAGCAATCTCAGGCCGGAGGGACTGGGATTTCTAGTCCTATAGGCACTCCTTGTGGTCTTGGGCAAGCCACTTAACCCTCCATTGCCCATGTTCCCTGTAAGTATTAGCGTATGTGTCTCACATCCCCTCGTGTTAAATGTATCCCCCAATTGACCACTTTGATCCGGTGAAAAGCGGGATATAAATACAGCTAAATAAATAAATAAAAATCATGCGTTCTTTAGCTAAATATGCGCTGTCCATGACGGATTAGGATACCATGAGGACGAGCTGCAAGGAAAAAAAGAGCATATTCCCGGTGGGAATCCTGAGGACCAAACCAGGGAATTGAACAACTCTTTAAGCTTTCACGTAAGAGAAAGGCCCATGTCCTTTGTTTTAAAAAGGAGATAGAAGGGTAGGAAGAACCCTTCCAGTCATGAGGGGCATGACTGAGGGAGCCTTTTCCAACCATCTAGGACAGCTGTTTGAGAAAATTCTAATGCTCTCTAGCAAGGGCCCATGGTGGAAAGCTTCTCTGTAGGATTGCAGAGAGCATAATGCAGGAGAATTAGGAGATAGAACTGGCTGCTGGAAAAGCCAGTACCTACGTCAACTATGCTGCCAAACCCAAGGGAATTAGAGATGGCAAGAATAGAAGACAATCTGAGAAGCCTGTAGTGATAAGATTTCCCAAGAAAGATGAAACCACTGTCTTGGAGTCACTACTAAGGTCAGAAGAATGTAGTGGAGGACAACTCTGGATGCTTGTGGAGAAGAACCAGTGGTCCAATCACTAGGGCTCCTGCATGAGCAGCTGCTAGTAAGACAGCAGAAAGAATCTTTCTGTTTAAAAACAGAAAGAACAGACAGAACAGGAGTAAGAAAACTCTGGACCTGTCTGATAAGCTGCCCCAAAGCAAAAATGAAGAAGGGAGTTAACTCAGAGAGGAAAACTCCACACTGGAACAGAGACAAAAACTAGAGGGGCTGAAGAAGCAGCCCTCCAGTGTAATAGTACCACTCTTACAGAGGAAATGCTTGGTAAGAGGGTAGAGAAGATGGAGCTGAATGGAGACTTACAAGTGGTAAGTCTGTAGAAAGGAAAAATTCATGCTGGTACAGAAAACTATCGTTTGATAGTTGTTAAACCTCTTTCCCTAACAGGAAGAAGAGGAGAAACCTGTGACCTATAGGCATGAATATCCTAAGAGCTCGTATACATCTTCCTTCTTCCATGAATATCCTAAGAGCTTGTATACATCGTCCATCTTTAAAAGAGGGAGCGCATCCAGGCGCGCCCGCACCGAGCGGGCCCGCACCTGAGGGCCTCGCAAGAGGGCCCTTTGGCGTGGCCCTTAGGCGGAGGCCCGGAAAAGAGTTGCAAGCCAAGCGGAAAGCCCTCGCAACGTGAGCTAGAGCTCCCCATCTGGGTTTGAGATCGCTCCTCCCAGACGCTGCAAGAAAACATTCTGAATCCATCGACTGACTACCCTGATATATCGCAAGGCCCATGGTGAGCTTATCTACAGCCTATGTCCTGAAAGAGCACCAACTATTTGTTGCTTCCTTCTTAATTTAAATCACAGCACACCTGATAGCATATATTTAAGCCACCGATCCAGCATCTTTGTAGCCTCTCCAAATATCCCCCTGCTATTGTCTACATTGTTTCAAATTGCTGACTCACGAATGTAACCAGATAGTTACCCTAACTCAATACTTTGTAGCGGTTTATGCTATTGTCTACATTGTTTCAAATTGCTGTCTCATGAATGTAACCAGATAGTTACCCTAACTCAATACATTGTAACGGTTTATGATACCTTAAGGTTTATCTATACATAGCCAATTACGTGCATATTACTGTCTAGTTAGACAATCGCTTTCACATGACTTTCTTGATAACGGCTTATCTCTACAGAACTAATTGCTTGCATTTTAACGTCTAGATAGCCAATTAATTACAAACGACTGCCTAAATAACCAGTGGCCAGCATATTACTGTTGTGATAGCACATTACTGACTAGATAGGCTTTTACTTACATATTGCTGCCAATATAGCCAATCCGACCACATTGTGCCAGCTCATTTATTACCATTCTTGCTACTATATAGCTAACCAATAAAACACTGCCTATAAGAGTTGAAGATCCCCAAGTCTATCTACCTCGCTATCTCACCATGTGGTCACCTATAATGGCCCATCACCCCCTCATACTTGCCATATGCTACTTACTATCACCTCTTATGCATAACACCCTAGCCCTCATCACCACTCACAACCACATCCCAGTATTACCATGTTCCTGGAGGAAATATTCAAGCCCTCCCTACCAACAGCCATACGCCGCAGGACGCCAACCAAGTCCACACCTAATCTACGTAGCCATCCAACAAAGTAATTTGCCCTGTGGGACAGGCTGCACCCACTCCCGAAACCTGAACTGCGCACTTATTAATGCTCGTTCGATCAGAAATAAATGGCCTGCAGCAGCAGATCTAATCTCTGCCCACAACCTAGACATCCTCCTCATCACCGAGACTTGGCTGTCCACATCCGACGCAATCACCCTACACAAACTTGTCCCTCCAAATTTCGCCATCCACCCCTGCTACAGATCTGATAGAAGAGGTGGAGGAGTACTCATTCTAACAAAGCAAGAACTACAATACAAGATCACCTCCACCAGTAGCACCACAAACCTAGACTCCATCACCATTTGAAATAAATACAGCAGCATGAGTTTGTTTTATAGGGCTCCATCGACCTCTCCAGATGTTTATCCACCATCATAGACACTGCTGCCAACCTCCAGAACCCTCGTGCCCAAAACTGGTTGATGGGAGATTTTAACCTTCCCTCGCTTCAGGACAACCATGCTGACACCTTCGCAGACGCGCTTACCGAGTTAGGTTTCATCCAACTAGTGAATTCCCCTACGCATTTAAGAGGTAACAAACTTGACCTAATATTCGCCCCAAAAGATATAATTAATGCCTCCCCCAATACAGACCCTACTGTAACCCCTGTACCATGGTCTGACCACAGCCTTATATTATTCCAGATGCCATCACACCAATTACAAAATGTCAACCAGGCCACTATTGAACCCACAGCCGCCTTCTCAAAAAGGTTCCAGCAATTCAACATGGATGACACGTTGACGAAAATTCAACCGCTCCTAAATCCCCCATCAGAAAGCCTTGACAACATGATCACCGCATGGAATGACTGCCTTGATGCCGCAGCCAAGATATCTACTACCAAGAAAGTGGGAAGACCAAGGAGAAACGCACCGTGGTTCTCCACTGAACTCCGAGCATCACTCCTCAAACTCAGACGACTCGAAAGATCATGGCGACGATCCCGATCAGCAGAAAAACTAGCGTTATACAACGAACACCTGAAAAGACACCGTGCAGACGTCTCAGCAAGAATGAAACAATTTCATTCAGAGAAACTACAACGCTCATTAAACAAGCCTCACAAGCTCTTTGCCTTAGTTAAAACCTTCAAAGTGTGAAAAATCCCTCTATTATAACAACGGATTCTGCAGACATATATGGCTCAGTAATATAGGTCTCAGACTTACAGCCGCCACGTCGGGAATTTTTATTCTCCGAACTGTGCGCCAAATTGCATCAATGACCTTAATGATATTCACTGTTTTTTGTAGTTATTATGCTTATCCTATGTGTCTGACTCTTCCAACATTTAATCGAACTGTCATTTTGTAACGTTTTAAAATTGAGAAACTGTGCTTAACTTAGCTGTATTTCGTTGAAAAGCGGTCCCCGACGCCACCTGATAGGCACCTCATTGCGTTTCTGTAATTTCATCAGGGGGAGTTCACATACAACAGCACGTTCTGCAAAATGACAGGGGAATTACAATTCAGCTATGAACGCCTTCATTTATAGGACCCCTGCTTTAACATTCTTAATCACCAAAAAGTTGTCACTCACCTCATAACTGGCGGTCAGTGAACCCTCACTCACAGCTTGTATATTTCGTAGTCAAAACTTCTTCTGAGTGCTTTGAATAACCGCGCTTGCGCTAGCCTGTGCCCGATGTCTATTTATAGTGACGAGGTAGCATAGACCCAGCCAATCAGGGAGGAGCTGTTTGTTAAAGGGACCAGATAATAGTAGTATTAATTATAGGCATGCTCGCCATTCAATACAATTATTGAGTCCCATATCTCCTACTGTTCCCAATCGGTAGATCCATTTTTGTTCCTGAATTATTAACATGTGGGAACGAGACCGACCATTCTTCCCTGTGAGTATCTGTTCAATAGCAAAGCAATGTAAATCTTGGAACCTGTGGCTGTGCTGGAGACAGTGGGCAACTATTGGAGCTTCAAGTTGCTTACATTTTAATCGACTGCGATGTTCCCCCATACGGGTCTTCAATTGGCGTTCAGTTTTTCCCACATACAAAAGGCCACAGGGGCATTTAAGTGCATACACCACATGGTCGGTAGAGCACGTTGTAGATTGTCGTAGTTGAAATAGTTTGCCTTTATGTTCAAACTGTGTCAGCTCTTCTGTGATCCCGCAGATACTGCAATCTCCACATTTTGTATGTCCTAATGGTGTAAGAGCAGTGACGCTAGACAAAGGACGTAATCGTGCGGGACTCAAGTTGTCACGTAAATTAGAGTGTCGGGTCCAAACACAACGAATGTATTTATTTTGTACCCCAGGCAGAGTGCTCCTCTAAATGTTCTCCTCTAAATGGATCTGGAGGCTCTGCTGCGGAAGGTACATTTAAAAACTTATTTTTCGTCGATCTCTTCAGGCGCTCGTTCGTGTAATTCCAGTCAAACTGTGCATCAACTACCATTACCCTTTCGTTCCAACTGGGTACCTCCTGAACCTCCCCCAGCAGCATTGCATATATTTAAACAATTAGTATTAGCGGATGTAGAACAACTTGAAAAACGATGCCCTTGTCGGTTCAATAAATTATCACGGACTGAGAAGATGGCTTTACATGAGGAAATGGCGTAGTTTTACTGATTTTTAAAACATAGTACAAGGACAGTATTAAAGAAAAGGATATCAGCTTGTTAAAGAGGAAAAAGGATTACCTTTGGATCAGGAGAAGTTCGGCTATCCTGAGGAAAGGAGGAAAAGACTGGACCGGACTTCGGATACAACCTGACTTGGAGCCACCAAGGACATCTTTCTCAAGGCAAGATCCTGCACCGTGCTCAGGTAAAAGTAAGGGGGCACGGGTGTAGAAGGATTGGTGAGAAAGTGTCAATATCTGTGCTATAGGTGGGAGGCAGGAAAAAAATTTTTGGTGCCGCGCTTGGTGGGCCTCTGTTGTTTTTTTCTATCCCTGCAGGTACAGAAACCCGAGATGGATCCCCAGGATGTAAAGAGCTGGATGGAGGCTCAATGGAAGGCGCACAGCGAACTGGCAAGGGTGATCCAGGAAAAGACTGTAGCCGCAATGAATGCGCAACAGCAGCCACTTCTCGAGCTACTGGGAGCTCTGCTGAAGCAAACTGTGGACAAAGAGGAAACTATTCCCTCATTACAAGTGGGGGTAGGACTTTCTAATTGCGGTGCACTAGCACTGGGACAGTTTAAAGCAAATGATAACTTTGATGACTTTGCCGATGCTTTTGAAAGAATAGCAGAGTCAGCTAACTGGCCGACTGACCAGTGGGCTGTCAGGTTCGCTATGTCTCTGTCAGGTGAGGCACTAGCGACATACAAAACAATGCCCGCTGATCTGGCGTCCAATTACCTGAATGTAAAAAATGCTGTGAGAGACAGGCTGGGTTTGACTCCCATGCACTACAGGCGTTTATTCAGGGAAGCTAGGCTTAGGCCTACAGAAACACCAAAAGCACTATTTCAGCGATTGAAGGGACTAGCGGTGAAATGGCTTGCTCCTGAAAGGAGGACGGTGGAATCTTTGATAGACACCATCATTATGGAGCAATTCCTTGAAGCCGTACCTCCCGAGGTAAAAGCTTTCCTAGTGCTCCAGAAATGCAGTTCCACCGAGGAAGCGGCTGACCTCACTGAAAGATACTTTGAGGCGGAGTTAGCTGGGACCTCTAAGAAAAAGGTTTTAAAGGTGGCTGGCATTGATAAGCTATGGAGCTTAGAAAAGACCTCTAAGAGGAATGTGATTGACCAAAATGTAGAAAGATTTTCTAGGAGAAAATGTTACAACTGTGGTCAGGTAGGACACATTGATGTCAGGAAAAGAGAAACCCCTAGGGGAGGGATTTCTGCTGAAGGTCCGAGTGGAAGGGGTAGAGGCTCTGGCACTGCTTGACTCCGGAGCAGACCAGAGTATGGTCTCCCAGAAGCTGTGGAAGACCATCAGTGACCATGACCGATCCGCCCGGAGCCAAGCAGATGGAAGAGTAAAAGTGAGATGTGTACATGGGGCAGCCTCGTATTATCCTTTGCATGAAGTGTCAGTACAGGGGCTAGGCACTAACGAAGAGGTGCAGGTGGCAGTAGTCCCGAAACTCCCTTACGATGTTGTTCTAGGGCGTGATTGGCCTCCGTTTGTTAAGGAAATGGAGAAAGGCCTTAGGGAAAAACCAGACCCGGCCTTTATAGAAGCTCCAGGAATGGGTAGCATGCAGCCCGAGATCCCTAAGATAGAAGCCCTGGCCAAGAAAATCTCAAGTCCCTTATTTGAGAGAACCCGTAAAGGTAGTGTCCAGTCTCAGCCACAGGTACGTGATAAGTCCTTACCACAGAAGAAGTTTGTTTTGCAATTTACTAAGATATCTCCTCAGGCCCAAAGTCTGCAGAGGGCTTCCGAAGCCTCCGCAGGCTACGACCTATTTAGTATAAAGGATGTTGTGGTCCCAAAGGGGGGGAGAGCATTAGTTGACACTGGTTTGCAAATACAAATACCTGAAGGATGTTATGGGAGAATAGCACCGCGGTCGGGGTTAGCGGTTAAGCACTTTTTGGATGTTGGAGCCGGGGTAATAGATCCCGACTATCGAGGCCCGGTAAAAGTCCTACTTTTTAATTTCAGTAAAGAGGACTATAAAGTGAAGACAAGCGATAGGATCGCTCAACTAATTTGCGAGCGAGTGGGCTTTCCAGTGGTAGTGGAGGTACCCTCGCTGACTTCCACAAGTTGGGGAGCGAGTGGTTTCAGTTCTACCGGAGTGGGGGAGGTAAAAAGCCTGACAGCTTTGGCTGATGAAAAGAGGGAGGAAGACCTAGGCCCGCAACCAGCCGATTGGAAGGAACATCCGAAGCCAATAATCGGCGTGGATCTGTCCCTACAACAGCAGAAAGAGTTAGCTACGGTGTTGGCAAGGTTCTCGGACGTCTTAACGATGGTGCCAGGCGAGACACATATTGTGGCGCATGAGATTGTTACAACACCGGGGAAAGTAGTGAGACAGCGGCCATACAGGTTACCCGAGGCCAAAAAGAAGCAAGTTATAGCACAAGTAAAAGAAATGGTGGAGATGGGAATAGTGGAGGAGTCCAGAAGCCCCTGGTCGAGTCCCATTGTGTTAGTCCCAAAACCCGACGGTACCCTCCGTTTTTGTATTGATTTCAGACAAGTCAATAACATATCGCAATTTGACGCATACCCAATGCCCAGAATTGTCGACTTGCTGGATCGCTTGGGCCAGGCGCAATATTTAACCACGCTAGATTTAACCAAAGGGTACTGGCAAATACCATTAACTAGGGACTCGAAACCCAAGACAGCGTTTAGCACGCCAGTGGGGCTGTACCAGTTACGCCGTATGCCGTTTGGTTTGCACGGCACAGCGGCTACATGCCAGTGACTGGTGGACCAGGTATTAAGACCTCACCAGGACTATGCGTTAGCCTATATGGATGACGTTGTCATCTATAGCAGCACGTGGACAGAACACCTATCCAGGGTAGAGGCGGTTTTAAGGACCATACGGAAAGCCGGGTTAACCCTAAACCCTGGAAAATGTCTATTTGCCAGCAGGGAGGCCAAGTATTTAGGACATGTAGTGGGGAATGGTCTGGTAAAGCCTCTGGCGAGTAAAATCGATAGCGTCCGGAATTTCCCCAGACCATCTGACAAAAAAACATGTACGTAGCTTTTTAGGCCTCATAGGTTATTACCGCAGGTTTATTCCCAAGTTTGTGGAAGAAAGCGCAATATTCACAGAAATGCTTAAAAAGAATGCGCCCAACTCTGTGAAGTGGACCCCGGAGGCGGAGGAAGCTTTTGTCTCCCTTAAGGAGAAGCTTTGTAGAGCTCCGGTCCTGAAAGGAGTTGACTTTAAATTACCCTTCATAGTGCAGACTGATGCCTCGGAGACCGGGTTGGGGGCAGTCATGTCTCAAATGTTTGAAGGGATAGAGCATCCGGTCACCTATCTTAGCCAAAAATTATCTAGTGCTGAAAGAAAGTATTCCACGGTGGAACGAGAATGCCTGGCTATAAAATGGGCTGTGGAGGCATTGAGGTTCTACCTTACAGGGCGTAGATTTCTCCTGGTCACGGACCACGCTCCATTAAAATGGCTCAGCCAGATGAAAAATAACAATGCTCGTTTGACAAGGTGGCATTTAGCCCTGCAAGCCTTCAACTTTGAGGTACAGCATAGGCCAGGAAGATTACATGGCAACGCTGATGCGTTAAGCAGGATTACAAGCTGGCAGACTCAGGAAGCTGCAGCCTGTAATATCTTAAGGGGGGGATATGTAATGGTGAAGAGACGTCCTTTGCCATGGAAACAGAGGAACCTGAAAGCAGTAGGTCTGTTGCTGGCAGGAAGGAAAAGCTCAGGACTCCCAGTTGCCAGGAGCAACATAAACAATCCCAGCCACGAGGGCAGGAACCCCGCCCAGCTAGCAAACAATCCCCATCTCCTAGGCCTAATAGCTTTCACCTGGGAGGGGGAAGGGCTAGATTAGCTCCCAAGCAAACGTATAAGAAACGTTCATTAGAGTTTGAAAGAGAGAACAGGGAGGACAAGGAGAACAGAGAGCAGAAGCAAGAGAAAGACGGAAGAGAGCAGAACCAGCTGGAAGGATTGTGTGAGCTGAAGTCTGGGTCTTGGAAACAGCGTCTGTCTCGGTGTGAAAGGAAAACGTATGTGAATGACTCAGTGGATTCTGATTCTGAGTGTGAGAGAGAAAGACAGAAAGCAACTGGCAGGAATAACTGGAGGAGCAGGGCACAAAAACCCTTTGGTCAGAACTCCAGGCATTTATCCTATGGTGAAGGCACACAGAGGGAAAAGTTACCAGTAAGGATAGCTGGGAAGCACTTACAAGCTCCAAGGAGGGAGAAGTATACGATGCAGGACATTTGTATGTCAGAGGAAGAAGGTGAGCAGCCAGAATACAGAGAAAAACCTCTGAGGTTTAAACCCCGTCCTGATAGAGCTGTGCACGGACTTTCCCCTGCCTCAAAGCCAGAAGGTAGGCTGTCTAATTACTATAAAAGTGGTTACTAGAACTTCTCTCCTAGAAACCATAAAGAGTATGACTCTCCTCTAGGCTATACCAAGAGATATGGTAATGCTCAACCCTATCTCACTAAGGCAGTAATAGGGAAGCCTCAGGAACAGGCAGAGGAGGAAAGCCTGGAAACGTTATATACAAAGCAGAAGTTGTATTCAGCTGATAATCAGCATGAGTCAATGCTAATTGATCCTCCAGAAGAATTGTCTGATAACCAAATGGACTGTACATTAACGGTTACTGATGATGTGATTTCATTGTGCTGAGCCAGATAATCTGAGGAAGCTGTTTAACTGGCAGTTAAGAAGCACAGGAGTTTATTTTGCTTATAAGAAGTGACTGTATGCTGTGAATACCGTGCCACTTTTGGTTTAAGTTTGGAAGCTGTATTTAGTTCTTTTTCTTACCTTGTGCCAGAGTGTATGGCTTTCTGATCCTAAGTTACATTGTGTTTGAATCCGCCCCGGGAGGGGAATTAAAAGCCTGTCTTTGCCTGAACCACTCGATTCACAGCTGCATCTTATTGAAAAGGGACACAACTACAACTCCCAGGAGGCAATGCAACCATAAAGCATTGACTCCTACCTTTCAATAAAGGGTCTCCAGGCTATCTACCCCGTACGCTTAGGCTACGGGCCAACTACTGGTGACACTATATCCCTGTAGGTCTCGTCTATGTACCTCTCTGTCTTTCTTATGTCTTCCAAGTCTGCTACTCTTGCCTCCAGAGATCAGACTCGTTCCCTGAGAGCAAAGAGCTCTTTGCACCTTGTGCACACATAAGACCCCTCACCAACTGGGAGAAAATCATACATGTGAAACTCAATGCAAAAGACTAGAAATCCCCCCATCTTGCTGCTGGACTGCTTTCTGCATCTTCGTTTTAAGGTTGTGTTTAGATATTTAAGTTCTTTGCTTACTAAGGGTTGCTGGGGATACTTAAACTAATAAAACTATACCTAATACGTTTAATGTACTTTGTTCACCAGAAATTTAATTAATCTCAGGTCCTTAATGTATACTGATGAGAATAAACAGCTGCACCTGAAAGTGAATATGGCACCTCTTTTCCTTTAAGAGATTTAAGCACCTATAAAGCTACGATTATCTCAGGGGTGGGTGGGTGTCAGGGAGGGAGGGAGGGAGGGAAAGACGACTTATTAAAAGCTGGCTGCTACACAGTACACTGTCCTGTGCTTCTAAGGTAATCTGTGACCAATCTCCAGGGGGAGTCCCACAGCCCTTGCTTGGATAGAGGGAGCCTTGGGTTCTAAATCTAACCAGAAAGCTCTCTTCCGTGTTTTAAATTTAAACTGAAACTCTTTGCTGCTACTAGGCCCTGACTGATTTAACAAATACACTGGGTTCACAGATTAATCGGCTTTAATCTAAAGAATTCCTGTTTCCCCAAGATTTAAAAGAATTCCCAGAAGTAATACAATTGCAGATCTCTCTCCAGAAGTAACAATCCCCTTTTGTAGTCCTTGAAATGGAAAACCTGATAGTTACTGGTGTTGCAGACCACCCAGGTCCAGGGCCTCCATTTTAGACAGGTTTACTTTAAACCCCGACATTCTCGCAAACGTGTCTAACTCATACATTAATGTTGGCACCAATTCTTTAGGTTCTGACATAAATACCAAAGTATCATCTGCATACAGCAAAATCTTATCCTCCACCCCTCTCGCCTTTATCGAGCGTATCTATTTATTTTCCCTTACCTTCCCCGCCAAGGCCTATATAGCTATCGCAAATAACATCAGGGACAGCGGACACCCTTGCCGCGTCCCTCTATATAGCTGGAACTCCTCTGAACGTTGCCCATTTACCAGAACCCATGCTTTTGGGGCAGTATAAAGAGCCTTTATCCCCATCTTAAACCCCTCACCCACGTTCAGGTGATCCAACATTGCGAAGAGAAAGCTCCACTCCACCCTATCGAATGCCTTTTCGCATCTAGCACCACACAGATTGCCTTTTCCTTCCTTTCCATAACTACATGAAGCAAATTTATTGCCTGGTGAACATTATCAGATATCACCCTTGCTTTGACAACCCCTGACTGGTCTGGGTGTACTAGCTGGGGCAAAACGCACTCCGGTCTGAGAGCGAGCACCTTGGCGAATATCTTTGCATTGCAATTTATTAGTGCTATCGGTCGATAGCTGCCACAATGCTCCCTGGGTCTTCCCTCCTTTGGGAGGACAATGATATTAGCCTGCGCAAAGGACTCGGGAAGCCGTTCCCCACTGTTCCCACTTTCCATATAGGACCTCTTGGTAGCCCTTAAATCGAAATTACACTTACCTGGTAATTGTAGCTCCTGGAGGGACTCCAGTTCAGTCCTCCACCTCTGGGTTGTGAACCTCCTCCTGCAGCTTGGAGACCGGGCATGTCAAATTCATGACATCACTGGATGTAGTCTGCTGGTCTCTCCCATCAGCGCCAGTGAACTACTTGACAAAGCACACTCAACAGAGCAAGAAATAAGTAGCTATCACATCCATTATAGCTAGAATAACTATGAACCATATGAACAGTAACTCTCCTTCTGGAAAGACTGAATGAGTCTTGTACCTCTTTCTTTCTGCCTCACTCAGAACCATAGGCAAGAATAAAATAGACACTAACAAACAAAAAGGATCTAAACTAACCGGATCCCCCTAAAACTCATACATACCTGTAGATTGATTCTTTATTCCACTGAAGCTCCTCTGCCAATGATTCCACCCCGGGCGGGAACGAGGACTACAGGAACTACAATTACCAGGTAAGTGTAATTTCAATTTCCTTATCGGTCCTCCAGTTCAGTCCTCCACCTCTGGGATGTAACAAAGCAGTACTCATTGGGGGGGACCCTTCCAGCCGGCTTGCAACACCGCCGAACCAAAACCGGCATCACTTGCCGCTAAGACATCAAGATGGTAGTGCTTACTGAAAGTATGAAGAGACGACCAGGTAGCCGCTCTACAAATGTCCCCGGGCGGAACCAAGCTATGTTCCACCCATGAGGTTGCTTGCGCTCTGGTAGAGTGCGCTCGCAAGCCCAAGGGGAGCGAACGTCCCTGCACCAGATATGCTGATGAAATGGCCTCTCTAATCCACCTAGAAATGGATGCCTTTGCCACTGCTTCACCTTTGCGGGGGCCTCCAAACACCACAAAAAGATGATACAATTTGCGAAAAGGTTCTGAGACTTTCAAATACCGTCGCAACACACGTTTTAAATCCAGAAGGCGCAAGCTACGATCCGCTGCGTTTGCCTCATCAGAACCCAAAACAGGTAGCGAAACAGTTTGATTTAGGTGAAACGGTGAAACCACTTTTGGCAAAAAGGATGGCACTGGCTGTAACACCACCTTTCTCTGGAAAAAGACAAAAATGGTTCCCTACATGACAACGTTTGTAACTCTGAAATGCACCTAGCCGAGCAAATGGCTACTAAGAACACCGTCTTTAATGTTAAATCCTTTACTGTCGCTTGGTGCAATGGCTCAAAGGGCTCCTTAACTAACACCCCTAAAACCAAATTGAGATGCCACGGTGGTACGAAAACTCTACGAGCAGGCCACAGCTGGGTGACTGCTTTAAGGAACCGCAACATCTGCATGCAAACCTAATGGCACACCCTGAACCTTGCCTCTATAGCAAGCCAGCGCTGTCAACTGCACTCTCAGGGAACTGACTGCCACACCATTATCAAAACCATCCTATAGGATGCTTAATACCAATGGCACAGACACTTTAGCTGCGCGAACTTGCCGCCGTGGGCACCAATCCTCAAAAATACGCCATATGCGAACATATGTCAGTGAGGTCGACTTCTTCCTTGCTCGAAGCAATGTCACGATTACCATGCCAGAGTATCCTTTTTTCTTTAACCTCACCCTTTCAATGGCCAAACCGTAAGCGAGAACCGATTCACTTGAGGCATTTGAAGCGGACCCTGGCGTAACAGATCCACTGAGACCGGAAACCGCCAAGGCTCCCCGTCGAAAAGCTGTATGAGATTGGCGTACCACGGTCGTCTTGGCCAGTCCGGAGCCACCAGTAGCACTCTCCCGCGATGAGCCTCAATACGCTGAACCACGCGGCCTATCAATGCCCATGGCGGAAAGACATAGAGAAGACCCGACAACGGCCAAGGTTGTATTAGGGCATCGAGCCCTTCCGACATCCTCTCCCGACATCTGCTGAAGAAGCGACTCACTTTTGCTAACTGAAAGGTTGCCATGAGATCCATGATTGGTGGGCCCCATCTGCAGACTATCAGGGTAAACACGTCCAGATTTAGTTCCCATTCTCCGGCATCTACTTGGACCCTGCTGAGAAAATCCGCTGTCACATTGTCCTTACCCGCAATGTGACGGTTCTCCACCAAAGAAAACAGTGTCTCCGCTTCATCTTCCATGGCTGCACTTCCTGTGCCGCCCTGCCGATTGATGTAGGCCACTGTCGCAGAATTGTCCGATAGCACTTTCACCGCTTGACCCGTTACCACAGCTTTGAATGTTTGAAGCACCAAAGACACCGCTCTTAACTCTAGCCAATTGATTGACCAGGTTCTCTCTTGAACGTACCATGTGCCTTGCGCGAACAGATCTCTGCAATGCGTGCCCCATCCCGTGAGACTCGCATCCGTTAACAGCGGAAGCCATTCCGGCTGCTCCAGGGGCATCCCTACCTTGAACGTCTCGGGGAGCAGCCACCAGCGCAAGGACTGCCTGACCCGGAGTGGACAGGGAAGACGTTTGTTCAACGAGTCGGACTGATGAGACCAACAACGAAGTAGCGCTTGCTGCAAGGGCCTCATATGAAACCTGGTCCATGGCACGGCTTCCAACGTCGCCGCCATCGTTCCTAGTACCCGAAGGTAGTCCCACACAGAAGGCGCCTGTGCGGAGCGGAACTTGCGAACCAGTTGTCGGAGACCTAGAACCCAACGATTCAGGAGAAACACCGCCCCTTTCCGAGTGTCGAACCGAACCTCCAGGTACTCGAGATCCTGGGATGGAACTAAGCAGCTTTTGGCCGAATTGACCACCCAGCCTAAGCCCTGTAAAAACGTCACTACCTTGTCTGTGACTTGTACACTCTCGGCTTTTGATTTTGCCCGAATCAACCTATCATCGAGATAAGGATCAACCAGAATTCCTTCCTTTCACAACGCCACAGCCACCACCACCATAATTTTGGTGAAAGTCTGCAGCGCCGTTGCGAGCCCAAACGGAAGAGCTTGAAATTGATAATGTCCCCATGGAAGGGCGAAGCGTAGAAACATCTGATGGGCCGCTCTGATTGGAATATGCAGATACGCTTCCGTGATATCTAGTGAGGTTAAATACTCTCCCTTGTGTACCGCCACAATGACGGACCTCAACGTTTCCACCCAGAAATGTGGTACCCGCAAACATCGATTCACTCTTTTCAGATCCAAGATAGGTCGTAGAGACCCATCCTTTTTTGGGACCACGAAATAAACTGAGTATCGACCCACACCGTAATCCGACAACAGCACCGGTGTGATTGCCCCCATTTGCAAAAGCTGGTCCAGCGTATTGCGTATCGCCAGCACTTTTTGTTGCCCTTTGCAAGGAGACATCACAAAGGAATCCCGAGTCAGTCTTGCGAATTCCAGGGCGTAACCCTCGCAAATTATCTCCAAGACCCACTGGTCGGACGTTATCCGGGTCCAGGCAGGAAGAAACCCCTGAAGCCTCCCGCCTATGGGTTGGATTCCTACCGGGACCCGCCAGCTTTCATTGGGGTTTTCGAGCAGTCGCGGCAGAAGCCGCTGCAAAACCTCTGCTGGCTCCTCGAAACCCACGAAAACCCCTGGGCTCGCAAAGCAAATCTCCCTCTCTGAAAACCACCCAGACGAGAAGTTCGGAATCTTTTAAAGTCTCTAAACTGACCCCGAAAGGCTGGTGAGGACTTCCCCTGATTAGGCTTATCCTCCGGGAGTCTACCAACTTTTGACTCCCCCAAATCCTTAACCAACTTGTCGATATCTTCTCCAAACAGCCTCCCTTTAAAGGGAAGCTTGCTGAGCGTTGATTTAGATGAGCCATCTGCCACCCAATTCCTTAACCAGAGAGCTCTGCGCGTGGCAATCAAGGAAGCCATACTATTAGCTACTGCTCTGATCAAGTCGTAATGCACGTCCGCCAAATATGCAGACCCTGATTCCAACTGATCCAACTCTCTAATACCCTCCTGATCTAGCTGAGGGGACTGTCGCAAGCGCTGAGACCATCGAAGGCATGCTCTTGCCGCCCAAGCTCCGCAAATGGAAGCCTGCAGAGACAAGGCATCCGCCCCAAAGGACTGTTTCAACAAACTATCCATCTTCCTATCCTGCACATCCTTTAATGCTGTGCTACCTTCCACCGGAATAGTGGTCTTCTTGGTGACCGCCGACACTGCCGCATCAATCTGCGGGGAACGGAACCTTTCCTTGTCTGCTAAAGGATAGAGTCTGTTCATAGTTCTGACCCCTCTGAGACCGGACTCCGGTTGATCCCACTCTTCTTGTATCATCCAGTCAACCACCCGGTGCACGGGAAACACAACCTGTGCTTGCCTCACTGCTTGAATGATAGGGTCTTCTACACTCTCCTCCTCAGTTGACTGTGCAGTAGCCAGATTCAAGGTCTGGAGGGATTCTGTAATAAGTGCTGTTAGCTCACCCTTCCGGAACACTCAAATGATTTTCGCCTGATCCTCAGGCTCCAGAATTTCTCCTTCCTCCAAGTCATCCATCTCTGCTTCAGGATCCGACTCCGTCTCCCCTGTTTCTCGCCACTCTGCCTCTGAGGGTGACCGCTCATGAGGCCTTGATCTTTTTGGGGGTCTAGGCGGGCTGCTGCTGCTGCGACGAACTAGGCAAAATGACAAGGGTTCCGGTAATTTTCCCTGACGCCGCAAACAAGTCTGGACAGAAATCTCCGAGCTGCGGACCGGACCCCAGGCCTGGTAGCGCAGATGTCGGCCCAACAGCGGCTTCCTGACTGCCCCCTGCGGCAGAAGTTAACGGGGTCGCATTTTCAAGTCCTGCCGTTGCTTCATGGGGTTCCGGAACAGCTTTAACCTCCATCTGCTGCTCCACACTGGTAGAAACTGCAGTGCAAGCCCTGCAGACCCCTGAATCAGCGGCCGTACCCCTGCGAGTGCCACAGACTACACACTGCGGGCGTGATGACATTCTTCAAGCACCCCCCAGTTGGGCAGCAAAGGAAAGATTTCTTATTTTGTTTTGCCCTTGTTTTTTTTTGTTTTTTTTTAAAACAGTCATGAAAAGAAAGGAAAACAAATGGGCATAAAGAAACCACCTTCTTATAATTAGGCTTTTTTTTAAATCAAAATTTCAGGTTCAATTCATCAAATGACTCCTCGAAGTTAAAGTAGTCTTCCAAGGAAACTCTAAAGCCCTAAAAGCCCCCTGGCAGGATCTACAAACAGGAAAAATTAAATAAGAATGCAAAATCACCTCTGGAGCGCAAGCCATGCGGGGAGCACGCTCCAAAAATGGCTGCTGCCTGCACCAGGAAGAAAAAGGCGCCAAAAGCACCGCGAAGAACAGTGGCGTGGCTGCAGCCCGCTCTCCATTTGTCAGACCAGTCCGCTGCCCCGAATTCACTTTATTTAACTTTATTTTTTTTTTTAAATTTTTTATTTATGCAATTTTCAATACATAACAAGAAAGGCACAACACCACTTCTTGAAGAAATAGAAAGGCAAACAGAAAATCATCCCATTTAACCGGGATACAAAAGAAATCAGCATTAACATAAAACAAATATTGCCTATTCTCTCCAGCCCCCAAAAAAGGGGATTCCATAAGTAAATTTACCTAATACAAGAAGAAATTGACATGCAGTCTTAACAAGGGGCTAAGAATCTATGAGCCAGAGGGCCTCTCCTGACTTTTAGCATTGATGAAAGCCAACAACTGGGAGGGCTCAAAAAACACATAAGAAAAAGCTTGGAATTTCACCAAGCATTTGCATGGATGTTTGAGAAAAAACAGCCCCCCCAGTTGCAATACCCCTGACCTGAGCAATAGAAACTCTCTACGTCGCTTCTGCGTTTCTCTTGATAAATCAGGATATATACGAACTGAGAATCCACGGAACTGAAGATTCCGTTTTTGAAAAAACAATTTAAGCAACCATTCCTTATCAGACAATAAGGCAAATGTGATAAGCAGTGTAGATGAAACCTGTGACTCTAAGCCAGAATTTTCTAAAATATCTGTGACATTTAATACATCCCCCTGATTTTGGCTCTCCCCCAATACTCTTGGAGCCGAAGCTCGTTTAGCAGTAGGCAAATAGTAAACTTTAACCAAAGGGGGTACCAACTCAGGGGAAACCCCCAAAGTCTCCACAAGATATTTTACAAACATGTCTCTAGGAGAAATAGAGGACACTTTGGGAAAATTAATAATTCTCAGGTTATTCGCCCGAGACATATTATCCAAATGCTCAGTTTTTAATTGCAAAGATAGAATATTCTTCCTGTGTCCATCTGAAAGATCCTCCAAGCTTTCAACTTTACTGGAGACAGTTATATGCTCCGTTTGGAGCGTAGAAACTTTTCCTTCTAATTCAGTCAAACAAACTGCAGATGTAGCTACCTTATTAGCTAAAGAAGAAACTTGTGGAAGAAGTGCCTCACCAAGGGAAATTATCGCGTTCCATATGGATTCCAATGTGAAGTTTTGTGGCTTCTGCAACACAAAGACCTCCCCTGAGCCAGGAAGGGGGTCTAACGGCTCCATCGATGCCGCAGGACGATCACCCCTCACGGAGAGAGACTGCTGCTCCGGCAGCACCTTTCCGAGCACTTCTGTAGATCTTCGGGAGCCCAGATCACCTGAGGGCTCCGACCCAGACGCAGACACAGCCCAACCTGACCCTCGCGAGCACTTCACTGACCCCCCCGCCGAGGGAGAAGAGGAGAGCTCCAGGAAGCCAGAAGGCAAGGGCTGAGTGCGAGTTAACAGAGGTGCAGGGCTCAATACGGGGGAGACAGATGAAAGCGACGCAGACGCCGGGCACTCCGACTCCGCCGAACCTGCTAGCCGCACAGCTCCTCCCAGTCGCTCCGAGTCCCGAGGGGTGCGCAAAAGAAAAGGATCCAAAGGACCCACAACTGAAGATAAATTAGGCGTAGAGGTACTAACGGGCTGGGAGGGCAACGGCCCAGTTTTCCCTTTACGCTTTCTCCCCATTAAACACACCCGACAGCACAGACTGCATCCGCAGCCATTTTGGAAATCCCCCCAGATACAACCTCCTGGGTGAATTCACTTTATTTAACTTTAAACTTACTGTTCTTCGACGGGGCTCCAGCCTGCACAGCCCAGCTCAACGCAAATGCGAACGGAGAGCTGCCGGGCAAGCCTTCCGTCACTGTGCCGGCCAAATAGGGGGATCGCGGCCGTTCGTCAAGCCCAGGGATCTCCGGTTCTGCTACAGAACTCCCCTCCGTCCCGTCAAGGAGGAGAGATCTGCGAAAATGAAGCCAACAGCCCAGCACTGAGAGAGAGGCACAGAGAAACCGGCACCAGGAAAGTTTAGGTTACTGATTTTTTTTTTTTTTTAAAGGGGCTGTACCCAATAAAGAAAATTAAATTTAAAGGAGAACAACCGAATTGTAAAAACCCAATTATTACAGGGGATGAACTAAACTAAAGCTACACTATTGCTCCTTATCTGTTCCTCAAGTGAGCCCAGCACCTAGGCTCACTACGTCCTCCTGCTGCATGGAGACTGGACACACTGGGGCTGATGGGAGAGACCAACAGACTACATCCAGTGATGTCATGAATTTGACATGCCCAGTCTCCAAGCTGCAGGAGGTGCACCCACACAGAGGTGGAGGACTGAACTGGAGGACCGATACGGAGCGAGTGGAAAGGCTGTTCCTTATCTAATGCATTGAGCGGAGTCCATGCATTGCACAGTTGACGATACACCTTTGCCCTCCCGTTGCACTGTGTTTAGCCTGAAGATCCTGTAGCAGACTTAGCAGTCGGTTTTGCTCTGCTGCCTTCTCCCTTTTTTTTTTCGCTCCCAATTGTATAAAGATCCCTCTCATATAGGCTTTCCCTGCATCTCAAATGGTGGCACCACCCACATCACCCGTATCATTATTTAAGAGATATTCTTTCCATGCACCCTGAATCTGCCTTTGGGTCTCCTCTTTACACAGAAGTTGCATGTTAGCCCTCCAACCATTGTATCTACCTTCTCCCCCACGTTTTGATGGTTTCCATTGATAGGTCACCACACTATGGTCAGAAATGGTGAGCAGGTGAAATTGGCACTTGCCCACTGCTCCCATTTGGTCCCTCCACCCTAGAATGTAATCTAACCGAGAGTACGCCCCTACCTTTGATGAAAAGTAGTAAAACCCCACTGCCCACCATTTTCCACCCTCCATATATCTAACAGATCCCACTCCCTCAAACAACATCTGAGCTTCCTCCCTTCCTTTCCATGAGCATTCATAGAAAAGTTCGATCTATCCTCCTTCCCCAGCATACATTCATATCACCCCCTATTATCCAGTCCCCCCGGGCCACGTTTGTAAACTCCCTTAACATCTGTCTATAGAAGCAGCCTTTTGGCCCAGTGGGAGCATATACATTCAAAACTGCTATCTCTGCTTGATCCACGTGCCTTACGATCCACACCCCCCCCCCCCCTCTAAACCTGTGTGTCTCCCCCAACCTCTCCCAGAATAAAAGGAACCCTCTTATGGACAAGAATAGCTACCCCCCATTTCTTGGAGTTATATGCTGAACAGTTCATCTGGGTATACCCCGAACATTTCAGTTTCTCATGTTCCTCTCTAGTTAAGTGTGTCTCCTGTAGGAGGGCAAAATTGGCCTTCACCCGCATTAAACTTGTCAGTATTCTCTTCCGTTTAATGGGACTATGTACACCTCTCACATTCCATAAGGCAATTATGTAACCCCCCATATCCCTCGTTGGAACTTTCTAATCATCCTCAGCTCCCTCTGTGCTGCACCGGTAACACTGAGCCAGATTAATACAGCAAAACAACATACAATAAATAACATCACACACTTTTTCCCCTTTATCCTCCTCTCTTCACCACTCTTCCCCTCTTCCTCTGAATTCCACTTTCCCTCCATTTTTTGCTTCCGCAGAGCTTAATGCGGTCTCATCCCCGTCTCACACCCCTTCTCCCCCCCCTCCAACCAACCCTCCCCTGTTATGCCCATTAATTAAACAGTCCTCCACTTGGCTTCTCTATGGAAGCCAACTACATTCTCTTTCATAGTCCATCCTTTCCCACGCTTCAGGTCATTGTTACTTCCAGTTCAGCCCTCTCCCTGAGTTCACAATTCCTGCGAATCTGAAGCTTGGTCTGCTGTCCATTCCTCCGTTGGGGCAGCTAGTGTATCCCGCAACATCTCCTGCTCCCCTTGCTCAGCCGTCTCTGCCTAGGTGGTAGCACCTCCTCCACTATCCATGGCCGCCACATGGCTGCTTCCTCGCCCTGCTCCAGTCTTAAGATGTTTCTCTGGTGCCTCCACGCTGTGAAAAAATCTTCTCATGCCATTCTCCATCAATACTAGTCGGGCTGGATACCAAATTGCCACCTGTATCCCTTTCTTTGGAAAAGTGTGTTTGAATGTTACCATGTCCCTGCGCCTTCTCATAGTCTCCACTGCCACATCCGGGAACACCAAAACCCTCCATGATTTGAATGAGACATATCCTGTTCTTCTAGCTAGATGAATGATATGTCCCCTGCCCTGGAACCGCAGCAGCTTAACTATAAAGGCCCGCAGTCTCGCATTGTTCTCCGGGCGGGGACGGAGCTCACGGTGTGCCCTCTCAATCTCATAGGCCTCTGCTGAAGGACAGTCCGGGAAGCATTGTACCAGTAGAGCTTTAACAAATGTTATGGGGTCTCTGCCTTCCTCCCCCTTCCGGCACTCCAAAGATCCGCACATTTGACCTTCTCTCCCAGTTTTCCATTTCTTCCGTTTTAGCTTGAAGTCAGCCTAGTTGTTGTTGTAAGCATGAGACCACCCTCCCCACCTGCGCCTGTGTATCCTCCATGGAACTGATTCTGGCTTCGGCCTCCTCCAGTCGCACCCCCACCATCACAAACGTCTCCTCTATGTTGCCAAGGACCTTATTTACAATGTCTGTTTTTGAGTCCCTTATTTCTTTCAATATTGTGAGGAGTTCTGTTTCATTGTACGCCCCGTTGCTGTCTCCAGTACTTGCTGAAGATGACGCCGGGGAAGCCGGGCCTTGAACCACTTCATCCACGAGCTCCCACGGCTTGCTCCTGGCCACATATAATTCAGCGATTGTCTTGACTGGTTTAAGCCTCACCGTCTTCGGCACTGTATCTTCCCTGGAGAGGGTGTGCACCTTTCGTTGCTCTTCTTAACAGTCTTGGGGGGGGAGTTGGGAGACAGAGCTCACTTAGACACATTCAACCTCTGCTGCGCTCATACCAGAAGTCCAAAGGCTTACAATCTAAGTTTGTACCTGAGGCAACGGAGGGGTTAAGTGACTTGCCCAAGGTCTCAAGAAGTGCCAACAGGATAGGAAATTGTGAGTGGAAGTTCTGAAAGCCAAATTGAAGCAGAAAGCTGAAATCCTACCTAGGGTAGCTTTCTCAGATGTGCTCCCCATAACCCAAGAGGCAGGAAAAAGCGTAGTTACTCACCTGTACAAGTGTTCTCTGGGGACAAGCAGGAAGAGTGTCCTCTCATATGGGTGATGTCAGCGCCGATGGAGCCCATGCGGTAAATCTCTCCCCCGCTTTTCAAAGAAAGCCTTTCAGAGATGTACCATGCATGCATGGTTTATGTTTATGTTTATTACATTTGATATACCGCCTTTCTACAAAAAAAAAAAAGAGAGGTGTACAATAAGCAAATTACAAAGAAGGCCCATGGCCAGAAAAAGGAAAGGAAGTTACAATGTAGGACAGGACAAGAAATAGAATAATCAATCATACCAAACTAAAAAGGTAGACATCGTTGAAAAGACAAAAATCACACAATGGAGGCAGGGAGGTCAAAGGCAGAGGAAAACAAATGGGTTTTTAAACGGACTTTGAAGATGTGATGTTTTTACTCCAGCCTGAGGGAGGTGGGTAGTGCGTTTCATAATGTAGGACCAATGTACAAAAAGGCAGAAGCGCGAGTGAATTGCAGATGGGCACGTGAGGGGGAGGGAAGGTGCAGGCGATTTGTGTGTGATGATCGGAGATCAGGATTGGGGGTGTGAAACTGGAGGTGGTCTGCCAAGTTCTGTGGAGTATGAGTGTAAACCACTTGATGAACAATGGTGAGGATCTTAAAGCGAAAACGAAATTCAACAGGAAGCCAGTGAAGGTGGATAAGAAGGGCCTCAGTATGATATCACAGCACAAGATGGCAAAAAACAGCAAGAAGCAACTCCACGGGAAGGAGAGGGTTGTGAAGACTGATTACTGCTGTCCCCAGAGAAAAAGTGTTACAGGTGAGTAACTACGTGGTCTGAGTTGGAAGAAGACAGACCATGATCGACCCAAGTGTCCAGCGAGGAACCAGTTCACCAGTAGCCCAAACACAGCAAGGCAGCAGTTGCCTACACCCAAATAAATGATGGAATACTGCCTGGCCAAAAGCACTGTGCCAACGGGACTCCCTTTCCAGGCAATAATGAACTGTGAAGGCATGGACTGAGGACCAGGTGGAGGCACAGCAGATTTCTGACAACTACTACTACTACTACTGAGCATTTGTATAGCGCTACAAGTCATACGCATCAGAGCTTACAATCTAGTCAAGACAGACAACACAGAAGGTGTAGGCAGGGATAAACAAAGGGGACAGAAAAAGAAAAAGGAGATCAGGTGAGTCAAGATCCAAAAGCAGCAGCGAAGAGGTGAGTTTTCAGCCTGGATTTGAAGAGGGTTAGAGAAGGTGTCTGGCGTATAGACACAGGTAGTTTGTTCCACGCGTAAGGTGCAGCAAGGTGAAAGGAGCGAAGTCTGGAGTTAGCAATAGAAGAGAAGGGCATAGATAGAAGCAGTTTGCTAAAAGAGCGGAGTTCCCGAGGGGGGTTGTAAGGAGAGATAAGAGAAGAAAGGTAGTGAGGAGCCGCAGAGTGAATGCATTTATAGGTCAGCAGAAGAAGTTTGAACTGGATGAGGAAATGGATAGGGAGCCAATGATGTGACTTGAGAAGAGGAGTAATATGGGCATGACAAGGCTGGTGGAAGATTAGCCGCGCAGCAGAGTGTTGAACAGATTGAAGGGGAGAGAGATGATTCAAATGGAGACCAGCAAGGAGTAGGTTATAGTAGTCAAGACGGGAGGTGATCAAGGCGTGGATAAGCGTCTTAGTAGTGTGTTCAGAAAGGAAAGGGTGGATTTTGCTGATGTTATAGAGAAAGAAACAGCAGGTCTTAGCTATCAGATGGATGTGTGTGGAGAAAGAGAGAGAGGAGTCAAAGACAACCCCAAGATTGCGGGCTGAGGAAACAGGAAGGAGTACAGAGTTATCCACAGAGATTGAGAAAGGAGGGAGAGAGGGGGAGGTTTTGGGGGGAAAGATGAGAAGTTCAGTCTTGGCCATGTTCAATTTCAAGTGACGGAGGAGGAGGAGCCACCAGAACACACACTGAAAGAGCGATGGGAGAGATAGGAGGTGAACCAGGATAGTAGAGAGTACTTAAAACCAAGCGAGGACAGGATATCGAGAAGGTGGTTGTGGTCAACAGTGTCAAAAGCAGCAGAGAGGTCAAGAAGGATGAGGACAGAGTAAAGGCCCTTGGAGTTTGCCAGGAACAAGTCACTGGAGACTTTGGCAAGAGCTGTTTCAGTAGAGTGTAAAGGACAAAAGCCAGACTGTAAAGGATCCAGGAGGGCATGAGAGGAGAGGAAGTCGATGCAGCGGCGGTGAACTGCACATTCAAGTAGTTTAGAAATGAAGGGAAGGAGGGAAATGGGTCGATAATTAGAAGGACAGGTGGGGTGACAAGGGAACAGAACGCAGATTTACCACGAAGGCTGCCATGGCCTGGATGTTCTGCACCATGACACGGCACTCCAGCAAGAGACCAACCTGCTTGTAGACAAAGGCAATGGAGTCCATTAACCAGGTGGACAGGATGCATTTAGAGACCACCATCTCCAACCAACTTGGATCAAAGGAGACAAAGAGCTGATAAGCTCAGCAGTGGCCCTGGGTGTGCTGCAGATAGAAGTAAAGTGCCTGCTAACAGTCCAGGGTATGAAGGACGGCCTCCCACCCTGCTGGCGTGGGGCCATGGAAAGAAGGTGGGTAGTACCACCTGCTGGTTAAGGTGGAATGAGGCTATCACCTTGGGCAGGAACATGGGTGCATGTGGAGCATGACCATGTTCCTATAGACCCTAGTGTACGGTGGGTCTACCACCTACACTTGGAGCTCACTGACTCAGCGAGCAGACATGAGCATCACAAGAAACATCACTTTCCAAATGAGATACTTAAAGTGGTAGGAGCCGAGGGGGATCAAAGGGTGGCACAGAGTAAGCTTTGAGAGTACCATGTTCAAGTCCCACTCTGCCACTGGGGAATGGATGGGAGGCTTTGAGAGGAGAAAACCTCTCAGGAAGAGTGCCACTAACGGCTGAGGAGAGAGGGGTTTGCCCTCGATTAGATGATGGTGCGCCGCCAGCACACTGAGGTGCACCCTAACAGAGTTAGACTTTAAGCCTGTCAAACATATCCATTTTTGCTCATGATTCTTGTTTTTTTGTTCTATTTTTGTTTATGAGTGTCAAACAGGTGAAGCAGATATTTCAGCACCAGCTAGACAGAGCAGGAGAAGGGGTTGATCCGCCTCTCTGCACACCAGATGGAAAACCCCTGACACTTGAAGGCGTATGCCTGGTGGGTGGAGGTCTTACGGAAGCCCCTCCTCCATCTCTGTAGAGAGAATGAAAGGAGCCAGGGCTACCCGCTCAGCAGCAAGACCATGAGCATCAAGGACACCAGGTTGGGGTGCAGGAGACAGCCCATTTCCTACGTCAGTAGACCTGGGCCACACCCTAGGGGAGCCGGGGGTGCTGTAAACAGGCAGAGAAGCAGGGAAACCATGAGTGCCTGGCCCACCATGGAGCTATCAAGATCACTGTGGCCCTGTCACGCTGGACCTTGAAGAGGGTCTTACGATAAGGGGCACGGGTGGGAAGGCATAAAAGAGGACCTCCACCCATGAGATCAGAAAGGCATCTGCCACCACCATGGCAGAGTGCAGCTGCCGAGAACAGAAATAGGGAAGCTGGGCATTGGCTGGGCTGGCAAAGAGATGCATTCATGGGAGCCCCCAGCACCAGAATAACTAGTGGGCAACTCTGGGGTCCAGCCTCCACTTGTGCGGCTGGAGGACCTGGCTGAACCAGTCCACCAGGGCATTATCCAGGCCCAGGAGGTATACTGCCTGCAGGATCATCCTGTTGTTGCTAGCATAAATGCAGATGCTCACCTCTTCCTGGCAAACGAGGGACAACCCATGTGCCCTCTTGCTTGTTTATATAGAACATCGCCACCTGAATTTCAGTTTGGACCAGTACCGGTTGGTTCTGCAGGTGGTGGCAAAAAGTCCAGAGGGCTAAGACAACAGCCCTGAGCTCCTGGAGGTTGATTTGCTGGAGGCTCTCCACCGGCGACCAACTGCCCTGAGTGCAGAGGTCGCCGCAGTCTGCTCCCCACCCCAATTTTGAAGCATCAGTCATGAGGATCCTCTGCCTTGTGGGGGTCTGGAAAGGCATCCCTGCCAGCAGGTGTGGGAAGTGTTACCACCAGCCAAGAGAGATGGCCAGGGGACTGGTAAAAGTCACCCTGTCCCACAGGCACCCCATGGCCTGTGACCACTGAGAGCAGAGTGCCCACTGGGCCACCCACATCCGCAAGCGGACATCCACTATGAATTGCCCCATGGATGCCATGTGTCCCACTAGATGGAACATGTGTCTGGCAGACGCCGCATGGCAGTGCTGGGTGCCCTCTGCGAGCACCTGGAGGAGCAGGGCTGTATTCCTTGGAAGAAAAGCCCTGGCCTAGACCATGTCCAGCTGCGTTCCTATGAACTTGAGGATTTGAGTTGGCTGGAGATGAGACTTTGGGTAGTCGATTATGAACCCCAAGTGCTCTAGGACAAGGATTGTCTGGCCCATCACCTGCTGTACGTCAGTGGCGGTGCTCCCCTTTACGAACCAGTTATCCAGATAGGGGAAGACAAAGACCTCCTGGAGTCTGAGGTAGGCTGCGATGACCGCCAGGCACTTGGTGAATACCCATCGGGTGGAGGCCAGCCCGAAGGGGAGCACTCTGTACTGGTAATGACTTCCGCCCACCACGAAGTGAAGGTACTGCCTGTGGAGGGGGTGGATAAGGATGTGCGCATATGCCTCCTTAAAGTCCAAGGAGCATAGTCAGTCTTCTTGCTGGAGGGATGGCAGCAATGTTCCAAGAGAGAGCATCTTGAACTTCTCCCGCACCAGGAACCTGTTGAGGTCCCAAATGTCAAGAATGGGATGAAACCCTCCAGTCCTTCTGGGAACCAGCAAATAATGGGAGTAGAACCCCCCTGCCCCTGAGATGGATGGGGACGGGTTCCACTGCCTTGCTTGTTAGAAGGCCTGCGTGTTCCTGCTGGAGCAGGGCCCAGTGAAGGAGAGTCCTGCGGGGCTCTCCCAGAAAGAATGGTGAGGGGTGTCTGTAGGAGGCAACCCTCCCTGACCACCTGGAGGGTCCATACATTGGTGGTGATAGCCAGCCACCTGTGGGCATAATGCACCAGACGACTCCCCATGCGCTGCAGGACTGTGCCTCCTGGGGGAAAAGCGGCTATGCCCAAGGAGTCAAAATCACCCTCCACTTTGCTCCGGTGGTGCAGTCTGGGATTTGGGGGCCTTAGGCTTACACGGACCATGCCCCTGTCCCTTGGCCTGCTGGCCCAGTTGGGGAGCTGGGAAATCCGGGTACTGGGGGTAGTTTCCGTAAGCCTTCCTCTTCTTCAAGAATGAGGACTTTCTGCCTGAAGCCTTCCTTTGGGAAGGGTCAGTGGTCTTCTCGGAGAGCCTAGCCTTGTCAGCTACTCGGATTCCAACTCGGCAGCCTTGTCCGTCATGGGTTTGGCAAAGAGATTTTCTCTGTGGCAGGAAACATTGACCAGCTTGTCCTGTACCCATTAGTCCAGGTTGGATGACTGTTGTCAGACCTGGCATCGTGCACTAATGCCCGCCGCAGCGACTCTAGTCACCAACTCGAAGCTGTCATAAGCTGCCCAAGTAATAAACTTGGAGCACTCCCTGACTGGAGAGGACAGAGTCCAGAACTGCTGGAGGGTTTCCTCTAAGAACCTAAACCGAGAACTCGGCAAGCTCCTTAGCAAGATCCCGCAGGTACATGCCCATGCACAGATGGTAGGCCTGGTTCCAGCTGACAAGCATCGAGCCCTGGAAGCACTTCTTGCCAATAGCATCCATGGCATGGGCCTCCCTAAATGGGGGCACTGAGGAGTGCGTCTTCTGGCTCTTAAGCCTACGCATGGCCAACTCCACAACCATGGAGTTATGAAGCAGTTGGGCTTTTTGGAAGCCAGGGCTCCAGCAGACCCAGTACATTGAGTCCAGCCATGTGCTTACAATGTGCAGAGAGGATGGTGTCTCCCACATGTGGAGAAGCAGCCATTCCAGGATGGGGGGAAAAGGCACCGCGAGTGCCTCATTCGAAAGAGTCTCATACTGGAGGATCTCAAAGTCCTCCATACGAGGGCCCTCCTCCAATTCTATGGTAAAGGCAAGGGCCTTCATCATATCCCTCATGAATCTGAGGAAGGCCATGTGCTAGGGAGGGAAACAGCACCGCATCTCTGGGGGAGATAAGTCCGAGGATACGTCCCATGGTGGCAGATGTCCGGGGACTCATCATCCTTGGTCTTTCAATCTGATTCCAAGGCAGTGGAGGAGTCTAGGGTTCCCCGGGTCTCGCGGTCACGCCTCGGCTCTGATGGCTCCAGCACCTCAGATGCCCACCATTCAGAGCAAAAGACACTGAGCGGGGATGACTGCAGCCCCAAGGAATGGGACTAGGATTGTGACCAACACAGAGGAGTCTCTTGAGCCAATGACAATTGAGAATCGGTTCGACCTCCGGAGAGTCCCTCGATGTGGAGGGTCCCATGGTTGGGAGTGATGATTCGGAGGAACCTGGAATCAGAGCCTGCTGCTGGGCCAAGAAGGCAGACAAACTGCACTCCAGGGCCCCCCATTCTGGCCTCGAGACCAGATGGCTCCACAGCCTTTGAAGAAGGCACAGAGGACTTTGGCCCCAACACTAGCTCTGTTGAGGGGGAGTCCTTGACAAGGATGGCCTCAAGGGTCCGAGGCTGATCCCTCGATGTCGACAGCTGCTGTTGGGGCAACTTAGAAGGTCTCTCCCGGCTGTTGTACTCAGCCTCGCATCAAGGGTTACAGGTCCTGGGCCCATGGGATTTCCCCACTGCCCCTGACTCATCTCCAGATGCAGTCTTCGAGGATCTCCAGCTCTTCTGGCAGCCCTCGTTAGTGGAACTCCGGCTGGAGGCTCCATGGCCCCAGGGCTCCAAGGCCACTCAGTCCCCACAAGGATCTGAGATCCCAGAGGAAGACATGGAGCAAGGTCTCACGAATAACTTTGGGGCCGAGTCAACTTTGTGGAAGATGGACTCATGCTGCTACTGACGGATCTTAAGGGCCTTGGGAGTTACCTGCTTACAGGGACTGCAGACCAAGGGATCATGATCCAGCAGCAGTCATATGGATCCGTGCACCACTTGTTTGCGCAGCGGTCGCATGGCTTGAAGCCACTGATCGAGGCCATGGTGGGGAAGATGGCCCCCACGAGGTCAAACTCCCTTGGCCCGGCCAGGAAAAAGGCATGTACCCGCGCTGAACAAAAATTTGAAAAAAGAAAAGAACCCAAGAAAATGCGACACCGAGGCAAGCAGACTCAGGGGCGAGAAGGGGCCAGTACACGACTGGAGAAAAGCAAATTGTAAGACAAAAGCTATCAACGTTTTCTGAGGGGAACAGACAGATGTCCTAAGGGCTCCGGGGAAAAAAGGAGACTGAGGCAAGATGGCACCCTTAGGCGGGAAGGGGACCATGCATGCATGGTACATCTCCTAATGGCTTTCTTTGAAAGCTGGTGAGAGATTACCACACGGGCCCTGTCAGGGCCGATGTCACCCATATGTGAGGACTGACTTCCTACTTGTTCCTGGAGAACACCACAGTCTCAATGCATGGCTGAAACAATGATGCAGGGATTTCAATTTAATAAGAACTGTCAACATTCTGAAGAAGGGAAGCCTATTTCAAAAAGATGGGCTCTATCTTAATCAGGGTACAACCAGGCTTTTGGTGCTAACGTTTAAAAAGGAGATAGAACAGCCTTTAAACTAAAATCAGGGGGAAAGCCAACAGTGGCTTAGTAGTGCATGGTTATCTTTGAAGGATAATATCAAAAATAGGGAACTCAGGATATCCCAATAGAGAGAAAGCAAAAAAGGCTATAGCCCAGGTACCTTTAAGTAAAGAACAGAGTTAAAGAATGGCAAATTATCCCTGTCAATTGCTAAGCAAGTTGTAGATACAAATAAAAAACATGCTCTGAAATATCTCTATACAAATGCTAGAAGCCCAAAATATAAGATCAGAGGACTGAATGAAGTAGTAGATATAATAGGCACTGCAGAGATCTGGTAGGAGGAGGATAACTAATGGAACACTGTGATACCAGGATACATATCATATAGCAATAATAGAGTCAATCCAATTAGTGGAAGAGTGGCACTATATATTAAACAGAACAATGAGTCAAAACAAAGTAAAAGTTCAAATGCACCATAGAATATTTATGGATAGAAATTCCATGTGTGGTGGGAATACACTAACATTCACCTTATCAGAATGAACAGATAATGAAATATTTACAGAAATTAGGGAACAGAATTAGCAACATGTTAATAATGGGTAATTTCAGTTACCCTAAGTATCATTGGGTAAATGTCACATCAGAATATGCTAGAGAGAGAAAGTTTCTAGATGAGATAAAAAACTGCTTCATGAGTAGCTGGTTCTGGAACCAACACTTGGGGGAGCTATTTTAGACCTAGTCCTTAATAGAACACAGGATCTGGCGCAAAGGATAATGGTGTTAGAGCCACTAGGCAATAGGGATCATAACATGGTCAAATCCAATTTAATAAATGGAGAGAGGACAGTAAGGAAATCTACAGCACTACCATTTAACTTTCAATAGGGAATCTATGATATGATGAGGAAAATGGTTAGAAAAAAAAATAAAAGGAGCAGCTGTAAAGGTTAAGAGTTTACATCAGGCTTGGACATTATTTAAAAATAGCATCTTGAAGGCACAGGTGAGGTAGAGAGCTGTTATTGCTGAAAGCAAAAAATCAAAAACCTATTGCCAAATCTTAGATCTGTATAACTAAATCCAACAAAAAATCAGATCACATACTAGGACAAACAAACAACCATAGAACAGATATATGCTATTAAATGTAGGAACATCCGCCAGGTCGGGGGACAAGAAACCCCTTCGAATGAATGGACTTCTCCCTTTAATCTTTTTTATTAATACTCATGCAACAGTCTAAATAACTTTAAAAACAAAGCCGACCCAAAAAGCCACAGTGCTAAGAATAGAAATTCGTAATGACTTTATAAATCAAAATCAAACTTAGCTGGCAGTGGGGTCTTGCAATTCTTTTAAGAAAGAGGTAATCCCAATAGGAAAAAATCTCCAATCGTCTTGCCAGTCCTCTAAGCATAATTCACTGAGCAAAATGTTCTTCAGAGCTCCATTCCTCTAAGCATAATTCACTGAGAAAAATATTCTTCAGAACTCCATAACCCAGCGCTGTGTTTCGGATCCTCCGATCCTGCTTCAGATGGTATTGAAAATGTCATATTATATCTGGGGAATTTCTCTCAAGTAACTTCGCTATAAACCGTTGCTCACTCAAAGAGCGTCCTTTCTGAGAATGGCGTGTGACGTCAGTCCCAGCAGTCAGCTGTTATATACCTGAATCTAGTGTCCAGGACAAACGATCCCGCCCTATCAGGTGGGTAAAATACTCCACCAATCTAGTTCCTGATTCAGTCCATTTGGGGTAACCGATTTCAACAAAAAAAATCCAGCGTTGTTCCAGAATTTGTAGAACTTGTTCCCGATCTCCCCTCCGAGTGCCATCAGGTACATGATCCAATACACACCAGGAAAAATCTGAGAATGAATGATTCATCTGAAGACAATGAGCTACTAAGGGAGCTGTAAGCGTTTGTGTGGATCCGAAACTTATGTTCTGATAGACGTTTTTTTATTGGACATATCGTACGTCCTAGGTAATGAAGTCCACAAGGGCATGTGAGGATATATACCACAAAAGATGAAGTACAATCCGTATGCCATTTTAAATGAAAAATTCGCCCAGAAGAATGTGTCCACGTGGTGCCAATTTGCGACCGTAAGCAGTATTGACAGCGGGACGAAAGGCAAGAAAAATGCCCCGCATTTGTTCGGGATTCCCCTTGATGTTTAATGTCCACCATAGAATGCACCACCAAATCCCTTATATTGGCACCCCTTTGATAAGCAATCATAAAGTCCTGTTGAAAAGTAGGGTCAAGTTGTAAAATATACCAATATTTACGTAAAATAGCCACTACTTGTGAGGATCCAATCATGTATGGTAGAACTCCTATAATTTTCATATCATTATCAGCAGATTTATTGAATGTATCCAACGGGAAGGGCAGACCAGAGGCTTGAACCCTTCCAGTAGATGGAACATCCTTCCGGGAAGCAGAATGTAATAACCAATCACGGTGTGCATATTTAGCTATTTTATAAGCTCTATTAATAACTTGTGCAGGATAACCACAATGTGATAAACGGTGACATAAATCTTTTGAATGTTTCATAAATTCCTCCTTAGTGGTACAGTTTTCGTTTAATGCGAAAAAATTGTCCAAGTGGAAGGGCTCTTCTAAGAGGGCCCGGATGAAAACTTTGAAACTGTAATAAAGTATTCCGTTGCACTGATTTACGATACAACGTAGAACAAATAGTAGAGCCCTATTTGTTCTACGTTGTATCATAAATCAGTACAACAGTGCGGCGTTTGGGTGGAGGAGGAGTTTGGAGACACCGCCCCCTCTGGGCCGTATTTCAGCGTCGGCCCGCCACAGAACGCGACCCGCGGGCGCATACCCGTGGATGCGTGCCCGAAAGGGCGTGACCAAAGGGGCAGGCCACGCCCCTTTGGAGCCCCTTCGGAGCTGTGAGGAGTTTCTTGTCACAGTCTCATGGGTAGAAGGAGGAAAAAGGTGTTTCCAGCAATCCCTGCCAAAGTTGGTAAAACCGTTGGCCCTATGGATCAACATCTCGTGGGTTCTGGAACTTCTCCCTCGCAGGAAGATCATTCGAGGGAGTCCGTGAGTACTGTGTCTGAGTCCTCCTCTAATACGCTAGGGGTTGTCCAACCCGGAAGGGAAGATGTGTCTGAGGTTTTTTCTTTCCGGGAGGGTATACCCAGTGAAAATCCTCGCTGTGTTCAGGAGGCCTCATCTTTAATGACACTGGGAGAGCAGAAAGCTAAGATGCCTTCTCCAGTGGTATTTTCTCCTGGGACGCTGGAAGTGACTGTGCCTGCTGAGGTTTCCTTGAGAGATATTTGGGAGTTGGTAGCGCATATGGAAGGTTCCTTTCGTGCTTCCTTCTCCCAAGTAGAGCGGTTTTCTGCGGAAGTGGTACAGAAGCTCTCACAGCATGAAGCATTGCTTTCCAGTAGTAATAAGTTGTTGACTAAATTGGAGGGTCGCTTTACTGTATTAGAGGCGGCTGCGTCTTCTTCTATTAAAGATAGTGCTTTGGTTCACCATCAGTTAGAAGCCCTTGAGAATTGTAATCGTTAAAAAAAATTTGCGTTTCTTAAATTTCCCTCGTACTCATTATCTTGCTCCATTGATTTTGCTACAAAATATTTTAAGGAGGTCTTGCTAATTGATGATGTGGGTTCTATTAAGTTTTCCTCAATATATTATATTCCTACATTCTCTGCAGTAAAGACTTCCTCTCCTGATGTTGTACGGGAGGGGAACCCCAATGGCGTAGAGTCCTTAGATGTCTCTCAGTTTTTGGAATCTTCTATTTACTTAATTCCTCAGCGTGCTACTTTGATTGTTTCTTTTATTTCATTACATGATAAAAATTTGATTTTAAGTTTATACTTTAAAAAGAAAAATTAGTTTTTTTGTGGGGACTCTATACAAATTTTCCTAGACGTGAGTAGGAGTACTCAGGTTCGTCGGAAAGCGTTTTTAGCTTTGAAAGAACGGACTTTAGCCATTGGGGCTTCCTTTTTTCTGAAATACCCTTGCAAATGTATTTTGGTGTTGGAAGGCATTAAGTATGTTTTTCTCGATGTCGGACAATTTGAGGCATTCCTGATTAGTAAAGAATCCTCATGAATGTTACTTTCTTTTTCTTTCCATGTAAATTGGGCTTTGTAAATTTTGGATCCTGTTACCTTGATGTTTTTCTGATTGTTTATTCAGGTGACTGTCTCCTAGATGTGGACTTGATTTGTATTCTTACTTTATTTCAAATAAAGATTGTTCAAAACTTAAAAAGAAATGGAGAAAGGATCCAAATGAAGAAAACAGAAAACATCATAAGTACTGGCAAGTTAGATCCAAAGCACTGATAAGGCAGGAGAAGAGTAAATTTGAAAAGAAACTTGGCATAGAGGCCAAAACTCATAAAAACCTTTTCAGGTACATTCAAAGCAGGAAGCCTATGAGGGAGTCAGTTGTATCATTAGATGATGGAGGGTTACAAGGGGCACTCAGGGAGGACAAGCAATAGCAAAAAGAATAAATGAATTCTTTGTTTTAGTTACTGTGGAAGATGCAAGAGAGCTACCCATGCCAGGAATGGTATTTAATGGTGATGATTTGGAGGAACCAAAACAAATTACAGTGAAGCTGGAAGTCATAATGCATCAAAAAGCAAAATAAACAGCAGCAAATCTCCTGGATCAGATGGTATACCATCCGAAGTACTAAAAGAACTCAAAAATCAAATTGCAGATAAAGTTACTCACCTAAATGGCCAATTTTCCCAAGGAGAAAGGTGAATAGTTTTGTACCCCAGGGATCTGTGCTGGGTCCGCTGTTTTTTGACACTATTCTTGTGGCACTTCTTAACGAATTACACCGGTCCCACGGTAGGGGTGATTTTTCCCATTGCTGTTTCATAAGAACATAAGATATGCCATACTGGGTCAGACCAAGGTCCATCAAGCCCAGTATCCTATTTCCAACAGTGGCCAATCTAGGTCATACGTACCTAGCAGTTTCCCCAAAAGACACGCTGATGATATCCTTCTGATTCACCACACATCCCCTTCAGCCCCGGATCTCTCTTTCCTCAATAATGGTCTCACTTCCATCTCCGATTAGTTTCGTAGCAATTTCCTTATCGCCAATCTTTTCAAGTCAGCGGCTATTTGGTTCACATTTGGTGCCCCCTCCCCTACCTTGACGCCACTTATGTCCGGCTCACCAATCCCTTTGGCTTCAACTCTCCATTATCTTGGTGTTACCTTAGACTCTTCACTCTACTTTCACCAGCACATCTCTGGAGTGGTGCATAGTTCCTTTTTTCATCTTCGCAGGATCAGGGCTGTTCGGTCTCTCCTCCCACTTCCATCTCTCACCACTCTTGTTCTTTCGTTAGTAATCACTCGGCTTGACTATTGCAACTCGCTATTCACTGGTCTTCCCCAATATCAACTTCGCCGACTGCAACTAATCCAAAACACAGCTGCCCATCTTCTTACCTTTTCCTCCCCCAGAGCTCATGTCACCCCCTGCCTTCTCTCCCTCCACTGGCTCCCTATCAAGGTCCGTTATCTTTACAAGCTTCTTACCATTACCCACAAGGCCCTCCACACCAACACTCCCCAGTACCTAGAGGATCTCATCTATCTTCAACCCAATCCCCGCCTGCTCCGTTCTGCGCACGGCAATCGCCTCTTCCTGCCATCCCCCACCCAGGCCCACCTTGAATCCACTCGTCACGTTGCCGTTTTTTTTGCAAGTCCTTCCCTATGGAACTCTCTCCCGTACTCCCTCCGTACGGAAGCATATTTTTCTCGGTTTAAGGCTCTTCTCAAGACTTATCTTTTTTTGTCAGGCTTTTGACCCCCCCCCCCTCCCTCCAGTCAATCTGTCCAATACACTCTCCACCAATAACAGCCTAACGGCCCAGATATCCCATCCTTCATCATAATCACGCCCTCCCTCATTGGCCCAACCTCTCCCTCCATGTATCCTTTCCCTGATGTCTTCATTTTTGTTGTCACCTGTCCTTTGCTGTCTTTCTTCCTTTTCTTTCTAATTCTTTCCTATCAACTCAATGGCGTTCTCTTCTCTCTTTATTTTTCCTGCAGCTAAACTTTTATTGTACATCGCCTTATCACCTTGGTAACAGTCGGTATATCAAATGTTACTAATAAAGATAAAAGATAAAGATAAATGACCTGGAAAGTGGAATAACGAGTGAGGTTATCAAATTTGCAGATGACATAAAACTATTTAAAGTTGTTAAAACCCAAGAGGATTGTGGAAAATTGCAAGAGGATCTTGATAAATTGGAAGACGGCATCAAAATGGCAGATGAAATTTAATATGGACAAGTGCAAAGTTATGCACCTAGGGAAGAACAACCCAAACTATGGTTACACAATGCAAGGTTCCACATTAGGAAAAACCACCCAGGAAAAAGATTTTGGCGTCATTGTGGATAACATGTTAGAAACATAGAAACATAGAAACATGACGACAAAAAAAGACCACATGGCCTATCTAGTCTGTCCTTCCATATCAACAACTACAACAGTCCACTTTTTACCTTTAGAGATATTCTGTGTTGGTCCCATGCTTTTTTGAATTCAGTTACTGTCCTCATCTCTACCACCTCCACTGGGAGACTATTCCATGGATCCACTACTTTTTCCGTAAAGAAATATTTCCGCATATCACCCCTGAATCTATCTCTCTTCACCCTCATCCCATGTCCCCTCGTAGCAGAACTTGCTTTCAATTGAAAGAGGCTCTCTCCCTGAACATTTATGCCATGGAGGTATTTAAACATCTTAATCATATCACCTCTATCCCGCCTTTCCTCTAAGGTGTACATATTAAGATCCTTAAGTCTGTCCTCATATACTTTATAATGAAGCCCACTAATCATTTTAGTAGCCACCCTCTGCACCGACTCCATCCTGTTCACATCCTTTTGAAGGTGCGGTCTCCAGAACTGCACACTATACTCCAAATGAGGTCGCACCAAAGACTTATACAGAGGCATTATCACCTCCTTTTTTCTGCTAGCCATTCCTCTCCGTATGCACCCAAGCATCCTTCTAGCTTTTGCCATCGCCTTTTCTACCTGTTTAGCTACTTTAAGATCATCAGACACAACCATGCCTAGGTCCCGCTCTTCTTTAGTGGACAAAAGTACTTCACCTCCTATACTGTATTGCTCCCTTGGATTGCTGCAGCCCAAATGCATGACCTTACATTTTTTAACATGTTAAAACCCTCGGCCCAGTGTGCAGCGGCAGCCAAGAGAGCAAATAGAATGCTAGGTATCATAAGGAAAGGAATGGAAAATAAAACAAAAGATATTATAATGCCTCTATATCGTTCCATGGTGAGACCGCACCTTGAATATTGTGTGCAATTCTGGTCGCCGTATCTTAAAAAGGATGTAGCGTTATTAGAAAAGGTTCAGAGAAGAGCCACCAAAATGGTAAAGGGGATGGAAGGATACCCCTATGAAGAAAGGCTAAAAAGGTTAGGGCTCTTTAACCTGGAAAAGAGACGGCTGAGGGGTGATATGATAGAAGTCTATAAATTAATGAACGGAGTGGAACGTGTAAATGTAGATCGATTGTTTATGTTATCAGAATATAGAAATACTAGGGGACATGCAATGGAGCTACAGGGTAAACTATTTAAGACTAATAAAAGAAAATATTTTTTCACTCAACATGTAATCAAACTCTGGAATTTGTTTCCGAAGGATGTAGTAAAGGCTGTTAGTTTAGCTGGGTTTAAGCAAGGTTTGGACAAGTTCCTGGAGGAAAGGTCCATAAACCATTATTAAGTAGGGACCCAGGATATCAATGCTTGACCCAGTACAAGCATTGCGGAACCTGTGTCTTTTGGGGAAACTGCTAGGTACGTATGACCTAGATTGGCCACAGTTGGAAACAGGATACTGGGCTTGATGGACCTTGGTCTGACCCAGTATGGCATATCTTATGTTCTTACCTATAGCAGATGTTCTCCTTGGACAGCAGGATAAGTACCAGTGACAGAGCCGCACAGGAACTTCCTCAGCTACTTTTCTAGAAGCTTTTAGACAGCTCTGTGCGCATGTGTGCCCGTTCCCGCCACTATACATGAGGAGCTCAGTCGCTATTTAGTTTAGCCGGCCGTCTCCACGGGGAAGAGGGTAGTTGTGAGGACTTATCCTGCTGTCTACAGAGGACACCTGCTATAGGTGTGTAACTTGATTTTCTGCATGGACAAACAAGATAAGTCCTTGCATATGGAAATCACTAGCTGCAGGCAGCCTGAAAACAAAATGGAGAACTAACAATGTTGCAAGAGGCTGACAGTCAAACGTTTTGATGCCAAAAGGGCTTTTTAAGTTGTTGTTTTTTTGTTTGTTTTTTAGGCAGTCTGAACTAAAAAAAGTGCCTAGGTAAGTGCCTAGGGTAGTATATCAAATGACAATAAAGATAAAGAATGGAGTTGAATTCTCAACCTCAAAAAGATTCCAAAGCATGGACTGACCAAAACTGCTGTTGAATCAGGAATCCCTTTCCAAACCGTAGTCGGATTTGACTGTATGAACCAAAGTCCAAGTCACAGCCTTGCAAATCTCTTGAATGGAGGCCGATTTCAAGTGGACCATTGATGCAGCCATGGATCAAACATTGTGAGCCGTAACATGACCCTCAAGCATTAGACCTGACCAGGCACAAGTAAGAGAGATGCAGTCTGCTAGCCAAATTGAAAGTGTGTGTTTGCTCACAAAATGTTGGGTGGACTTTCTAAGGGCTTTTGTCTATTCCAAATAGAAGGTCAAAGCTCTCTTGCAGTCTAGTGTGTTGCAGTACTCTTTCCCCTTTGTGAGTACAGGGGTTTGTGAAAAATACTGGTAGGGTTAGATTGGTTAAGGTGGAATTCTGACAGCACTTTTGGGAGGAATTTAGGATGAGTACACAGCATCACTCTATTGTTAAAAAACTTAGTATAGAGTGGATCCGCTATTAGAGCCTGGAGATCACTGACTCTACATGCTGAAATAACTACCATCAAAAACAAGACTTTGTAGGTTAGGAATTTCAGTTCACGGGTACTCAGTGGCTCAAAAGGGAACATTCATCAGTGAGTTAAAACTATGCTGAAATTCCAAGGCATGATCAGCGACTTCAGAGGAGGCTTCAACAGAAGCAAGTCTTGCATGAAACGAACTACTGAAGGCTGTAAAGAGATGGATTTCTGTTCTACACAGTGGTAAGCACTAACTGCACTGAGGTGAACCCTTACAGAGTTGGTTTTAACTCTAGACTGTGAAAGGTGCAGAAGGTAATCAAGCAGTTTTTGTGTGGGACATAAGAATGGATATAGGGCCTGACAGCAAACCTCCTCCACTTGAAGCCATAGATCTTCTAATAGAATCTCTCTTGGAAGCCAAGAAGACATTGGCTACTCCAACTGGTAGGTTCATGGAGTTAAGTTTGAGCCTATCAACATCCAAGCTGTAGAAGCTAGGGACCTGACATTGGAATAGGTCTGCCCTGATCCTGAAAAATCAGAGTTGAAGACATGCCCAGACATAATGGTTTCTGGATGAAGAGATTGTGAAGAAGGGGAAACCAAGACTATCTAAGCCAGGAAGGTGCAATAAGAATTCTAGTGACTCTGTCATGTTGGAGTTTCAGAAGAGTTTTCACGACAGAAATGAGCAGATATGCATACAGAAGACCTTTCTCCCAATAAAGGAGGAAAGCATCCAAAGCTTGTATGCCGTGTGTCCCTGCTCTGGAACAGAACTGAGTGGTCTCCTTGTTCCACATAGTCGCAAAGAAGTTTATCAAGCGGGTGACCTGTTCTCGAAAGATAGTCAATGCTACCTTCCTGTCCAAAGTCCATTCATGTGAATGAAGGACTCAGCTCAGCCTGTTTGCCAGAATGTCATCTTCTCCCACCAGATATGTGACTCTTAGCATCATTCCCTGAAAATGGCAAACTTTCACAATCTGACAGTTACCCAAAACAGGAGGCTCTTATCTATTCCTCCCTGCTTGTTGATGTAACATATTGCTACTTGATTGCTTGGATTATAATAATTTGATTGCCCAACTAACCCCTGAAAGCCTTTAGAACACTCACAATTGCTCTCAGTTACAGAAAACTGATCTGATGAATACTCTCCTGGAAGCATACAAGCCCTGGGTGTGAAATCCCACTCCAGCTTAGACACACCTGTCATCAAAAACATTTGGTATGGGAGTTACATGAATTGTGGCCCAACATTTTCAACATGGTTCATACCGATACACGTTGAATTTCCTTCAGTTGCTGCACCAAGCAGGTAAGCCTGTCCTGAGGAAGAAAGGTTTTTTCCAGAGTTCAGGATGGGTCTACCTGAAGTAAAATCCCCATCTGATCTGCTCCTGCGGCACAGGCTCAATGAAGAGATCGTCCAGAAGGGTGGAGATTTCTCCCCAAAGTAGGTCATGATGCAGAGGGTTGACAGCATACACCTTCTGGGGGGGGGGGGGGGGGGTAATGTGTTGGCAACTCAGTGAAGTGCAACATGTAGCTGTTTTGGACTATTTGTAGTGCCCACAAGTGAAGTTATAAGGGGCCACCTGTGGGCAAAAAGAGTGAGCCTTCCCCTGTGGACATTGACAGAGTGGCTAGACTCCAGAGGAACCAGTCAAAACCCCATTCCCAGCTTTGGCTGAAGGGCAGACTGGGCCTTTTGAGGCTTTTTTTGACGCTGCAGGCGAGAAGCCTGTATGTTTTGCTGGGATGTTTGAGGGCTAGAGAAGTATCTGCACCTACACAAGTAGTAAGTCTTTTTCTGGCCTCCACTTTGATACCTCCTGTGATAGGAAGCTGGTTCGTATGTGCATCTCAAAAGCATGGTGAGGGTAGCGTGCTGCTTCTCTATGATACCCGCGTTCTCCTCCACCTGCTGTCCCAAAGAGGTTCTCTCCCTGGCAGGGCATGTCTGCAAGCTTATTTTGCACAGACTGTCCCAGCTCGGAAGACTAAAGCTAGGTGAAACTATGGGCTCCAATGCCTGCTGCCACTGTTCTAGACACTGTCTCAAAGGAGTTGTAGGTCGCCCGGACCGGGAACTTCGAGCAGTCCTTGCCATGGCTGACCATAGTATATACGTGTAAACCGCTCTGATGCGTAAGTAAAGGGCGGTATATCAAATGCCTAAACCATAACCATAACCATAACAGTGCTCTAATTTCTCTAGGGGGAGGAATTGGCGCAAATCGGCATGATGTTCCAATGAATCCTTATGCCAATGCATCGAAGTCTCCGCCTAATGCTTGACATCAGTTGCCCTCAATGCCATCAAAGTAGAGGAATAATCCTTGCTATTCCTTGTGGTGGAAACAGTATGGACCAATCAATGGCATCCTTACTGGTGCTCAGTTCTGAGAGAGCTCAAGGACCCCTTGATGCCAATGCACCACCAGCATCCGGTGCAGCTCTTGGATCCATTGTGACCAATGTCAATTGCCAACTTGCCAATCTTATAAGTACGAAAAATGTGACTGTGCTTCTCCTCTCAACCTTTCAGCCCTCTCTTTCTCATCTGTAAACACAATCTATAAAAAGAGGGGCTGGGCTCCAGACACTGCAGACATCATTTGTGGATGCCCATGACTGAAATGGTCCTACCGCATCAGGTGCACTATTTAAACTCACTGGTGAGGGGTCACGTGATGTGCTGAGAGAGCTCCGATGTGTGCTGGGTTAGCTTCAGGGCTTCCCCTGCCCTACAGATTGCAATAATACCCTGAGGTATATGGAATAAGGGGATTAAATATCCAGTGAATATTGCCCTTGCCAGAAAGTCGTGAGTTCGCTGCAGGGAATGAAGGAGGCCTGCCGAGACTGGGAGAAATCAATCGCAACACCTGTGAAAATGGTGGAAGGGGCCCCCCTTGTCAGAACAACTAACTGTGTCTGTGGAAGAGGTAACAATGGCCATTGTCAATGCATAAAAACAATAGATTCAATGCAAATTAGCAAACAACTGGAGACTGTTGGAATGCGGACACAAGCAGCAGAAGGCTGCATCTCTCAATTAGAACACTAGTTACAGTCTGCAGACATAGAGATCAAAGCCTTATAGGCCACAGTCAGCAAACAAGGAGAAAAGCTTGATGATCTTGAAAATTGTGGCCGTAGGAAAAATCTGTGGATCATCGGTATTCCAGAAGTGATAAAGGATGCTGACCTACGCAGGTATTTGACTGATTTGATAACAATCCTGCACTTAGGGGAGGATTGCAACAGCATAATTATAGAGCAGATACACAGATTGGGGCCTATCCACGCAGGCAACATATGGCCGAGATTGGTGCTTGCCAGATTTTTTTAACTTTTTGCATAAAGAGAAGGTCTTACGTGCAGCTAGAGACAAAGGTCCATTGCAGTATAAAGGAACCTGTATTCAACTGTTTCAGGACTATTCGGCACATCTTGGCTTGCGCTGTAAAGCCTACGCCACCGTTTGTCAGGAACTGATTGCAGCACACAAATTTGTGGTCCAATACCCTGCCCAATTGCACGTTTTCCATAATGGTACTACAATAACATTTGAGATACCAGGGGCGGCTCAAAAATGGCTTCAAACCCATCTGGACCAACCAAAGGAGTGATTGCATCTGCTTATGTATGAAAAGTGGATAGACACTGGCTTTAAAGATGTTAGACACTGTGAGGAATGCAGTCTGGGGTGATGACGCTGACTCTGCTCCACTCAGAAATAGCCACTGTAGTCGAAAGCAGAGTGGACATGTTTACAAAAAGTGGCTTGTCTTGAGGGGACTCGGACAACCAGAGATCTTTGGGCCCTAGGCCAGGGATCTCAACACCCTTCGACTCCAACTCAATTGCAGTTTTATTGAGTGACTGGGTATTTAATGAAGACAATAGTTTTTGTAACACTTCTGGCATTTCTAGTAGATGGGGGAGGGATGTGTGAAAGGCACTCATGCGGGCGGTTTGAAATGTAATGTTCATTCAACATAAGACGGATGTGAGGGTGAGGAAATGGTCCTTTGGTTGGGCACAGGACCCAAATATGGGGTACCGTAATCACCTCAATAAGTCATGTCTGGCCTCATTTGAGGGGGGTTCCCTGCTATTTGGAATAGGCCCACAGCAGGTTAGTGGGTGGGGGTAATGCGTTCTGGCGGGCGAGGCTGCGACCAGAGCAGCTCTATACACAAGGGCATGATGGCTGGAAGAGAGAGCCCAGAAAAGGACCATCCCCATGAGGATTGTAGACAAAACATGATGTAACGGGTAGGGGTGGGTTGATTTCTGCGAGGTATATTACTGATCCTAGGTAGAGAGGTAGAGGGGGGATACAGGGTTTGCTATAATTATGGCAAAGGGAAGTACTATTGTGCTATAAATATTGCATTAAAATTATTAATTAGTGTTGATCTGACCAGCTGATGAATTTACCACTAGGAAAAAAAGACGTGGTCTGGTCGGCAATAAGAAAAGCTAAATAACCATGGCCTCTAGATATTGCTCTAGAGAGGACTGTGGAAGGAATGCTCTTGAGAAATGGAGATAGATTTGGTAAATTGTGCAATAAACAGGGTAGAAACGAAACAATAGAAGAAGTGAGTGAGAGGAAGCACCCAACATCAATAGTGACCACTGGTGAAGAGGGGGAAGGAACATGAGAGGGGGTTTGGGGCTGGGGAAGGAGGGGGGTTGGGGATAAAATGGTTAGTGGTCTTCATTATAAAGCATATGAGGACAGACTTAGGGATCTTAATATGTACACCTTAGAGGAAAGGCGGGATAGAGGTGATATGACTGAGATGTTTAAATACCTCCGTGGCATAAATGTTCAGGGGGAGAGCCTCTTTCAATTGAAAGCAAGTTCTGCTATGAGGGGACATGGGATGAGGGTGAAGGGGGATAGATTCAGGAGTGATATGCGGAAATATTTCTTTACGGAAAGAGTGGTGGATCCGTGGAATAGTCTCCCAGTTGAGGTGGTAGAGATGAGGACAGTAACTGAATTCAAAAAAGCATGGGACAAACAGAGGATCTCTAAAGGAAAAAAGGGGACTGTTGTAGTTGTTGATATGGAAGGACACTGTTTCAATAGGTCTCTCTCTGAACGTTTATTGACGCAAAAACGTTTTTATACGTTCAACTCAAACAATATAAGGAACTTATAGAACCATGGTTTAACATAGTTCTTATTATGACCACACAAACTAAGCAGTGAGCAAAAAAGGTCTCAGACTTAAACCGGCACTAAATACAGACTTCCGTACAGGCCGAAATCGAACAGATTACACAGACAGCATTGCATAATAAATTGATTTCTAGTAAGGAATTTCTATATTTAAATTTGATATCCCCGGGAACAGCTAAATTTTATACAGTGCCGAAAATTCATAAAAATTTGAGGGAACCGCCTGGCCGCCCGATCGTGTCAACTAGAGGGAGTGTATTAGAACCCTTGTCTGTTTATTTAGACTCCTTTTTATGCCCTTTATTACCCACCATACCTTCGTACTGCGGCGCTCCTGCCCGGCCTTGGGGCTAAAGACAGGAGCGGTGGTCTGATGCTTCGTGAGGAAGGAGAGTAACCTGTATCCAGGGAATGCTGGGTATTGTTATACTGTTCAAATCAATTCACGACTTATTTTATACTGTTCAATTCAATCATGTTATAGGTCTTTTACGTCATGCTTTTGACCTATTTCATGTTTATATTTCATGTTTATATTTCATGTATATAGTTCATGCATATAGTTCAACCCCCCTGTTATCCAAGTTTATACCCCTGTTCGATGTAAAACCAAACAGAAGTGTGTTTTGGTCATTTTGTTATACTGTGAACCGCGCTGATGCCGAATAGTGCGGTATATAAGCAACTGTAATAAATAATAAATAATAAATAAATTGTAGTTCCTGCTCCTCTCGCTCCGAAATAAAGAGTTGTAGTTATGGGGTTTCCAGTATATTTATTATAGTAAAGGATATTGTTCCATCACATGGCAAATAAATGCAAACAAAATAGGTGCTTCAAATGCTAACAGGAAAACTTAGGATAAAGGCAACTTAAAGTATAACTGCTGCTTTTCACTTCTAAGCAAATTACTCACTTTGCCCCAAGAGGTCAGTTAGTTTCACTGCAGCCTCTTTCAGCCACTGTTACCTTCACAGTGCTGGGGAATCAGGTGCACATAATTAGAGCTTTCTCAGCAAGGCAATACAACAGCTCCGTAGCATTCAATTCACATACGGTAAAAAGCAGTTTCCTTCAGCTTGGCATCTCTACACAGCAAACCGTGCAATCCATGCTCTCACAATCTGGTAAGTCTGTATTATCTTGTGTTAATTCTTCAAGCTGTATGGAATTACTGGCTTCTGGTAACACTGGCTGTCTTCTAGCTTGCAACTCTAAAAACTGCTTAAAACTCTGTAGGAGCAATTCAGCCTGCTGTTTGGGAGATAGGGAATTGCTATCAGCTATACAACTTCCCTCTGGCTTAAGGCTGTTTATTTTCTCCTCTCTTAGATTAATTGTATCAGAGTAACTGCTAGTCTCTTTTGCTAATGTTTCACACACAGGAGAGTTAGCTTTACGTTCAGCCTGGAAACTTTGTGGCAATTCACTTACTTGTTGCCATGCCGTTCTGACTTCAGATGGCTCCAACGTTCTCCAGCTGTTAGAATGTTTGTTGCTCTCTGGCTCAAACGGTACTTCACAGAATGATTGTTTTCTTTCTTGTGCCTGCCTTGAAGGCTTCCTTTCCCAGGGCTGTGCCTTCCAACGGTTGTCTATTTCAGGGCTAGGTCCTCTCTCCTTGGGACTTCTACTCACTGCCTCTGAATATAACTTTGCAGGTCTCCTTCCAATGCCAGGTTCCCAAGTATCAGCATACTGTCTTCTGGACTTCCAATCATTCTCCTTCTTAATCCTCCTCTCCTTCTTCTTCCTCTTCTCCTCTGTCTTCTTCCGACTAGCAAAGCCATGCTCTGGTTTAAAACCACGTTCTCTCCTGGACACACCCCTTCCCAGGACAGGGTGTGCCCAATCAGGACTGCAGGACTCCTCCCCTGGGCTGGTCTCCATGCTCAGCTCTGTGGAATAGAGTCTCTCTTTCTTCCTTGGTTTCTCAAATAGGCATAAATCCTGTTGAACCTCAGGATTTTCATCCGTTTCCATAGGCTCAGGAGGGCGCTGTTCACCACAGTACCTAAGGGACACCACTCATTTTTTTAATGTGGTAGCGGATATGTCCAACTGGTCTGTCCATATGGACACATTGTTAGTCACAATGGACGTTACCTCTCTCTACACAAATATCCCGCAACAAGCAGCATTAGAAACAGTACAGCATACGTTATCTCTGAGAGGGGATCTTTCCAGTTTACAAATGAATTTTTTGCTAGATTTGGCGAAATTGGCGATTTATAAAAATTATTTTTTGTTTGAGGGTAAGCTGTACCAACAAGTATCGGGGGTGGCTATGGGCGCAACGTGTGCCCTGTCAATAGCGAATTTTTATATGAGCACTTTCGAGGCCCGATGGTTACCAACGTCCCCTTTCGTAGATAATCTCATAGTCTGGAAGAGATATATCGATGATGTGTTTTTCTTATAGAAGGGCACGGAGGATTTGTTGCTACAATTTTTCCAGTGGGTGAATCTTCGAGATGTGAATATAAAATTTACCTATACATATCACAGGGATTCCATAACCTATTTGGATGTACAACTTAGTAGGGGGAAGAAGGTTGGAAGACTTTGTGAGTGATATTGCTGAAGGACTGAATGGAAAAGTCTGTCTTTTTGCAGATGACACAAAAATTTGCAACAGAGTGGACTCCCCCGAGGGAGTGGATAACATGAGGAAAGATCTACAAAAGCTGGAAGACTCGTCTAATGCTTGGCAACTACGATTTAATGTGAAAAAGTGCAGTGTCATGCACCTGGGTAGCAGAAATCCAAAGGAAAAGTACACAATAGGGGGTGAGAGGTTGGTATGCACGTGAGAAAGACCTTGGTGTGATTATCTCTGATGATCTGAAGGTGGCAAAACAGTGCGACAAGGCGGTGGCAAAAGCCAGGAGGATGTTGGGCTGCATACAAAGAGGGATTACCAGCAGAAAGGAAGAGGTACTTATGCCACTGTACAAGTCACTGGTGAGGCCTCACTTGGAATACTGTGTTCAGTTTTGGAGACCATATCTTGCAAAAGATGTAAAAAGACTGGAAACTGTTCAGAGAAAGGTGACCAAAATGATTTGGAGCCTGCGTCAGAAGCCTTATGAGAAGAGACTTGAAGACCTAAATATGTACACTTTGGAGGAGAGGAGGGACAGGGGAGATATGATTCAGACCTTTAAATACTTAAAGAGAAATGATGAACAAACAAACCTCTTCCAAAGACGGGGAAGCTGTAAAACTAGAGGGCATAACATGAAGCTGCAAGGTGGTAAATTGAAAGGCAATGTCAGGAAATATTTCTTCACTGAAAGGGTGGTGGATGCTTGGAATGCCCTCCCAATGGAAGTGGTGGGGGCAAACATGGTGATGGAATTCAAAACAGCATGGGACAAACACAGTGGATCCCTTTACAGCAACAGGATAAAAGCAAAATAAACGGTACCATCTAACTTCTGAACTACCTAGCGTCTGAACAAATAAGGGTGTCCTACATGGAGTGGTGGGTTCACCCCTAAACAGAAACAAAAACATGGGGAGGGGTGGCCTGCACAGAATGACAGGTGCACCTACTCTTGCCATCTTGCTGGGCAGACTAGATGGACCATGCTGGTCTTTATCTGCCGTCACTTACTATGTTACTATGACTTCTGTATTCAAAAAGAAAACAGATAGAAACACCTTTCTGCACTTTACAAGTAAACATCCTAGACAGCTTAAAGAGAGTCTCCCCTTCTCACAGTTCCTGAGGTTTCGAAGGAACTGTTCTGACACACACGATTTTAAGCGATTAGCAAAAAATCTTATTAGAGATTTTCTGGATAGAGGATACCCGGAGAAAGTAGTATATTCAGCCTATCGAAGGGCGCTGTACAATCATAGAACTACTTTGCTGCAGACGAGGATGTCAGAAGGACGGGCCAGTTTCGTTTCTGAAAACATTAACTTGGTAACGGGTTTTTCTCCATTAAGCATACCCATACAGCACATTCTACGTAAGCATAAGAATGTGTTAGAGGTGGTTCCTGGTTTAGAGGGTAAAGCGATACGCTGTGTGTGGCGGAGGGGACGAAATTTAAAAGAATGGTTAAGTCCAACAGTACTTACCCCTATATCACCAGTAGAACAGGAAGGTAGTCACAGAAAATGTGGACATTGTGACATATGTGAAGTCACGGTGGAATTATCGACTTTCACTTATCAGGGAACGGTATATCGTCTCCGATCTCACACTACTTGTGATTCTGTGGCACTAGTTTATGGCATTCAATGCCCCTGTGGACTATTGTATATAGGTAAGACCTTGCGTCCACTGCGGGTGAGAATACGTGAGCATAGAAGTAGGTTAAAATGTCGTAAACTAGATGCACCAATAGTTTCGCATTGTATAGAAACAGGTCATACTTTCGATCAGCTCTGTTGCTTTGGCATCGAAAGGATATGAATGGCATGACAGGGAAAACTTTAGATAAAACACTTTTGATTAGGGAACAAAGATGGATCTATAGGTTAGGATCCATCATTCCGAAGGGTCTGAACACTGCTATTGATTGGGCAGTCTGTGTATGATGATTATACACACGAGTTGGTTCAGTGATATGTGGTGGTAATTATAATGAGCCAGTATTTTGTAAGAGAACATCCGTATACTTTAAATTGTATTTAGTGGCTCTTATAATACATTGTTAGATGAGCGTACGGTGATAGCAGTGTGTGTTACTGAGAGGTGTCTGTTAAGGAGGGTTCGGGCTTTTTAGATATCTTTGGTAGAACTCTGGTCAACTCAGCTGTAGTTGATTACGTAGATGTGAGTACGAGGTTTAAAAGGCAGTTAGATACTCATGGTCCGCATGCGCAGCGTCTGTGAGGGGTTTGGATGGACTCCAGTCCTCCACAAGGATTTTGAGTTTTAAACATTCGTGAGACGCAGGCAGCATGAATTCTGTGAGTACGGAGAGATTTTTAGTATTGGTTTTATTGATTAGGTTCTATAATAATGGTTTATTAGTTGGTGGATGTTGTAAATATGGATTGTTATTGATTACACTTTATATGTTGTATTTATTACACAGATTTGGTGGTTAGAAATGATCTCCTGATAAAACCCTGACGGTGAAACGCCTTAGTGGTGCCCAGGAAGAGCGTTGAGATCTGCACTAAACGATGATAGATCTACATTGAGAGCCCACAGTTGGAAGGCCCTAAGTAGTAAATAATGAGCTGCGATCCATTAGTCTGCTGATATATGAGACTGTTGGAGAAGATTAAGTATTTAGCTATTTCCACTAGGGGCACTTTTTGAGAGAGACAGTGGCAAGAGTTTGAAATAACAAAGGTCATTGATGCTATCAGGCGCTATATAACAAGACCGAAGTCTGTATTTAGTGCCGGTTTAAGTCTGAGACCTTTTTTGCTCACTGCTTAGTTTGTGTGGTCATAATAAGAACTACGTTAAACCATGGTTCTATAAGTTCCTTATATTGTTTGATATGGAAGGACAGACTAGATAGGCCATGTGGTCTTTTTCTGTCACCATATTTCTTTTTTTTTTTTTTAAACTTTTATTTTCATTTTGCAACAAACAAAAGAAACAACACACCAAAGGAGACAAAACAAGTATACAATAAGGAAAAGCAAACCCTATTACCCCCCACCCCCATGCTTCTTCTCTAAGCCGACAGTATCAGCATGTGAGCGCTTCCAAACAACAGTGATTGTACATCAAAACGAACAGAAATAGTATCTGCGATACAGAATGATCATGTGACAGAGATTTATACAAATTTAAACAGTCAGATGAGAGCATTTAGCAGTGTGAACATAGTCATTGAGCATCTTCCATTTAGACAGATGATGGGGGGTCTGAACGGAAGAAGCAAACATACGAGGTATTTGTTCATATTTACTGTAGAGACAGACATGATTCCACCATTCATTGGGGCTCAGATGGGAGCTATTTTTCCAGTATTTCGTAATTAGGGAAATAGCGATGCCCAGCATAAAGTCTAAAAGGAAGTAAGCCGATTTTGGAAGAGAGGGGATCCCCGCAGCTGAGCGGAGTCCCACTATCCTCCAAGAAAGGGGCTCTTGAAAGTGCAAAATAGATTGGATACGACCCCAGACCCGACGCCAGTAATACTGTAGTGCGGGACATTCATACATAACATGAGTTAGTGAACCAATGGCCGCATGGCATGTCCAGCATCTATTGCCCTGGGTGGTGTTCCATTTGGCTAATCTGTCAGGAGTATAGAAACACCGGTGGGCTAGAAAGAAGAGTGTCTGAGTGAGTGAGGCGGATCGGGAGACCCGTGTCACTCTACTCCAGACGAGGCTCCATTGCTCCGGGGTCAAAGTTACATGCAGTTCCCGCTCCCATGCTTTCTGTGCTATAGGGGTACCTCTATTTACAGCATTACATAAGGTTTTGTAAAAGTTAGATGCTACACCCGGTGAGCTCCCGATAGATCGGATAGTCTCCGACAATCCTTGGGTATGGGATTCCGATGGCGGGAGCACCTTAGCACTCCGAAGACAATGCTGAAGTTGCACCAACTGAAAGTAGTGTTTCGCTGGGAGACCAAATTCAATTTGCAATTCGCTAAAAGTTTTCCAGCGACCATCATGGAACAACTGGTTAGGGATCCAAATGCCCCTAGTGTACCAGGGGCTCCACGCCATTGGTTTATTTTGTATTTGAAATCGAGTATTGTACCAAAGCGGGAGTCTGTCTAGCGGACAGAATCGGGAGTCTAGAGATTGCATAAGAGTATTAAAGGCACCTAAAGTGTCTAAAAGCATTGGTGGATAGTGGGAGTCTGATGGGAGAGTCATACCAGGGAGATAAGTAAGAGGAATCGGTTTGCAAAGGTCCTCCTCTATGTCTAGCCACACAGGTCTACTCGGTGCTAGATCTTCCAGCCAACGAGCGCCTTGTTTGAGAAGAAAAGATTGATGGTATTTCAGGAAATCAGGGAATCTGACACCCCCATTTTCCTTATCTGCTTGCAACTTATGTTTCGCTATCCTAGGTGTCTTGTTTTGCCATAAGTATCTAGTCAGAAGGCCCTCTAAATCTTTATATGTACGTCGAGGTAGGAGACAGGGCAACATTTCTAAAATGTAATTCACTTTAGGAACAATCATCATTTTTATGGTTTCTAGGCGACCCCACCAGGTAAGTGTTAAAGGAGTCCAACGGTGAGTAAGCGCCCGGACTTTAGAGGTTAAGTCTTTGGCATTAAAGGAGATAGCGTCTTCCAAAGGAGAGCAGTAGTGAACCCCAAGGTATTTGACCATGCGAGGTTGCCATAAAAAGGGAAAGGATTGCATATCTGCCTGATGAATCAGAGGATTTAGTGGAAAGGCTACCGACTTGGTCCAATTTATCTTATAACCCGAGAGTTGTGAATATTTACCAATTTGCTCTAGGACAGCCGGCACTGAGTCTAGAGAGACAAAGAGCATAAGGTCATCAGCATATGCTGAAATTTTGATTTCCCTATGAGAGAAGGGGACTCCATGAATCTCCTCTGATTGCCGGATTAGTAAAGCTAAGGGTTCGAGTGCAAGATCGAAAAGAAGGGGAGACAGTGGGCATCCCTGGCGAGTACCGCGTTGAAGGGGAAATGGCTGAGACTTTAAAGCATTAGCACAGATACTGGCTGTAGGCTGTGCGTACATGGTGCGGAGACAACGGAGAAAACCTTCTCCGAATCCGTACCAGCGGAGAGTTGCAAACAGGAAGGGCCATTCTAAGCGATCAAAGGCCTTCTCAGCATCAAGTGAGAGGCCAACCAATGGTCGATCAAGATTAACTGCGGTAGTCAGTACATGACATAGAGTCCGAGCATTGTCAGCAGTTGATCTACCGGGAATGAAACCGCATTGATCTGGGTGTATTAAAGTAGACATCCTATCAGAGAGCCGGGTGGAGAGAATGGTGGCAAATATTTTGTAGTCCGCGTTTAGTAGGGAAATTGGACGATAATTAGCTGTTAGTTGCGGATCTCCCCTCTTTCTCAAAAACTACTACATTTGCCATTGAAAAGGACCCAGAAGGAGATCCCTCCTCGGCCAGAGCAGAAAAATAAAGTTTCAAAACTGGAGCTAAGTCAGCGCTAAAAGTTTTGTAGAATTCAGCGGGGAGACCGTCCGGGCCTGCGGCTCGACCTGTGGCACATCTCTTGAGAGCAGAATGAATTTCTGATAAAGTGAATGGTTTGTCCATGGCCTCTCTATCTTCGTCAGATAGGGACGGTCGTTGTACCCCTGAGAGTAATCGTTCAAATACTTCTGGCTCAAAATCACATTCAGATTGATAAATCCGAGTATAAAAAACACGAAAGATTTCAAACATTTCGCAATCTTTAGTGACCAAGCTCCCCCCCGACGGATTACGGAGAGCGGTAACACGCTTGGCTTCTTTTGACCTTTCAGGGCATTTGCTAACAATTTGCCAGCACGGTTATTTTCCCGGTAATACATCCCTTGTTGTGATTCAATATTTTTAGCAGCAGCAGTATATAAAAGCTGATTGTATTGAAAACGAAGGCGTTGTAAGCGGAGTAAAATACATGGGTCAGTACGGGACGTGAGGAGACGCTCCCCAGCTTGTATCTGTTGCTCTAGAATCAGTAAGTGTTGCTTTCTTTGTTTCCCCTGTCGAATTTGATAGCTAGTTATAGTTGCACGGATAGATGCCTTAAAACCCTCCCACCAAGCCCAGCTCGCTGTGTCATGGGGTGAGTTAAAATGAAAATAATCTTGGATAGCGGCCTTTATGTCAACCTGAAAATCTTTTTGATCTAGTAGGGATCTATCAAAAAACCAAGCACGGGGATGTTCATCTCGCGTAGTGACATGTAATGAAAAAGATATGGCAGCATGATCTGAAATATGGAGAGGATGAGTCCTAGCCGTGTCCACTTGAGAAATCAGTGCTTTGGAAATAAGAAAAAAATCTATTCTAGATTGTGAGTGATGGGGGGCAGAAAAAAAGGTGAACTCTAAGTCGGAGGGGTGAAGCAGCCTCCATATATCTACTAGCGCAAGATCTTGCATCAAAGCTGTAAGGGTAGCAAGACTCTTGGGTGGACTACTCGTTCTAGGCGGTTGTCTATCTATCAGAGGATCTAGCACTTGATTGAAATCGCCACCAAGTATTAATGGAGTATTGGCAGAGGCCTGTGCCAACTGCGCAATACTTGCATAGTATGCAGGGTCATCCACATTCGGGGCATAAATACAAATACACGTGAATTCACTATCTCCAACCTTAAGGTGTGCACGGGCCCATCTACCCTCCTTATCAGAGCTAGTATCCATTACAGTAGCTTGCAAAGACTTCTTAACCAGAATGGCTACCCCACACCGTTTGGAAACGGCGGGAGAATAGGCAGCCACCATATAAGGCTTAGCATTGAGTTTCAGTGTTTCAGCGGAGTTTAGATGCGTTTCCTGAAGAAACACTAAATCAGCATGCTCATGGTTAAGATAGCTAAGGATTTTCTTTCTTTTGATTGGACTATTGATGCCTTTTACGTTAAGTGATAAGATCTTACATAAGGCCATTCAGAAAGGTTAAAAATTCTGACAAAGAACATGATAACGCACATAATTTCACAATGTCCCTCATATTAACTGTATCTGGCTGTACACATGACATGATAGAAAATAAGCTAATGTAATACAATGAAGCGCCCCACATTAAAAAATAAGAACCACAGTGCGGTAGAGAAGAAGCAGAACCCCAGAAATTACTGGCGACCATGTGTCTGCGGGGGGAAACCCCAGAGAAGGCCGAAATTGAAAACATATAACCTGTATAACTGTGCATGCTCCGAATCCAACCGAGGCACACATCATGGAGGGATAGGAGACCAAGAAAGTCATATAGAGAAAGAAAGAAAAGTCCAGGTAGTCTCTGTGCTTGGCTATGACCACCGCGTCGGGCCCTTCAAAATGGCGGACAGAGCCGGCAGATAATAAGTCCAAGTTGTTGGATTAGCGCATCTGCTCTGCTTCTTTGGAGTCTAAAAATGTTGATAGTAGATCCGGATCTTCGAATGTCCTAGTTTGGTTGTGGAGAGTCACTCGGAGCTTCGCTGGATACAACAGGCCAAAGCGAGCCTGTAGCTGTTGAAGTCGAGGGCGAAAAGCAAGGAGTCTCTTCCGACGGTCAACTGTGGGCTTTGCCAAATCAGGGAAGAAGGAGACTTTATGACTTTCAAACTCCAGATGATGATTCGCCCGGGCAGCATTTAGAATTTGTTCCACTTGTTGATATCTTAGTAATCGAAAGATAATAGGCCGGGGGGTCGTCCGATTGAGCGCCATATGGGTAGGAACACGATGTGCTCGGTCAATTTCCAGATCTCTGTGAAAAGTGATCTTCAGCAAGGAGGGAAGAGTTTTGAGCAGGAATTCTCTTATATCTCCTGCTTCCGCCCCCTCCGGTATTCCAATGAGCCTCACATTGTTGCGACGGGCTCGATTATTGCTATCTTCTAACTCTTTTTGAAGATTCTGTATCTGGCGCTCAGCCTTGTCCAGTTTGACCAAGCGCACCGCGTGCGAGTCGAGGACCCCCGTCATGTTGTCCTGCCGTAATGAAAGACTTTCAAGTCGGTCCTGGAGCACACCGAAGTCTTCTCGCATGGCTCGAAGCGCTTCTCCGTTGGACTGCACCAGTTCCTTCACGCCGCGTATTTCCTCTAAGATCTCCTGGTGCATTTCGGGGTTTTCCCGAAGTGGAACTATCTTCTGTGGGGAAGACACCTCTGTTTTGGAGCGTTTTCCGTGTGAAGAAGAGGGAGACCCGAAGTCCAGGCGCGCTGGTTTATGGGCCGCCATCCCCCCCGAGGTACCCCGGTAAGTTCGGAGCAAAAGATTAAGTTTATGTAGGTATTAAGTCAGGATTCTGAGTAGGCCTCTCGGGAGCTTCAGCGCGAAGCGTCTAACCCGCTGGACATCAGGCTCCGCCCCCTGTCACCATATTTCTATGTTTCTATAAGGAATGGGGGAATAAGGAGCCTAGGGGGGCAATTGCTGAAAGAAAAATCTATGCATTACAAGAAGGGATCTTTATGCTGAAGGAACCAGAGGGGGCCTTGGGCTGGGAAGGCTCCCACCACAGAAAGTTTGCGGACCCAGAGGGTCGATTTATCTTAGAACAAGGAGATTCGCAAGGACGAAATGTGACACTGGGCAGTGTGTATACTCCTAATATTCCAGACTCTTAGTTTTTTGCTAAGGTGGCAGCGGAAATTGATATATTGCCTGAATATCCCCTGATCATAGGGTTGACTGGAATGGGGTATTTGACCCAGCCATGGATGTCTCGGGAGGGCAGGGGGGTAGCTGTATGTATACTGCACACCACCTGAGAAGGTTCCAGCACCGGTGCCAAGTAATAGATGTGTGGCAGACTTTGCACCCATCTGAACGGGACTACACACACTTGTCTCGGGCGCATGGCACTAGTGTGAGGCTAGATGCCATACTGGTCTCAGAGGAACTCTTTCGAATAATAGCAGATGCTGTTATCGGACCCTATGAGATTTCAGACTATGCTCCAGTTTGAATAGAATGAACTGGAGGGGGGGTCTTGTGGTAGCAGAACACCTTGGCATTTACCCCTAGATCTATGTCGGGACGAGAAATTCCAAGATTATTTGGTAGCCAGATGGAATAACAGAGTACCACAACCAGGGCCACTGGAATGACCTGGAACTTTTTGGGGAGGCGTCCAAAGCTGTTTTAAGGGGGAACATCACAGCATATGGAGTTCATCGGCGGCGTAATATTGCGGCAAGGATTTTAAGATTAGAGAAAGAGGTCTGTAAGGAGCCCCGTACCTGGGTATGCCATCCGACAATGGCCAACTGGACGCAACTGTTGGCAACACAGGGGACCCTCAATGCCCTACTACATCAAAGAGCATAAAAGTCCTTAGTTTATTATAAGTACCAACCATACCAATTCAGGGATAAGGCTGGGAAAATGTTGGCACGTTGCCTGTCATGTAGCCAGGGCTTGTGATTTGTGCCACAACTGCGAGACCAGACAGGCAGATATAGCAGCTATAGGGCAGATATCTGTGGAATACTACCGTACACTGTACATGAGTGAGGACACCCCACGTTCAAAAATCAGACAGTATTTAACTAAAGTGGCCCCCCCACAACTCACTCAGGAACAGCTGAGGTACCTAGCTGCCCCAATAACAGTGGAAGAAGTTCAGCGAAGTATCACCAGGGCAGCCACTTGTCAGACCCCAGGGCCTGATGGCTATCAAGCTAAATATTATAATCTCTTAGGGTAGGTTACTCCAACCTTAGTGGCAATTTTAATACATGATTGACCACTGGATCGCTCAAACACAACAACAATACAGCCCACATTGTGGTACCACACAATCCAGGGAAAGATCCAATGGAGGTGGGGTCCTACTGCCCAATCTCGCTGATTAATTATGATCTTAAATTATTTGCAAAGATCTTGGCAGACCATTTGGCTGTATACCTCCCTGATCTGATACACCCATGTCAGACAGGGTTTGTGCAGGGGCGATACCCAACTAATAATGTTCGGCGTATTCTCGGGTGCACAAACATGCCATCCCTTCACTATTAGTAAGTTTTGATGCCAAGAAAGCTTTTGAGAGGGTGGAGTGGACATATTTATTCAAGACCCTAGAGGCCTACGGTCTGGGAGAAGCATTCATACAGGGGGTATGGGGACTCTATCAACAGCCGAAAGCAGTAGTGGGAGTTAATGGAGTGGACACCTCAAGTTTCATGATAGAGCTAGGGACTCGGCAGGGGTGTCCTCTTTCCCCATTAGTATTTGTACTCTCACTCAATCTGTTGTTAAGAACAATTTACTGGGGGGCGTTACCAAGATGGCCACGGCAGCAGTCAGTCTCGTGTGAGCCCGCAGAATGGGGAAGAAGTGAAAGGGGAAGCCGGGGCCGCTGTCCTCTCAGCCCTTAGGTGCCTCTACGCCGATTACTAATCAGGTGGTGGGTCCTTTGGATCCATTTCTGGGTCGAGCAGCACGAGCTTCGGAAGGAGCAGGGTGTGTTAGCCGGCTAGCAGTTTCGCTGGAGCTGGAGTGCCCGGCGTCTGCTTCTGTGTCATCTCTGCCCCCCGCATTGAGCCCTGCGCTGAAATTGATCCGCGGCCAACCTTTGCCAGAAGGCTTCCTGGAGTTCGCTTCTCCTCCGTTGGTCGGGGGAGGGAGCTTTTCGAGAGGGCCAGGGCAGGCTGTGCTTGTGGAACAAGAGAGTGTGGTTCCTGGGGAGTCATGCTCGATAAAACCTCCGGTGGTGTGTGGAGAGGTGTGTGCTGGAAAGGAGATCCTTTCTACGCCAGAAGGGCAGTCGTCGGCGTTTATGGAACCAGAGATAACTGAAGTTGCTTCAGAAGTGGTGTTTTCTCTACAGCGACCTCAGAATTTTACGTCGGAGGCGATTTGGAACACAATTGTATCACTGGGAGAAGTACTTTTGCATCAAGTATCTTCTTTGGCTACTAAAGTGCATACTTCTACTGGAGCAATGCATGAGTTGGAGGGAAAAGTCTCTGCGATGCAAATGGAGTGGGAAGATACACGCAACAAGGTTGTGAGTCATGAGGAACATTCGGACATGTACAGAAAGAACTTTTTGTCACTTCAAGTAAAATTGGAGCATTTGGATAATGCCTCTCGAGCTAATAACTTGAGAATTATCAATTTCCCAAGGGTGCCTTCAATTACAGCTAGAGATATGTTTCAAAGATATTTAGTGGAAACTTTAGGAGTATCTTCTGAGTTAGTCCCTCCCCTGGTAAAAATTTATCATCTACCTAAGGCAAAACTTGCTTCAGCCCGGGATGGGATAGGGGCTAATCAAACTCAGGAGGATATCTTGAATGTCACAGATTTGTTGGAAAATTCTGGGCTTGGATCTCAGGTTCCCTCCACATTATTAATAATATTTGCTTTGTTATCAGATAAGGAATGGTTGTTAAAATTGTTCTTTCAAAAGCAGAAACTTTTATTTCATGGTCTAGCTGTACGAATATATCCTGACCTAGCAAGAGATACCCTGAAGCGGCGCAGAGAGTTTCTTCTGCTCCGGTCTGGGGTTTTACAATTGGGAGGGCTCTTTTTTCTTAAGCACCCATGTAAGTGTTTGGTGAAATACCAGTCAGTTTCTTATATATTTTATGAGCCCTCCCAGTTGTTAGCTTTCATAAATGCCAGACGTCTGGAGTCTTCTATTGATCCTCGTTAGGCTTAAGTAGTAGTTCCGAATGATGACTGTTTGCCGGTTTCTTTTGTGTTGATTGAGATTAGGTATCTTGATTGAGATTAGGTATCTTTCCCCTTTATTGTGGGCTAGGGAGAGCTGGCATATATGTAATGCTTATGATTATTACTTTTAAGAAGTACTCTGAGGTTGTCTTGAGTACTTTTCTTTATGCTTGCTCTTTTTCTGCAAGAATGGTTTATGTGAACTTTCTTGATTTATATGTAAAATCTTATAAATATAAAATGAAATAAAAAAAGAACAATTTACTTACGAGAAGAAATAGCAGGGGTGACATTAGGGCCCTGTACATTTAAAATCTCGTCTTTTGCTGACAACCTTTTGGTTATGTTGACTGAGCCACAAACTTCTTTGCCTAGGCTCCTTGATGTCATCTCAAAGTACGGGGCACTTGCAGGTTTTAAATTGAATATGGTGAAATCGGAGGCTTTGGATGTTTTGGGTGGGTTGCTAAACACCTGGGGTGGGCCCTTTCCCCTAAGATGGGCACAGAATAAATTTTAAGTATTTAGGAATACAGTTGCTCAGTGATCCGGTAAGTTTGTATTAACTGAATGTTAACCCCCCACTTAAAGGAATCCAAGATAAGTTAAGAGACTGGATCCCGCTCCTGCTATCTCCTCTGGGCAGATTGGCTGCTTACAAAATGATGCTCTTTCCAAAAATTCTATGTCCTCCAGTTGCTCCCACTGCAGTTATTGCGGAGAGATATACAAAAATTGGAACGTTCAATACAGTCCTTCATTTGGAAGGGGAAGAAGCCCAGACTTAAAATTGACTGGCTACAAGGCCAGTGGCAGCAGGGAGTAATGGGGTTACCGCAAGTTGACCAGAACAATTTGGGATACATGCTAAGACATGTAAGAGACTGGTTGGGGGGGGGGGGGAGCTCAGTATATACCCTGTATGAATTTGAGTTGGCGATGGTTGCCCCCCACTCCCTTTTTTTTCAGTGATGCATATGCCTCAAACACAGTTGCCGGAACATTTCCGAGGGGGTTCGTTAGGATTGGTGATCTATATTTATTTATTTAGACAGTTTTGTATACCGCCTTATCCTTCAATCAAAGTGGTCACAACACAATTGGGGGATACATTTAACATGAGGGGGTATGAGACACATACACTTTACAGGGAACATGGGCAATGGAGGGTTAAGTGGCTTGCCCAAGACCACCAGGAGCACCTGTGGGACTAGAAACCCCAGTCCTTCCGGCCCAAGGTTGCTGTCCTCTAGTGGGATTTGAACCCCCAACCTTCCGGCCTGAGGTAACTTGCCCCAACCACTAGGCCACTCCTCCCTCATACGGCCAATTAGGTATTTCTTCTGAGGTGACCTGCTATTTACCACTCTAAGGGAATTCATCCTTTCTACCAAGCTTAGAATCTAGATTTTTTCGGGAATGGGCGTCGCAAGGCCTTATGCAGATGAGACAAGTGGTGAATTAAGAAGGGGAATTAAAACCATTCTCAGAACTAAAGGAATTATATGATCTATCAAGTGGGCACGTATATGCATATGTGCAATTACATTACTTGGCCTCGTTAAAAGATGAGAAGCGGGGGTTGAGGCAGGAGAGTTTTGATAAGCTACTAGAGTGGTTCAAGCTAGAAGACGGGGAACGGATCATGGTTGCTAGATATTGCAGGGCCTTGAGAGAGCGCACCCCCGATAAGTGCTATGATCAGTTTACCGCACAGTGGGAATTGGAAATGGGGGTCACTCTTAGTACATTCATTCGGTCGGCAGCGGTGGAACAAATCCCAAGATTGATTACCGAGATATGCAATTCAAGATATTGGAACAAGCATATATCTCACCCTATAGAGCGTGGAAAGCAGGATTTGCAGAAAATAGCAGGTGCAGAGAGGAAAAAGCACACTTGGGACATATGTTCTGGGGCTGTGTGCAAGTGCGTAAATTCTGGGGCAGAATTCAGAAGTATTTAGGGGATTTGCTGGGGCAGACCTTGGTGCTGACCCCAGGTTTTGTTATTTTAGATGCCCAGGACCTTCTGGGTCTCACCAAGGCAGGGAGTAGGGTGATGGTCAGGAAAAGCTGCCTTGTTGCGAAACAGTGCATACTTCATAGGTGGAGAGATCCAGATGGACCTGGTTACTGGGCGTGGTGCAATGCACTGCACCAATAGGCCTTGTGAGAAGGGGGAGCACCCAGACATCATGCGAAGACAAGAGAACTCTTTCTTGTGGTATGGTCCCTTTACTTGGATTGCCTCTCTTCCAAAGCATGGAATGACATATTAACAATATAGATTGGGTGGAGGTGGCCAGGATCAGGCCTTTCCACGATAAGATAGATGAAGGTGATGGACATAGATTGCCCCGAGGAAGGGGGTGGGAGATGGAGAGGGGGAGGGTGGGAGATGGGGAGGATAGGAAAGGAGGGGTAAAACATGACAACTGAAGATAGGTTATTAATTGTATATGGACCAGAGATCAAAGTATAATTGGTTTGTCTTTATAAGATACACGTCCAATTTTATTGGACATGTGGGAGTTAATCTAGAAATTAGAAGGAGGAGGAGTAACAACCCAGAATAGGGGAAAATTTACAGGTTGATACTGAATGTAGTCATATGAGTCACACTGTTCTGTAGTGTCATAGACATGTATTGGATGTTTGATTTTGTTCTTGGTGTGTGAATAACAAACAGTTTTAAACATAAACCCACTGGTGAGTTTTCATAACATGCCATCTGGAAAAATAGCCAAAGTAAAATCAACTGTCTCAATCTCTGAAAGAAAAGATCCGAAAGAAATTCACACCCTAAACAGATGCAACTTAGACCTAAATGCGGTGTGGCCTATGTGGCACCAAAGGGAAAAAGAAAGGAAACTCTAAAATGACAAAAAAAACCACACTAAGGATCACCAAGTAGGAGAGAAAGAATTAGCAGTGACAAGCTAAGGATACAAAACTTTAGAAAAAACATACAAAACATTTATTTAAGTTTTTTTTATATACCGCCTTCGGTCCAAGGCAGTTTACATGGAACAATATACAATCTCAAGAGATTTGCTTTACATAGAACATGACAACTCGACCTAGCAAGCGACTACTTCATAGAGGAGAGACTGGCGGGCCTTTATAGAACAGCTCCCAGGAACATTGCACTATTACAATTGTGGTTTGCGACAGTGCACTCTAATCGTTGAGGGAGCTGGCTATTACATTTTCTGGATGAGACCAGACACTGAATCCTTCTGGGCCCAGCTAAGTACTTCTATGCTACATAAATCGCTCATTTCAGATTTGTATCTACATTTGAAGATTTTTATTGCATGCATAGTAGCAATTGATTTATGCTGAGACTGGTCCTTTAGGGCTATTTCTAGTCTCTAGCGTATTAGGGTCGACTTGACCTTTTAAATGAAAGTTGATTAAAAAGGAGGATCTGTTCATTGAGTGTGTTACTGCGCCCTCACGACAGATGATCCGACAAAAAAGTAAAGTTTTGTTTGTTAAACACTGTCCGAATCACCTTTGATTTTCATACGGGAACTACTAAGTGATTTCTTATATTTTCGGTTACATAGAACAAGGGCAAGTAAACTTGGCATTAAATATGGGGATCATAAATGAATCAACGGAGAGTAAGTGGTTATAGTATATTCATTTAGGTAATGTCATTAGGACTAAAGTGTTCTAAGAAAAGATGTGTTTTTAATAGTTTCTTCATATCCTGTGGATATTGAGCTGATCTAATGGCTTCAGGTACTGAATTCCAAATCATTGGGGCAAATAGTGAGAAGGCTCTATTGCTTGTCTGCTATGTACATTTGGTCTTGAAGAAAGGTATGGCCAGAAGATTCTGATTTGCTTATCTTCTGGGTCTTGTTGTAGAAGCTCTTGAGATTTGATCCTTGAGACAGAGAACTGATAGATTATAAAGGATTTTATAGATGTGGTTATGGTTTTGTGCTTAATCCTTTAGGCAACTGGGAGCCAGTGTAGACTCCTAAGAGTTGGGGTTATGTGTTGACGACCTGATACACCTGTTAGGAGTCTAGCAGCAGTGTACTGCACTAGTTGGAGTGGGAATAATGCCCGTTTTGGCAGTCCCTGATACAGAATGTTGCCGTAGTCAAGATGGGGTGTGATGATGGCCTGGAAAACGGATCTGAAATTGTTGTCTTGTAGAAGAAAGCATAGAAGTTTGAGAATCCTAAGTTTCAGGTATGCTGTGTTGATGTGCGAAAGCATGTTGAGATTGCTGTCGAGGGTTTTGCCGAGGTATTTAACTTCCCTTTTTATGTTAATTTCAGCATGTTGTAGTATGATTTTTTTCAGGAGGATTGCAGAAGAAATACCATGGTGACTAACATATTCAAACACATCAAATGGGCTCCATGTAAAAATAAAAGATTCTGCTCCTCCACTGCAGTGGTGCCAGGCGGGAATGGGCGCATGCATATGGAATTTTTTAAAAGCTTCTAGAAAAGTAGCTGAGGAAGTTCCCACATGGGCTCAGTTGGTGATGTCACCCATACATGAGGACTTATCCCTGCTTGACCACAGAGAACTACCATTAGCAATCAATAACTATCATTAAAATTGTCTGAGGTACCTGAAGACTGAAGGGTGGCCAACAAAATGCCAATTTTTATAAAGTATTTCAGGGCTGATCCAGAAAACTATAGACCAGTGAGCCTGACGTCGGTGCCAGGCAAAATGGTAGAAACTTTTATAAAGAATAAAATTACTCAGAACGTAAGAACATATGATACTGGGTCAAATCAAAGGTCCATTAAGCCCAGTATCCTGTTTCCAACAGTGGTCAATCTAGTTCACAAGTACCTGTCAGGTTCCCAAAAGGTATACAGAATGGCCTTTGTTTAATGGGACAGAGCCAACATAGATTTAGCCAAGGGAAGTCTTACCTCACCAATCTGCTACATCTTTTTAAAGGCGTGAATAAACATTCAGATAAATGGGAAGCAAATGACATTGTCAAACGCTTTCTGAAAATCCAGATAAACTAAATCATTCATGAGAGACTCCTAAGAAGGGAATCAAAAAGGCATGGGATAGGAAGCAATGCCCTGTTGAGGATAGGGAAATGGTTAAAAGATAGAAAACAGAGTAGTGATAATGGCCAATTTTCTCAGTGGAGGAAGGTGAATAATGGAATACAGGGATATGTACTGGCACCAGTGTTTTATAACATATCTATATATGATCAGGAAATGGAAACAAGTGAAGTGATCAAATCTGCAGATGACACAAAATTACTCAAAGTTGTTAAATCATATGCAATTGTGAGGAATTGCAAGAAGATGTTGCAAGACCGGAAGACTGGGCATCCAAATGGCAAATGAAATTTAATGGGGACAAGTGAAATGATGCATGTAAAGAATAACCTTAATTATAGCTAAACAAGGCTGGGTTCCACAATAGGAGTCACCACCAAGGAAAAATATATAGGCATCATTGTGGACAGTACACTGAAATCTGTCCAGTGGATGAGTGTGGCCAAAAAAGCAAGCAGAAGGGTAATAACTATTAGGAAAGGAACAGAGAATAAAACAAAGAATATTGTAATGCCTCAGTATCAATCTATGGTGCAACAGCACCTTAAGTACTGTGTGCAATCTAGATGTGCAGCTGCTCAAAAAAGATATAGCAGAATTAGAAAAAGTACAAAGAAGGAAGACAACACTGATAAAGGGGATGGAGCAACTCTCATATGAGGAAAGGCTAAAGAAGTTGGAAAGAATTATATAATAAAAGAGGGCCAAGAAATATCTGATCATCTGTCTGAGGGCAATGCTCTGAAAATTTAACAGAAGGGGGATGAAACATGGCACTTGGAAAAAGCAGGTAAGGTGACTTTATACTTACTGGATCATGTCCTTTCCTTTAATCCTGCTAGGCCAGTCCAGACAAGTGGGTTGTGTTCCCCTACCAGCAGAGGTGGAGACATAGAAAAAATCTAGAGGTTTCTTATGACCTCATCCTCCAACCATATCTGAGGAGGTTAAGGGCATACAGCATAGTTACTCACCTGTAACAGGTGATCTACGGGAACAGTAGGAATTCAGTCTTCACATATGGGTATCGTCGGTACCAATGGAGCCTGCGCGGGAACACTCCCCAGCGTCCAATTAGAAAGCTCTTGGGAGCATCCCACAGCACATGCATGCTGCCTTCCCACCTTTCCCAACTGCCTCTCTCCAGTTGAGTTTAAAGCTGAGACAAAGAGAGAGAAAGGGAAAGAGAAAGAGATAGATAGAGAGATACAACTCCTAGGGGAGGTGGGTGGGTTGTGAAGACTAAATTCCTGCTGTTCCCGGAGATCACCTGTTACAGGTGAGTAACTATGCTATCTCCAGGAACAAGCAAGAATGTAGTCTTCACATATGGGGACTCCCTAGCTTTAGATGCCAGGGAGAGACCCCAGAAGTTGTGTGTCCCTGTGAAAGGGCTCTACTTTCCCCCATGGATCTCTGGCATCCCACCAGGGATGGTGGGTAGGAGTTGATTAGGTATGGAACAAGTGTTGGAGAACAGCCTGACCAAACAAGGCATCCCGGCGGGAGTCCTTGTCCAAGCAGTGATGGGCTGTGAAGGTATGAACCGAGGCCCAAGTGGCTGCTCGACAGATGTCGTCGATAGACACAGAGTGCAGATGAGCCATTGAAGCTGCCATGGCTCTCACATTGTGAGCTGTGACATGGCCTTCCAGAGGAAGATTCTTACTCTCATAGGTAAAGGAAATACACTGAGCAATCCAGCTAGACAGTGTTCTCTTGGAGACTGGAAGTCCCAAAAGAGAAGGATCAAAAGCAACAAAGAGCTGAGAGGACTTTCAATGTTGCTGTGTTCTTTGCAAGTAAAAGGCTAAAGCTCTTTTACAGTCCAAATTATGAAGATTCCTTTCTGCATTTGATGCATGAGGCCTTGGAAAGAACACAGGCAGGTAGACCACTTGGTTAAGATGAAAAGGTGAAACCACCTTTGGCATAAAGTGTGGATGAGTCCTAAGGACTACTTTGTCATGATGGAACCTTGTACAAGGTGGATCGGCCACTAGTGCCTGCAACTCACTGATGCGACGTGCTGATGTGATTGCAATGAGAAAAATAACTTTCCAAGAAAGGAATTTCAATGAGGTAGTAGCTAGGGGTTCGAAAGGTGGCTTCATGAGCTGACCAAGAACCAGGTTTAAGTCCCATGCCACTGGTGGTGGCCTAATGGGAGGCTTAGTAAGAAGGCAGCCTCTCATAAATCTTGCTATAAGAGGATGGAAGGAAATAGGTTGTCCATTTAGAGGCTTGAAAGAAGCTGCAATAGCACTCAAATGGACTCTTACTGAGTTAGTCTTAAGTCCTGCATTGGATAAATGAAGGAGATACTCCAGTAATGATTCCAGGGGTATCGCAAGGGGGTTAAGGCCCTTCTGCGAGCACCATATGGTAAATCTCTTCCACTTAAAAGCATAAGAGCGTCTTGTGGAAGGCTTCCTGGAAGCATGAAGGACATCCTTTACTTGCTGAGAGAGGTTAAGATCATGAAGATTGTGATAAGGAAGCTTATCATAGCTCAGGTAGGAGCTATAGAAAAGATGATGTGACTCTGAACAAGCAACCTGTCAGTTCTGGTAGAAGCAAGAAAACAGAGTTTTCACATAAAAGACTACCAGTCCCAGAATGCACCAGGTTTCCAACAGCCATGAGGGAGGCTGAAGTGAGAAAACGTGTGTGCAATCAAGAGAGCTATGAGGTAATCCCTAAGCACTCATCTCAAAGGGCAGGGCCTGATTCAACACAGCTGCGCTGTGTTAGGGAGGAGCACACATTAGAACAGAATATATTTTAAATGTTATGGCTTATTATTTTGAGTCCCCCTTTTTTACGTTTTTATGTTTCATGATTTGTATTACTTATATATATATATATATCTATATTGTAGCTGCTACCCCCTGATGAAGGCAAATTTTGCCGAAACGCGTCGGGGTCTGTTTCAATAAATTGGATTTGAATCGTCCTGACTTTTGGCTTCTTGCTTTTTGTGGCTCCAATTGGTCGCATTGCCATGGATATTGTAGGCCCATTAGTCAAAACGCACCGAGGTTTCCAATACATCCTAGTTATGGTAGATCAGGCAACAAGGTTTCCCTGGGCCATACCATTGAGGAATGTTTCTGCAAAAACAATAGCTTTAGAGCTAGTAAAATTGTTTTGTGAAGTGGGATTCCCAAGAGAGGTGTTGACTGACCGAGGGTCCAATTTTGTATCCAAATATTTGGCCCAGGTCTGGGATGCCTTTGGCATTCGTCACGTAAAAACCTCAGCCTACCATCCACAATCAAATGGTTTGGTGGAGAGATTCAACCAAACTCTCAAACAAATGTTGAGAAGGGGGTTAGCAGGAGAGGTAAAAGAATGGGATATGTTATTACCCTTTGCCTTATATGCCTGCAGGGAAAGAATTCAAGTGTCCCTAGGTGTAACTCCATATGAGTTGATGTATGGTAGGGCTCCACGGGGTTTGTTGGAGATTTTGAGGGAACAATGGATTGATCCTGAACCAGGAAGTCAGGAGGTGCCACTGTTTCTACGTGACTTGAGAGCACGTTTGAAAAGGACGTCGCAGGTTGCTGAGAGGAACCTGCAGGACAGTCAAGAAAGGGTGGTATGATAGAAAGGCCAAAAGCCGCCAATTAAGCATTGGTGAAAAGGTTTTGGTTCAGGTAGCAGGAACTGCTCCAAAATTTGAGGTACAGTGGAAAGGGCCATGGGAGGTTGTTAAACAAGTGAGCCCAGTGTCTTATATGGTAGAAAATGCAAGAGGGCGTAGGCAGACCTACCATATTAATGTACTTAAGTCTTGGAAGGAGAGGCCTGTAAATAATGACCCTGAACCCAGTCAGGAAGTAAGTGAGTTTCAAGAAGAGAACACTCTCGTAGGTATTACGGACTGTAGGAAAGAAGTTTCACCAGTAAAACCAGTCCGTAATAACTTAAGCAGGGGGGTATGTGATAAGGAAGCTTATCATAGCTCAGGTAGGAGCTATAGAAAAGATGATGTGACTCTGAACAAGCAACCCGTCAGTTCTGGTAGAAGCAAGAAAACAGAGTTTTCACATAAAAGACTACCAGTCCCAGAATGCACCAGGTTTCCAGCAGCCATGAGGGAGGCTGAAGTGAGAAAACGTGTGTGCAATCAAGAGAGCTATGAGGTAATCCCTAAGCACTCATCTCAAAGGGCAGGGCCTGATTCAACACAGCTGCGCTGTGTTAGAGAGGAGCACACATTAGAACAGAATAAGAATAGAGCTTATTCTACAGATAACAGCTACAGAAAGAGCTTCAGGGAGAGCTTCAGCAACGGCTACAAGCTCCAGCCCAGCTACAGGTTTAAGCATCACCTGGAGAAACAGAAGCCAAGCCAAGCGGATAGAGAAAGAAGGAATCTCTCTGGAAGGAAGAGAAGAAAGGCCATTGGAAGGTCTGGGAGGTATTCCAAATGCCAGCAGAGTCCATTGGACTGGAGTCAGCCAGAGGAATGGAATGGCAGAGATAGGAATCACCAGTGGCTACCTGGAAGAGAGAAGACTGCACGTGGAAGGGACTTTCAGACCAAGGCCAGAAGGTATGTGAGAGAAGATCCAGTGTCCAGGGATCAAGATTGGAAGGCTGGACATAAGAACTGGATTACATACTGGCCAGGATATACAGAGAGGAATTATGATAGCAGGAGAGGCTCAGATATGAACACTGATCCAGACCCTATCTATAATAGTGAATGGCAGCAAGGGAATAAGCATTCTCATGATAGTGCCTTATGGAAAGACTCGTCTGTGCCAATGTATGATAGTGACCCTATGCTGATTGATGAAGGGGGAGATACAGCAGATGAAACTATTCATTACATGGACTGTTCTCTATCTAAATGCTATTGCTAGCTTTCTGTGAGCAAACACCTCAGCCATCACAAAGAAACCTAACTTTGTTCTTTATTTCCACTGCAAACAGCTCTTAAAGCAGGATTTGGGTTCACACAGTAGCAGCCAGCCAGCTAAAGGCTTTCAGCTGGTCAATTGATAGTAATTAAAGCTGCACCTGATTGTGTGTGTGAGCAAGGGAGAATCACTGCTGGGATCTGCGTGGAAAATAAGCAGAAGTTAACCTAACAAGCAAAGTTTATTCATTTCTTTGTGCCTTTTTATTTGGTAATTATTTGCTAAGAAAACATTAGCTAATTGCCTGGCAAGTTGAAGGTTGTTTTCCTGCTTTGATTTGTGACTTTATGTTATCCATTTAAACACTGCAAGCAAGTAACCTCATTTATATTGCTAACAAGCATACTTGTGCTGGGTGAATTAAACCCCATCAATAAAAGAAGTATTTTATTGGCCTTAACACTGGTATCACAACTCAATTATTGTCTTCAGCTGTGTTTGGGAGTGAAAGAACTACATTACCCACAATACCTTGCAAGAATCATATGAATATATGCATCGTCAAGATTCTGTAAGTTCTCACCCTAGGCAGCCGTCTGACAAGATCTAGGCCTTCAGCAACCAAGCTCTGAGATGCAGAGACTGGGGATTGGGATGCCATCCTCCTGTGACAGGAGATCTGGAGCAGATCCTAACTCCAGGGAGGGAACCTGAGAGAGATGTAGAAGCAGAGGGAACCACACTTGCCGTGGCCAATGTGGAGCTATGAGAATCATATGCCCCCTGTCTCTCTGAAGCTTGAACAGGGTTTTGGGAATTAGGGAAATGGGTGGAAAGGCATAAAGGAAGTCTTGCCGCCAGTGAAGGAGGAAAGCATCCCTGGCCTGAGAGTCCTGAGCCGGAATTCTGGAACAGAACCGGGGAAGTTTGGCATTCAACGGACTTGCAAAGAGATCTATGTCTGGGGTTCCCCAAATTTGAAAGATCCTGGCCACCTGGTCTGCATGTAGAGACCATTCGTGTGGAAGCAGAACTCGACTGAGTCTGTCTGCCCAAGAGTTCTGTATGCCTGGAAGACACACTGCTAGGAGATGAATCTGATGCTCTCTGGAGAGGGCCCATAGTCGCAAAGCTTCGTTGCAAAGCGACAGAGAGCCTGTTCCCCCCTGCTTGTTCACGTAGAACATAGCTACTTGATTGTCCGTATGAATGAGGACTGTCTTGTAGCTGAGCAGGGTGTGGAACACTCGAAGAGCAAGGAAGATTGCTCTCTGAGCTCCAAAAGATTGATATGTAGATGAGTCTCCTGTGGAGTCCAGGTGCCTTGGGTGGAGAGGTCCTGCAGATGAGCTCCCCAACCCATCGAAGAAGCATCTGTTGTGAGAGTTGCCTGGGGTAAGGGTTGTTGAAATGGGGACCCCAGCAACAGGTTTTGAGTGGACTGCCACCATTGGAGGGACAAAATAAGGCGACATGTGTTTGCTATTTTGTCTGACAGGCACCCTGATGCCTAGGTCCACTGAGTGGATAAAGTCCACTGGGCCGATCTCATATGGAGGCGAGCATAAGGAACCACATGCACGGTAGACGCCATGTGGCCTAGTAGTTGTAGCATTTCTCAGGCATTGAGATGAGGCTTTAGCACTGCTTGAGAAGCTAACTGCACCATGCGAAGGCAATGGGCCTGGGGAAGATAGGCCCTTGCCTTTCTGGTATCCAGCAAAGCGCCTATGAACTCTAGAGACTGAGTGGGAGTTAGACTGGATTTTGGGATGTTTATGACAGACCCAAATACTGAAGGATACGCATTGTGCAAGATAGAGAAGTCCTGGCCTCTGACTCTGATGGGGCTCGAATGAGCCAGTCGTCTAAGTAGGGGAAGACGAATATCCCTAGAGTGCGGAAAAATGCTGCTACCACAGCCATGCATTTCGTGAACGCCCTTGGTGCTGAGGCCAGGCCAAAAGGAAGCACCCTGTATTGGTAGTGCTGTCCTTGAAAAAAGGACCCAAAGGAACTTTCTGTGAGTTGGATGGATGAGAACATGGGTGTATGCTTCCTTGAGATCTAGAGAACAAAGCTAATCCTGACTCTGAAGGTATGGCAGCAGAGTTCCTAGAGAAATCATCTTGAATTTCTCTTAGAACAGAAATTTGTTCAATTCTCTGAGGTCTAAAATAGGTCTGTATCCCCCTGTTTTCTTTGGGATAAGGAAATAGGGGGAGTAAAACCCTGTACCCTGTTGGTGGAGGGGTACTCCTTCTATTGCACTTTGGGCAAGAAGCATAGTGACCTCTTGATCTAACAGGTTGATGAGAGAGGTCTGAGAATTGAACTGTCTTACCATTGTGGGAGGGGGCATGCACAGAAAGTGCAGCTTGTACCCCTCTCTTATAATGGAGAGTGTCCAATGCTCTGCTGTTATCTGCTCCCACCTGGGGTCAAAGTGACATAACCTTCCTGGAATGGTGGAAGGCTCTGGTCCATTGAGGGCCAGGAAGGCTAAGTTCTCTAGATGAAAGTCAAAGGCCTTGTAGAGGCTGAGACGGTTGAGGCTTAGCAGTCTTTGCTTTCTTTGTTTAGGTGGGTGCTGACGTTTCCGGACAGGCTGATCTGCAGAACGTCCCTGCTGGGAATAAGAGGGATAAAACCTCTTCTCTATTGAGAAGAAAGGCTTCTTGAAAGATTTCTTTCTCGCAGGATCAGCTGTGCCTTTGGATAGCCTATCCAAAGTGGAGATGTCAGCATCTAATTCATTGGCTTTTTCTTGCCAATTTTTGCCAAATAGATGCTCACCTGTACAGGGGATATTGCCCAGTTTGTCCTGCACTCAGAGCTCCAAATCGGATGCCTGGAGCCAGGCAATTCTACGTGCACCTATGGCAATGGCAGAGGTTCTGCTTATGCACTCAAAACAGTCAAAAGCTGCACGGTTGACAAACTTAGACACATCCTAGGCATGTTTGACCAATGTGAGAAAATCCTGCCTTCTATCCTCAGGAAGAAGAGGGCTCAAAACCTCTAAATCACCTGTGACTTCTTTAAGGAACATTCCCATATATAAAATATAGGAACTGATCCTGGCAGAAAGCATGGAAGCCTGGAAAGTACGACGTCCAAAGGCATCCAAAGTCCTACACTCATGTCCTGGAGGATTAGAGGCATGCCTCTTTGCACTCCTGATCCTTCTCATAGCTGATTCCACTACAATAGAGTGGTGAGGAAGCTGAGTTTTCTGGAAACCAGGACAAGGAGGGATGCGATACATGGTATCCAGTCTGCGAGAGTGAGGTGAGGTGGTGAGAGGTGTCTCCCACATTCTCAATATGAGATCATGTAAAATCTCATGATCAGGCAAGGTAGCTGCCTCCTTAGGAGCTTTGGGATATTGTAAAATCTCCAACTCCTTAGCTCTGGGCTCTGTCTCAGGAGTCACAGTAATGGACAACCCACGAGCCACCTCCCTGATAAAATCTTGAAAGGAGATATCTTCTGGAGGAGACATCCTACGTTTAGGAGAGGAAGGTTCTTCCGGGAGAAGTATCCCGGTACCGGCAGAGCTATCAGAATCCTCGGAGTCCTCCGAGGATTCGAAGTATCGTCTGTCCGGATGCTCTTGAAGAGCCCGATACCCGTACCGACCGAAGTCGGTACCGGGGGTAATCGGTACCGGTGTATCGGCACCAGAAGGCATCGCATGACTGGGTGCCGGCAAAGCCAATACTCATGTTGATGCTACCGGTACCGGCATCGGTGCCGGTACCGTTGAATCGTCTGACGCGGTTCCGAGAGCGTCGATGCCGCAAGGAGAGCCACCAGACTACGTTCAATAGCCAGGAACCGATAGCTGCCGATGCTTGGGTGTCGGTACCAGAAACAGCCGGTACCCCAGAGCATGGCACCAGTAGTTCTGCCGAGGTCGAGGCCTCGAGAACATAAGAACATAAGATATGCCATACTGGGTCAGACCAAGGTCCATCAAGCCCAGTATTCTGTTTCCAACAGTGGCCAATCTAGGTCATATGTACCTAACATCCTGGATGCCTGATAATGCTTTGGAAGCTGAAGCCTCCCGCTGGGGCAATTTTGCCGGTATGGAACCCTCAAGGGCAACGCCAGAGGCATCTCGATGCTTGGAAGGAGATCTACCCTTTGAGGACCGGCTGGACATATGTTTAGTTACCTGAGATCCATGGGAGGAAGACAAAGCCCTGGAAGACGTCGATGCCACAGAAGCTGCATCAGAGGGAAAAATGGCACTGAGCTTGGCAGCTCGGTTCTGTCGACCCCTTTTGGACATCATGGCACAAGCCATGCACTCGGAGATGGAGTGGTCAGGACCTAAACATTTAAGACACCACTTGTGGGTGTCGGTGACGGAGATGGTACTGCCACACTTGATGCATTTTTTAAAACCCGAGGCGGGTTTTTCCATGGTGGAGGAAATTTTGGGCCTAAAGCCCAAAATGGCACGTGCACCTGGAAAGAAAAGTTTGGAAAAAAGAATACTATTTTTTTTTTGAAAAAGAAAGAAAGAAGAATCGGCGGTATCGGTATAGCGTTGAGGAAGGCAGACGCGACCATGAAAAAGAATAATAAGGAAAATAATTTTCTGCGGTGACAGGAACATGACCTGCTGGCTCCGCGGAAAACGAAGAACTGGAGAGAGGCAGTTGGGAAAGGCGCGAAGGCAGCACGCAGGTGCTGTGGGATGCTCCCAAAAGCTTTCTAATTGGACGCTGGGCAGCGTTCCCGCGCAGGCTCCGTTGGTACCGACGATACCATATGTGAAGACTACATTCCTGCTTGTTCCTGGAGATTACCCCAGTGGTTCTCTATCTCCAGCAGAGTGTGGACACATCTGAGTAGCTCTGTGAAAACCTCCAGGAAAATTTGATTTAACTCATGAATAATCACTCTTAGAGCAACTTTCTCACTTCAGCGCAACATGGGAGGCTCCCATTTGGCCACTCTTAAAACCAGGAAAAAAGGTTTGCTACATAAAATACCCCCCTGCAACTGCCCCACCACTGTACAAACTGTCCCTATACGCAAAAGCTATACATGCAACTGCCCCACCACCCTGAGAACTGCTCCTACCCTCAAAAAGCACAGTTACTTACCTGTAAAAGGTGATCTCTGGGAACAGCAGGAATAAGTCTTCACATATGGGTATCATCGGTACTGACGGAGCCTGCGTGGGAACGCTCCCCAACGTCCAGTAAGAAAGCTTTTGGGAGCATCCCACAGCGCCTGCGTGCTGCCTTCCCGCCTTTCCTAACCGCCTCTCTCCAGTTCGAGTTTTAAAGCTGAGACAAAGAGAAAGAGAGGAAAGGAAAGATAGACAGAGAGATACAACTCCTAGGGGAGGTGGGTGGCTTGTGAAGACTTATTCCTGCTCTTCCCAGAGATCACCTGTTACAGGTAAGTAACTGTGCTATCTCCAGGAACAAGAAGGAATGCGTCTTCACATATGGGGACTCCCCAGCTAGAGATGCCAGGGAGATCTCCAAGGTTGTGAGTCCCTGAGAAGGGCTCTACCTCACCCCATGGATCTCGGGCATCCAACCAGGGATGGGGGGTAGGAGTTGATTAGGTATGGAACAGGTGTTTGACAACAGCCTGACCAAAGAAGGCATCCCGGCGGGAGTCCTTGTCCAAGCAGTAATGGGCTGTAAAGGTATGAACCGAGGCCCAGGTGGCCGCTCGACAGATTTGGTCGATGGACACAGAGTTTAGATGAGCCATAGAGGCTGCCATGGCCCTCACACTGTGAGCTGTGACATGGCCCTCCAGAGAAAGGTTCTTACTCTGGTAGGCGAAAGAAATACACTGAGCAAGCCAATTGGACAGAGTTCTCTTAGAGACTGGAAGTCCTAAATGAGAGGGATCAAAAGCAACAAAAAGTTGAGAGGACTTTCTATGTTGCTGTGTCCTTTGTAAGTAAAAAGCAAGCGCTCTCTTACAATCCAGGGTATGAAGATTCCTCTCTGCACTTGATGCATGAGGTCCTGGAAAAAAGACAGGTAAATACAGTTCCTGGTTCAGATGAAAAGGTGAGACCACTTTAGGCATAAAGTGTGGATTAGTTCTGAAGACTACCTTATCATGATGGAACCGTGTATAAGGAGGATTAGCCACTAAGGCTTGCAGCTCACTGATACTGCAAGCTGAGGTGACTGCAATGAGAAAAATAACCTTCCAGGAAAGGAATTTCAAAGAGGTAGTGGCTAAGGGTTCAAAGGGTGGCTTCATGAGCTGGCCAAGAACCAAATTCAAATCCCATGCCACTGGAGGTGGTCTAATGGGAGGTTTAGTTAAAAGAAGGCCTCTCATGAATCTTGCAATAAGAGGATGAGAGGAAATAGGCTGTCCATTGAGAGGCTTAAGGGATGCTGCAATAGCACTCAAATGGACTCTTACTGAATTCGTTTTAAGGCCTGCATGGGATAAATTCAGCAAATACTCTAGTAAAGAATTCAGAGGTATTGCAAGAGGTTTAAGATCCTTCTCTGCACACCAAATGGTAAACCTTTTCCATTTAAAAGCATAGGAACGTCTAGTGGAAGGCTTTCTGGAAGCATGAAGGATATCCTTCACCTGCTGAGAAAGATGCAAATCTTGAAGGTCTAGGCCTTCAGCAACCAGACCCTGAGATGAAGAGACTGGGGATTTGGGTGCCACAACATTCCCTCCTCCTGGGACAGGAGGTCTGGAGCAGATCCCAAGTCCAGGGAGGGAGCTTGAGAGAGATGCAGAAGTAGAGGGTATCACACTTGGCGTGGCCAACGTGGTGCTATGAGGATCATAGACCCCTTGGTCTCTGTGAAGCTTTTACAGTGTCTTGGAAATTAGGGGAATGGGTGGAAAGGCATAGAGGAAGTCTTGCCCCCAATGGAGGAGGAAGGCATCCCTGGCCTGAACTCCCTGACACGGAATCCTGGAACAGAACCGGGGAAGTTTGGCATTCCACGGACTTGCAAACAGGTCTCTGTCTGGGGTTCCCCAAATTTGAAAGATCCTGGTTATCTGGTCCCCATGGAGGGACCATTCGTGCGGAAGCAGAACTCGACTGAGTCTGTCTGCCCAAGAGTTTTGAACCCCTGGAAGATACACTGCCATGAGATGAATTTGATGCTCTCTGGCGAAGGCCCACAATCTCAAAGCTTCGTTGCAAAGCGACAGAGAGCCAGTCCTGCCCTGCTTGTTCACGTAGAACATGGCTACTTGGTTGTCCGTGTGGATGAGGACTGTCTTGAAGCTGAGCAGGGTGTGGAAGACTCTGAGAGCTAGAAAAATTGCTCTGAGCTCTAAGAGGTTGATATCTAGAGATAGAAACATAGAAACATGATGACAGAAAAAGACCACAAGGCCCATCTAGTCTGTCCTTCCATAACAACAACTACAACAGTCCACTTTCTACCTTTAGAGATCCTCTGTGTTGGTCCCATGCTTTTTTGAATTCAGTTACTGTCCTCATCTCTACCACCTCCACTGGGAGACTATTCCACGGATCCACTACTCTTTCCGTAAAGAAATATTTCCGCATATCACTCCTGAATCTATCTCCCTTCACCCTCATCCCATGTCCCCTCGTAGCAGAACTTGCTTTCAATTGAAAGAGGCTCTCTCCCTGAACATTTATGCCACGGAGGTATTTAAACATCTCAATCATATCACCTCTATCCCGCCTTTCCTCTAAGGTGTACATATTAAGATCCTTAAGTCTGTCCTCATATGCTTTATAATGAAGCCCATTAATCATTTTAGTAGCAACCCTCTGCACCGACTCCATCCTGTTCACATCCTTTTGAAGGTGCGGTCTCCAGAATTGCACACCATACTCCAAATAAGGTCGCACCAAAGACTTATACAGAGGCATTATCACCTCCTTTTTTCTGCTAGCCATTCCTCTCCGTATGCACCCAAGCATCCTTCTAGCTTTTGCCGTCGCCTTTTCTACCTGTTTAGCTACTTTAAGATCATCAGACACAACCACGCCTAGGTCCCGCTCTTCTTTAGTGGACAAAAGTACTTCACCTCCTATACTGTATTGCTCCCTTGGATTGCTGCAGCCCAAATGCATGACCTTACATTTTTTAACATTAAATGCCAGCTGCCAAATTCTAGACCATTCTTCAAGCTTAGCTAGATCCCTCCTCATGTTATCTACACCTTCCTGGGTGTCTACTCTATTACAGATTTTGGTATCATCCGCAAAGAGGCAAACCTTACCCGACAGCCCTTCCGCTATATCACTAACAAAGATGTTAAAAAGAATCGGACCAAGGACAGATCCCTGGGGCACACCACTGGTAACATCCTTCTCCTCAGAGTGAGCTCCATTTACTTGTACTCTTTGTCGCCTCCCACCCAACCAATTTCTAACCCAAGCAGTAACTTTAGGGTCCATCCCTAGGGTGCTCAGTTTGTTTATAAGTCGCCTGTGAGGAACAGTGTCAAAGGCTTTACTGAAATCTAAATACACCACATCTAGAGCTCTCCCTCGGTCCAACTCCCTGGTCACCCAGTCAAAGAAATCGATCAGATTTGTCTGACAAGACCTGCCTCTGGTGAATCCATGCTGCCTCGGATCCTGTAATCCGCCGGACTCCAGAAACCTCACTATTTTCTCTTTCAGCAGCGTTTCCAATAATTTACTCACCACTGAAGTTAAACTAACCGGCCTGTAGTTTTCAACCACATCCTTACTTCCGCTTTTGTGTAAAGGCACCACATGAGCCTCTCTCCAGTCCTTTGGCACCACTCCCGACTCCAACGAGGCATTGAAAAGGTCAGTCAGTGGAGTTGCTAGAACGTCCCCAAGTTCCCTCAGTATTCTAGGGTGTATCCCATCCGGTCCCATCGCTTTGTCTACTTTAAGTTGAGCTAGTTTCTCACGAACACAGTCTTCTGAAAATTGTTCAAGATGTCCCTCGCTTCTGTTCTTATTTGTGGGTGTTTTCTGAGGTCCTGCTCCTGGTTCTTCATCTGTGAACACAGAACAAAAATATTTGTTAAGCAATTCCGCTTTATCCTTATCAGCTTCTACATATTCCCCCCCTGCACCCTTGAGTCTGACAATACCACTTTTGCCCTTCCTCTTCTCACTAATATATCTGAAAAATGTCTTATCCCCCATTTTATTGCATTGGCTATTTCCTCCTCCTTTTGAATCTTTGCCTTCTTGACTACTTTGCTAGCTTCTCTAAGTTTTTCCAAATACAGATGCTTGTCTTCCTCTCTCTGTGATCTCTTGTATTTCATGAAGGCCTCCCTCTTTTTCTTCACTTTTTCAGCTACTTCCTTCGAAAACCATAGCGGTCTCCTGTTCCTTTTGCCTTTATTTACCATTTTAACAAAAATGTTGGTTGCCTTTAAAATACCCCCTTTCAGTTTTGCCCACTGTTTTTCTACATCCCCCAGCTGTTCCCATCCCACTAACGACTCCCTGAGGTATTGGCCCATCTTCGCAAAGTTAGTCTTCCTAAAGTCTAAGATCTTCACCTTGGAATGGATTCTAACAGCCCTAGTCCTAATACTGAACCACACCATCTGGTGATCACTGGATGCAAAATGATCTCCCACTACAACATCAGAAACACTCTCACCATTGGTAAGCACCAAGTCCAGTATGGCCCCTTCACGTGTGGGGTCTGTTACCAATTGCCTGAATAGTTCTCCCTGTAGAGAATCCAAGATCTCCTTACTTCTAGATGATACTGCAGCAGGAATGTGCCAATCAACATCTGGCATATTGAAATCTCCTAGCAGTAGCACTTCCCCTTTCCTAGCAATGCTGCGTATGTCTTCAATTAACTCTCTGTCCACCTCTTCCTCTTGTGAGGGAGGTCTGTATATCACACCAATGCAAATAGATTTCTCTTTCCCTCTTTCTAGTTTAACCCACAATGCCTCCTCTCTCCCTTTTAAGCTCTGTAATTCCAAAGGTTTAATAGTAGTTTTTACATATAGTGCCACTCCTCCTCCCCTTCTTCCTACCCTGTCCTTTCTGAATAAAGTATAGCCAGGTATAGTTACATCCCAGTCATGGTTTTCTGTGAACCATGTTTCTGTAACTGCCACTAAATCCAAGTCAGCCACTCCCACCAAAGCTTCAACTTCAGGGATCTTATTTCCCATGCTACGGCATTAATACACACTGCTTTCCATGTGTTACCCCTGTTACCCATTTCCATAAAGGTATTTAATGTATCACCTACCTGGGGGCTTTCACTTACCTGGGGGCTTTCTTCATAGATGCCCTGGGTGGAGAGATCTTGTAGATGAGCTCCCCAACCCTTTGGAGAGGCATCTGTTGTAAGAATTGCTTGGGGTAGCAACTGTTGAAAGGGGGACCCCAGCAACAGATTCTGAGTGGACTTCCACCACTGGAGAGACCAAAAGAGGCGACTGGAGGTTGCTATTTTGTCTGACAAGCACCCTGATGCCTGGGTCCATTGGGTGGACAGAGTCCACTGAGCTGCCCGCATGTGAAGGCGAGCGTAGGGAACCACATGCACGGTGGATGCCATGTGGCCTAACAGTTGTAACATCTCTCGAGCAGTTAAATGGGACTTTAACTGAATTTGAGAGGCTAACTGCACCAAGCGTAGGCAACGGGCCTGGTGAAGATAGGCCCTTGCAGTTGTGGTATCTAGCAAGGCCCCTATGAACTCCAGTGACTGAGTAGGGGTGAGTTGTGATTTTGGGATGTTTATTACAAGTCCCAGATAGTGAAGAACACGGTAGGGAAGCCTGGGCCTCTGACTGGGATGGAGCTCGGATGAGCCAGTCATCCAGATATGGGAATACAAATATTCCTAGAGTGCGTAGAAATGCAGCTACTACTGCCATGCATTTTGTGAACACTCTTGGAGCAGAGGCCAGACCAAAATGAAGCACTCTGTATTGGTAGTGCTTTCCCTGATAAAGGAACCAAAGGAACCTTCTGTGTGTTGGATGGATGAGGACATGGGTGTACGCATCCTTGAGATCTAGAGAACAAAGCCAATCCTGACTCTGAAGGTATGGAAGGAGAGCACCGAGAGAAATCATCTTGAATTTCTCCTTGCATAGAAACTTGTTCAATTCTCTGAGATCTAATATGGATCTGTAGCCCCCTCTTTTCTTTGGAATAAGAAAATAGGGGGAGTAGAACCCTGAACCCTGTTGAAGAAGGGGTACTTCTTCTATTGCCCTTTGGGCAAGAAGGGTAGCAATCTCCTGACCCAGAAGGTCGAGGAGAGATGTTGAAGAATTGAACTGTCTCACCATGGTGTGAGGAGGAAGGTTTAAGAAATGAAGCTTGTACCCCTCCCTTATGATGGAGAGGGTCCATTGCACTGCTGTGATTTGTTCCCATCTGGGAGCAAAATGAGCTAACCTTCCTGGAATGGTGAGAGGCTCTGGTTCTTCTAGAGCCAGAAAGGCTAAGTTCTCTAGTTGTAAGACAAAGGCCCTGAGGAGGCTGAGGCTGTTGGGCCGTAGCAGTCCTTGCAGCCTTAGGCTTGGCTTGTTTAGGTTGTTGCTGACGCTTTGCAGCAAAACGACCTGCAGAAGATGCCTGGTGACCATAACCAGGGTAATATTTCCCTTTTTTGGGAAAGAAAGCCTTTTTGAATAACCTTTTTCTAGCAGGAGCAGAAGTAGACTTTGAAAGTCTATCTAAGGCAGAATTTTCAGCATCCATCTGAGTGGCCTTTGCTTGCCAATCCTTGCCAAAAAGGTTTTCACCTGTACAAGGAAGATTTCCTAATCCATCCTGGACCCAGGGTTCCAAATCAGAAACTTGTAACCAAGCAAGTCTGCGTGCACCTATGGCAATAGCCGAGGCTCTGCTGGCACACTCAAAAGAGTCAAAGGCTGCACGGTTGGAAAATTTGGAAACATCCTGGGCATGTTTAAGCCAGGTGAGAAACTCCTCCCTTTTATCTTCTGAGATAAAAGGAGATAAAGTTAGCAGATGATCTGTAGCTTCCTTTAGAAAAATCCCCATATAGAGACTATAGGAGTTAATTCTGGCAGTAAGCATATTGGCCTGGAAAATTCTCCTGCCAAAAGCATTTAAGGTTCTGCATTCTCTTCCTGGAGGATTAGATGAGTGTCTTTTTGCACTCTTTATCTTTTTCATAGCAGACTCCACCACAATAGAGTGGTGAGGAAGCTGAGTCTTATGAAAGCCAGGACAAGGAGGAACACGGTACATGGTGTCCAACCTGCGAGAATGAGGGGAAGTAGTAAGAGGTGTCTCCCATATGCCCAACATGTGATCATAAAGGATCTCATGAATTGGTAAAGTAGCTGCCTCTTTAGGAGCCTTAGGATATTGTAAGATATCTAATTTCTTGGCTCTAGGCTCTGGTTCAGGGGCCACTGAAATAGAGAGGCCCCTGGCCACTTCCCTAATGAAGTCTTGAAAAGACAAGTCTTCTGGAGGAGACATTCTCCTTTTTGGAGAAGAGGGCTCCTGAGGAAGGAGTACCGATGCTTCGACAGAAGCCTCTGATTCATCAGAGTCTTCAGAGGAATCGAAGTATCGCCTGTCTGGATGCTCTTGCAGAGCCCGATACGCGTACCGAGTGGTATCGACATCGGGAGTGATCGGTACCGATGGGCATCACAGGACAGAGTACCGCTGCAGTCGACACCGAAGCCGATGCAATCGGTACCGGCACCGGAACCGATATCGGTGCCGGTGCCGGATCCGGTACCGACAACGGAGTTTGTTGCGGTACCGGAGGCGTCGCAGCTTGTATGAATGCCGTAATGGCACGCTGCATGGTCAGAATATTCTGATCCATCGACGCAACCAATGTCTGGATGTCGGTACCAGTGGAAACCACCGGTACCCCAGAACATGGCAACAGGTGATCGGTCGAGGCCACGCCATCGATGTCAACCTGTGACCCCATAGATGAAGCTTTGGACGCCGGAGCTTCCCGCCGGGGTAATTTTGCCGGTGCAGGATCCTCGAGAGCAAGCCCGGAGGCATCTCGATACTTAGAGGGAGATCTACCCTTCGAGGACCGGCTGGACTTATGTTTGGTTACCTGAGCTGCATGGGAAGAAGAAGCAGCCCTGGAAGATGTCGATGCTACCGAAGCTGCATCCGAGGGAAACAGGGTACTGAGCTTTGCCGCTCGATTCTGTCGACCTCTTTTAGACATCATGGAACAGGACTCACAATCGGTGATGGAGTGGTCAGGATCCAAACATTTTAGATACCAGTCATGGGTGTCGGTGATAGAAAGAGTACCTCTGCACTTCGTGCACTTTTTAAACCCGGAAGCGGGCTTTTCCATGAGGAAAATTCTTCTAGGCCTAAGGCCCAAAAGGAAAATTTGCACTTAAGTGGGAAACGGTAGATTTCTTTTTTTTTTTTTTAAAGAAGAAAAGACCGGCGGTACCGGTCCGACGTCGAAGAAGGCAGACGCGCGACCAAAGAAATAAAGAAAAATAAAGAACTTCTTCAGCTGTGACAGGAACACGACCTGCTGGCTCCGCGGAAAAGAAGAACTGGAGAGAGGTGGTTAGGTAAGGCGGGAAGGCAGTGCGCAGGCGCTGTGGGATGCTCCCAAAAAGCGTAGTTACTCACCTGTAACAGGTGTTCTCCAGGAGCAGCAGGAATCAGTCCTCACTTATGGGTGACGTCGGCGCTGACGGAGCCCTCGCGGAGCAATTTTCCCCAGATTTCAAAGAAAGCCTTTGGGAATTGCAGCGCGCATGCGCGGTCCCCTTCCCGCCCAAGGGTGCCATCTTAGCCAGTCAGATGACATAGCTAAAAAAGACAGCATAAAAATTTGCAAAAAAACTAAAGCAGATGATTGCAACTCCACGGGGAGGAGGGAGGGTTGTGAGGACTGATTCCTGCTGCTCCTGGAGAACACCTGTTACAGGTGAGTAACTACGCTTTCTCCAGGACCAAGCAGGAAGTCAGTCCTCACTTATGGGACTCCCAAGCTCAAGGCTACCGGAGACCCTAAGCACAAAAATGAGCTCCCTCTAGCTCAGCAGCACAGAAGGAAAGAATCTTCGCTGAATTATTACCCACCGGTAGCCCACATCCGGGATGGAGGGTAGGAGTTGCTCAGACCTCGAAGAGATTACGGAGGACTGCCTGTCCGAAAGCACTGTCCCTGCGGGACTCCCTCTCGAGACAGTAATGGACCGCAAAGGTCTGGCTCGAAGACCAAGTAGCGGCCCGGCAGATGTCTGCCAGCGGAACAGAGCGGAGGTAAGCCACTGACGTAGCCTTTGCCCGAACGCAATGAGCCGTGACTCGACCTTCCAAGGAGAGTCCGGCTGCCCCATAAGCCCAAGAGATACAGTCCGCAACCCAGATGGACAGAGTACGCTTGGAGACCGGGAGCCCCAATTTATTGGGGTCAAAAGACACAAAAAGCTGAGCAGCTTTACGGTGCTCCCGCGTACGGTCAAGGTAGAAGTTCAAAGCCCTTCTACAGTCCAGGGTATGGAGGACCGTTTCAGCTCGGCTGGAGTGTGGTCTGGGAAAGAAGGTTGGAAGTACCACCTCCTGATTGATGTGAAAAGGGGAGACCACTTTTGGAAGAAATTTTGGGTGAGTCCGTAAGACTACCCTATTTTTGTAGAACCGAGTGTAAGGGGGATCAGACACGAGCGCCTGCAATTCACTTACGCGTCTAGCGGAAGTGAGGGCTATCAAGAACAGTGTTTTCCAAGAAAGAAAACGGAGAGAACAGGTAGCCATAGGTTCAAAAGGCGGACAGGTGATCCGCTGTAAAACCACATTCAGGTCCCAGTCAGGCGCTGGCGGGCGCAGAGGTGGTTTAAGTAGAAGGAGACCTCGGAGAAACCTCGCTACGAGAGGGTCGTTGGAGAGAGGTCTGCCGTCCACCGGCACATGATGTGCTGAAAGAGCACTGAGGTGAACTTTGACGGAGTTGGACTTAAGTCCCAGATTAGAGAGGTATAGCAAGTACTGCAAGACCACCGACACCGGGCAGGAGAAGGGATCCTGAGACTGTCGGGTACACCAAACGGAAAAACGACGCCATTTAAGGGCGTAGCATTTGCGGGTAGAAGGTCGTCGCGAAGCTAGGACGACCTCCTCCACCTCCGCCGGCAGGAGAAGGGGAGCAAGGACTACCCTCTCAGCAGCCAGGCCATTAGGTTGAGAGACCTGAGGTTGGGGTGTAGCAGAGACCCCTGATCCTGAGTGAGGAGATCCGGTTGTAACCCCAGAGGGAATGGATCCTCCACCGCTAATTGCAGCAGGAGCGGAAACCACGGCTGTCTGGGCCAGCGAGGGGCCACCAGGATCATGAAGGCTTTGTCTCGGAGAACCTTGAAAAGAGTCCGAGAGACTAGCGGGAATGGAGGGAAAGCGTACAGAAGGCTCCCCGACCATGAGAGTAGAAAAGCGTCCGCCGCAACCCGAAGGGGGTGTGGCTGACGAGAGCAGAAGCGAGGAAGTTGCCGGTTGTGAGGACTGGCAAAGAGATCCACCGTGGGGAGGCCCCACTTTAGAAAGAGCTTCTGAACTACCAAGGGATCCAGACGCCACTCGTGCGGCTGGAGGATCCTGCTGAGTTTGTCCGCCAGGCAATTCTCTTGGCCTGGGAGATAAACTGCCTTGAGGAGAACGCCGTGACTGACGGCCCAAGAGCAGAGCTTCTGTGCCTCCCGGCAGAGGAGGAAGGAGCCCGTGCCCCCCTGCTTGTTCACGTAGAACATGGCAACTTGATTGTCCGTCTGGACAAGGACGGACTGGTGAGAAGTCAGGTGGGAGAAGGCCTTGAGAGCCAGGCGGATCGCCCTGAGCTCCAGGAAGTTGATCTGCTGAGCAGACTCCCACGTGGTCCAGAGGCCCTGAGTACGTGCCCCTTGGCAATGCGCTCCCCAGCCCAGGAGGGATGCATCTGTTGTCAGCACCCGGGCCGGCTGAGGTGACTGGAAAGGCATGCCGAATATCAGGTTCGGCCGCTGAAGCCACCACCGGAGAGACGAGATCAGCGGCTCGGAGACGCGCACTAGGTCTGCTAGGCCGCCTGTGGCTTGTCGCCACTGCTGGCGGAGACACCATTGAGCAGGCCGCATATTCAGGCGGGCATTGGGGGTCACATGGACGGTGGAAGCCATATGGCCGAGTAGTCTCAGGAAGCGCCTGGCGGAGACCAGGGGCTGGCTGCGAAAACGGTCGGCTAGGTCCATGAGCCGTTGAGCCCTGTCGAGCGGTAGGAACGCTCGTGCCTGAGGAGTGTGCAGCCTTGCGCCGATGAACTCGAGTTCCTGTGAGGGGAGCAAAGTGGACTTTGCGAAGTTTATAACAAAGCCCAAGTACTGCAGAAGAGTCACCGTGCGGCGCGTGGCGTTGGTGACCTCCAGAGCGGACGCTGCTCTGATGAGCCAGTCGTCGAGGTACGGAAAGACATAGAGGCCGTGAAGCCAGAGATGGGCCGCCACCACCGCGAGACATTTTGTGAAGACTCGCGGTGCGGAGGACAGGCCAAAGGGTAGTACTCTGTACTGGTAATGATTTCCTGCCACCACAAACCTTAGGTATTGGCGGTGGCTTGGGTGGATGAGGATGTGCGTGTAGGCATCCTTTAGATCCAAGGAGCATAGCCAATCTCCCTGCTGGAGGTAGGGCAGAAGGATTCCAAGGGTAAGCATCTTGAACTTCTCCCGCACGAGGAACTTGTTGAGGTTGCGCAAGTCCAGGATGGGTCTGAGGCCTCCTGTTCTTTTTGGTATTAGAAAATACCTGGAATAAAAGCCTTGACCTTTCAGGTGGTGGGGCACCGGTTCCACCGCCTGTTCCTGTAGAAGACCTGCTAACTCCTGAAGGAGTAATTCCCTGTGCAGAGGGGGTCGTGGAGGTTCTCCCGGAAAATAGGAGGGAGGGACCTGGTGGAAGTGGAGAAGATAGCCTTCTCGCACGACTTGAAGCACCCAGGCATCTGAGGTGATGCTGGACCACCTGTGGGCGAAGTGAACCAGCCGGCCTCCGGTGCTGGGAGGAACCAGCGGGGGGGGAGAGGCTATGCTTAAGGAGTCAAAAACCCCCACCCTGCGGAGCAGGGGCTGGTGGTGCAGGCTTGGGGGCTTGCTGCCTACGGGACCCGTTACCCCGTCCCTTGGCCTGCTGGCCCTGTTGGGGAGCTGCAGGGGCCTGATAGTGGGGGTATTGTTTGTAGGCAGCCGCCTTCCTCGGGTAAAAGGACTTCTTTCCCGAGCCCTTCTTTTTCTGGGAAGGGGCGGAGGTATTCCTAGAAAGCCTAGTCCTGGTGAGAGTCTCCGTCTCAATTTGTGCAGCCTTATCAGCCATGGGCTTGCCAAAGAGGTTTTCGCCTCGGCAAGGGACATCGACCAACTTGTCCTGCACCCAGGGCTCAAGGTCAGACGACTGAAGCCAAGCCTGTCGGCGGGCACCGATGCCGGCTGCGGCCACTCGAGCCGATGCTTCAAAGCCATCATAGGCTGCTCGGGACATGAATTTTGAGCATTCCCGAATGCCAGTGGACAAGGCCAGGAACCTCCGCAAGGGTTCCTCGGACAAACCAGCGGAGAAGCCGGCTAGCTCTTTAGCCAGGTCTCGGAGATACATGCCCATGTATAGCTGGTAGGTCTGGACACGACATGCGAGCATAGAGCCCTGGAAACACTTCTTACCAAGGCCATCCAGGTTACGGGCCTCCCTGCCAGGAGGCACCGAGGAGTGCATCTTCTGGCTCTTAAGACGATGCATGGCCGATTCCACTACCATGGAATGGTGTGGTAGCTGTGCTTTTTGGAAGCCAGGGCTCTTGCGGACTCGATAGATAGAATCGACCCGCTTGCTCAGGACCGGCGAGGTGGCCGGACTCTCCCACATGCGGAAGAGTAGTCGTTCCAGCATGGGAGGAACCGGTACAGTAAAGTGTTCCCTGGCGGGAGAGTCATACTGGAGGGCGTCGAGCTCTTCGGCTCGAGGCTCCTCCTCAGGGTCCGCAGGGAAGGCCAAAGCCTTGGCCATATCCCTGACGAAGTCCGAGAACCGGGCATCCTCCGGGGGGGACTGCTTCCGAGGTTCGGACTCAGGTGAGTCCGAGGGGACACACCTAGTCCGAAAAGAATCAGGCGACTCTTCCTCTTCAGACTCCCAGACCGACTCCGACGAGGACTCGGTGGGGTCGGCCCGGGCAGGGCGCGGCGCCTGCCGCCCCGACGCCGAGGGAGTCGGCGTCGGCGACCTCGGTCCCGAACGGGAGGCCGAGGGTGACCTCGACCGAGGATCGACTCGAGTTCGCATCGACTCGAGGATCGGCTCGGTCTCCGGGGTCGACTTAGACGTCGACGTCCCGGCGGTCGGGGCAGCGGCGCCAGCGAAGCCAGCGAGCAGTGCCCACTGCTGGTCCATGAAGGCAGACAGTCTGCTCTCCAAGGCCGTCAACCTGAGTCCGAGCTCAGGTGACCCAGCAGCCCCCGACTCGGGCCCCGACAGCGTCGGGCCCGACGTCGGCTGTCGCGGAGGCGAGTCCAGAAGGACCACAGGACTTACTCGAGCAGGCAGCTCCGACTCCAGGCGAGGTCGCTTCGTGAGGTGCTCCTTCTCCAAGGACCCGGGGCGGCTATCGGGGCTATGCGACCTGGCCCTCGCGGAGCCAGGAGCGTCCACCGACGCCGCCCTCGCGGGTTTCACCTTCCGTCGATGGTCCCCGGAGGGAGAACCCCTGTCGGAGGAACTCCGGCGACGGTCCGAGCTGGAACCCCTGGACGCGGAGGCCTCCGACGAGGTCCGGGTACGGCTGGGGTCAGCGAAGATTCTATCCCGCTGATGCCGCCGACTTCTCAACGCTTTGGAGGATAGTTTGCCACAAGGCCCACAGATCATTTCTTCATGATCCGGGCCCAGGCAGCGGAGGCAATTGTCGTGTGTGTCAGTTAGTGACATATTTCGGTCACACTGACCACACCGCTTGAAACCACTGGCAGCCATCGGGGGAAAAAGGGCCCCGGCGAGGTCAAAGGACCGGGCTGCCAGGGAAAAACCGAAACGAAAACTGACTAAGTCAGAAAAACCGAAAAAGAAGAAGAGGACTTGTGACCGGCGTCGCGAGTCCGGGCGGGAAAAAGACCTGCGTCGAACCGAAGGAAAAAAGAGTAATTATGAAGAAAAATCAACTTTTTCGCGGGGACACGACGGGTACGTCTGTAGGGCTCCACGGAAAAAAGAAGACTGGCTAAGATGGCACCCTTGGGCGGGAAGGGGACCGCGCATGCGCGCTGCAATTCCCAAAGGCTTTCTTTGAAAGCTGGGGAAAATTGCTCCGCGAGGGCTCCGTCGGCGCCGACGTCACCCATAAGTGAGGACTGACTTCCTTCTTGGTCCTGGAGAAGCTTTCTTACTGGACGCTGGGGAGCGTTCCCGCGCAGGCTCCGTCGGTACCGACGATATCCATATGTGAAGACTCATTCCTGCTTGTTCCTGGAGATACTATCTTCCCAAATACAACACACACACACGTGCACAGGGATTACAAATAATTTCCTAGCTGCAACATACTGCATTTTAACTTATTCAGATACACATTTCATTTTCTCTATTAATTCTACTGTGAAACCTAACCTACTGATTTCATTATACTTCTTTCTTATTGATTGCTGTGTGCTTCCAATTAATATATTTTTCAATGGGCATGGCTAGATTAAGGCATTCAAAACCTAAAATCCCGATAATTTAAAATTCCCCGTGTTAGAAAAATATTTTTTTTGTCGGAGACAAATTCATCCCAGCGCTATGTATATTAACAAGGCACCACTGTGATATCTCCTTTTAATAATATACTTAAAAAGTTACTTAGCTTCAGTAACAGATACCATCCGTATTGCCAAAGAGCCGTTGAGGACTATCGACGTAGCGCTCGTTTCGGGTATATAATAATTGAGAAACCCTGCTTCAGGTACGTCCATGTACAAACAATGGCAACGATGTGTTTAGCTAACAAATCGGAAATGTAGTCAGCCATTTAAATCTTCAACGTCTGACGTCATCTTCACGTATGGGAACTGAACCACCAATGATACTAGACCCTTCATTTAAGAGGGAATACCCACCATCAGGGAATCCCTCAACGGGTACACTCATTAAATTATGGTATGCCAATCAATCTGTTGGTTCAAACCCCCGGGGGAGACAGAATTTAATTTATAAATCCAGCGTTGTTCCAAAATTTGTAGTTTTTGCTCTCGGTCTCCTCCCCGAGGGTCACGTGGGGCATGATCCAATATCCTCCACCGCAGCGATTCAAATGAGTGACCAAGAGACAGGCAATGGTCCACCATTGGAGCTGAAAGAGATTTTGTCCGTAATCGCGATGCATGCTCAGACAAACGGAGCCGAATAGCACGTGTAGTGCGTCCCACATAGTACAATGTACAGGGACAAATGATCAAATACACCACATACCGAGATGAACAATCCGTGTGCCATTTTGTAGAATAAACTCGAGCAGTATGGATGTCCAGCCACGCAGATCCCACTATGGATAACGCACAGTAGATACAAGAGCCTTTTTTTCCTGTGGTCGGGTTCTCGCCATGAGTTAGATGCCTTTATAGCCCGATTGAACACTCATGTGCCACGGATACAATTCACTGCACATGTTTCCTCTCAAACTCTAGATTTTTTGGATGTTACGGTCTCATTGACGACTGAGGGTTTTCATACAACCCTCTATCGTAAGCCAGTACAGCGAAATACGCTGCTTCATTATGGAAGCTTCCACCCAAGAGCTTTGAAACAAGGGCTACCTTTCGGTCAATTTCTTCGACTGAAGCGAAACTGCTCTTCATTGATGGATTTCAAAAAACATGCAGCAGAGCTGTCACAACGCCTTATCCGAAGGGGTTATCCCACTTGGGTCATTAATCGGGCGTATAAACGAGCACGTTTTACGCATGTTGAATGGCTGGAGACTCAACCGCATGGTTCAGACTTGGATCAAGACGTGCAGATCACTTGAGTTCTCCCTTATGTTAGGGGAATTCACCATGTTTCCAAGTTATTAAAACAATATTGGCCAGTATTAAGTGTGCATGCATGCTTTCGGGAAAAAACTCTACAGGTGGCTTATTCTAGAGGTCTTAATCTTAGAGATCTCCTTATGAAAACCACTGACCCTCAAGATCGCCCAGAGACTGGTCATACTGATACAGGTCATTTTTTATGTGGCTCTTGTATCTACTGTGCGTTATCCATAGTGGGATCTGAGTGGCTGGACATCCATACTGCTCGAGTTTATTCTACAAAATGGCACACGGATTGTTCATCTCGGTATGTGGTGTATTTGATCATTTGTCCCTGTACATTGTACTATGTGGGACGCACTACACGTGCTATTTGGCTCCGTTTGTCTGAGCATGCATCGCGATTACGGACAAAATTTCTTTCAGCTCCAATGGTGGACCATTGCCTGTCTCTTGGTCACTCATTTGAATCGCTGCGGTGGAGGATATTGGATCATGCCCCACGTGACCCTCGGGGAGGAGACCGAGAGCAAAAACTACAAATTTTGGAACAACGCTGGATTTATAAATTAAATTCTGTCTCCCCCGGGGGTTTGAACCAACAGATTGATTGGCATACCATAATTTAATGAGTGTACCCGTTGAGGGATTCCCTGATGGTGGGTATTCCCTCTTAAATGAAGGGTCTAGTATCATTGGTGGTTCAGTTCCCATACGTGAAGATGACGTCAGACGTTGAAGATTTAAATGGCTGACTACATTTCCGATTTGTTAGCTAAACACATCGTTGCCATTGTTTGTACATGGACGTACCTGAAGCAGGGTTTCTCAATTATTATATACCCGAAACGAGCGCTACGTCGATAGTCCTCAACGGCTCTTTGGCAATACGGATGGTATCTGTTACTGAAGCTAAGTAACTTTTTAAGTATATTATTAAAAGGAGATATCACAGTGGTGCCTTGTTAATATACATAGCGCTGGGATGAATTTGTCTCCGACAAAAAAAATATTTTTCTAACACGGGGAATTTTAAATTATCGGGATTTTAGGTTTTGGATATTTTGGTAATTCTGATTAGGTTTTATGTCAAATATACTATAGATTAAGGCATTGGCAAAATGGGAACATATCTACAGTTCAAAGTTTGAGGGGGTGGGGGTTGTTGGATGCATTCAAGTGGTTAGGCGTGACAACTGTCTGGCTTTTTTCATTAATGATTTTTACATTAAAATGTCCAGAAGCTAGAACATCTCTGAACATTTTTCAGAGTTTAAACCTCTGCTGCAGATCTCTATTCCCCCTATGTGTGGGTGAACCTCCCAGTGTAATTAGCAGTGGAGAGTATGGGTAGGATCCTGCCAATGCAAACGCTATGAAGGCATAACACTCTAATCACAGAAAGGAAGGTGGTGAGCTGGGGGAGTTTCCTGTTCTGTAGAAACGACAGAGGTTATACTCAACCTGCAGCAGTCACCTTTTTTTTAAAATGTCAGCTACCATAAGCAAAAGAAAATCCTGATATATATTCAGTGCCAATATCTGGATACCAGCAGGTGCTGAATATTGGGATTTAGCAACCAGTGGTGACACTATTCAGATAGCAATGTTTTTCAGTTACATAGCACCTAGGATAACAATTTGTATAACTGAACGATAGCCAAAATGCTATCTGCAAAGCAGCTCTGAAAATTGCTGTTATCTGGATAAGTGCCAGCTCCTCTCCAGCTCCACCCATGGGCCACCTCAGCACTGTCCGGATAGTGCCAAAGCAGTCAGAGGAAATATGAAGTGGCACTATCCAGACAGTACCGTTGAATAGCCCCTCTCTTCGGGACTTATCTGGTTAGTAGATAAGTCCTTTGGAATATTGACCCTGAAGTTTCTGCATGTGATTAGAAATGGAAGAGTTGATTAAACCACTCCCCAAAAAATGCTGCAATGCATTTATATCAGGAAAGCAGTTCCAACAATTTCAACATAAGGTGATTCATGGTAACATAGAAACTACAGAAATGCCACCTTTCAAACAGTCTTCTCCCTCATCTCCTTTTCCAATGACAAACACACAGAAAACCAACACAGATATAAATACCCTCAGACACACACATACCAACAGGACCACGTATGCACACAAGCAAGCAAGCAAAGACATATATACAAACATGCAAAGACATATAAACACACACGTATGCATACGAACATGCACAGAAATATCAGTCCGCAAACAAACAAAATTGATAAACATAGAAAACAGAGATATATAGAATCATAGAAAAAAAACTCCAGACACAAGACATACACACATGTATCAGAGTGGATGGATAAGATTCCATTAGCCATACTCTGCATATTTTCCTCATCTGTTTCACTTTGATATAGTTAAACTCTGGAACTCGTTGCCAGAGGATGTGGTGGTGGTGGTTTTGTTAAATGCCATCAAGTCGGTGTCGACTCCTGGCGACCCTCTGGATAGTTGACTTAAACTTTGTTCGATCTTCAGCCAAGTGGCTCATTGTTGATATAGTGACATTCATAGCTGCTGTTATTGTATCGATCCATCTCATTGCTGGCCTTCCTCTTTTACTGTGACCTTCTACCTTGCTGAGCAATATGTCTTTCCCCAATAATTTCTCTCTTCGCATGATGTGTCCAAAGTATGAAAGTCGAAGTCTTGTCATCTGAGCTTCTAAAGAAAGCTTAGGTTTGATCTCCTCTAGTACTGACTGGTTTGTTCTTAGCGCAGTCCATGATATATACAGTATTCGTCACCAGCACCATAATTCAAAGGCATCAATTTTCTTCCTATCTTTTCCACTGTCCAACGTTCGCATCCGTATGATGTTATTGAAAATGCCATGGCCTAGACAAGTCGAATCTTTGCATAGAGAGAGACATCTCTGCTCTTGAAAATCTTGTCTAGGTCCTTCATAGCCATTCTATCAACTATTTCAATTTCTTCTCCATTAATGATGAACTTATTGATTTTGCCAGTTGTCAGGATCTTTTTCTTCTTAAAGTTAAGGTGGTAAAAGCAGTTATTAAAGTAGTAGGGTTTAAAAAAAGGTTTGGAGATGTTCCTAGAGGTAACTAAGATAAACAGTGGCTTGCCATCTATCTATCTTTGAGAGGTAAATAGCATGAAATCTAGTTATATTCTAGGATCCTGCCACGTATTTATGTCTTGGATTGGCCACTGTTGGAAACAGGATAGTGGGCTTGGATGACCTTAGCTCTGAACCAGTATGGTGTAACGTGTTCCAAAGATAGCATAAAAGCTGTCCTAAATTACACCATTTAGAAAAATGGATAGCGGCTGAATATCACTGCTATCTGTAAAGTAGCAGTAGTCACAACTCTCCAGGCATATTCAGTGCTACTTGCTATTCAGATAGTGTCACTAAATACTACTACTACTACTACTGATCATTTGTATAGCGCTACAAGGCATAAGCAGCACTGTACAGGTACATGTAAAGCACAGTTACTTAGCTGTAACAGGTGATCTCTGGGAACAGCAGGAATTAGTCTTCACATATGGGTACGTCGGTACCGACGGAGCCTGCACGGGAATGCTCCCCAGCATCCAATCAGAAAGCTTTTGGGAGCATCCCTCGCGCCTACGCGGTGACTTCCCGCCTTTCCCACTGCCTCTCCTCAGTTGAGTTTCATAGCTGAGACAGAAGGAGAGAACGAGGAAAGGAGATAGATAGATACAACTCCTAAGGGAGGTGGGAGGGTTGTGAAGACTAATTCCTGCTGTTCCCAGAGATCACCTGTTACAGGTAAGTAACTGTGCTATCTCCAGGAACAAGCAGGAATGAGTCTTCACATATGGGGACTCCCTAGCTGTGGATGCCAGGGGAGATCCCATAAAATGCGTATTCCTGGGACAGGACGGCATTTCCCAAACCTGGATCCCCAGCATCCCCTGAGGGATGGGGGGTAGGAGTTGAATAGAGAAGAGCTGCAAGGAACAGCAAATCTAAAGACTACAGGGGAGAGGAGTCTTTAGAAAGTATGTCAAGTATCATTAAATATGTAACGAACTAGTACAATATAGAGCTTACCTACTGTATTGTAGGAAGTAGAACTGTGATGGAGTGTACTGTAGATGCAGTAGCGGAATCTTCAAGGTAACTTCACAGCAGTGAGGATGAAGTTCCAACCCAGGAATGGGCAGGTGACCCAGGTGTCAACTGGGGCAGGAGAAGAACGGCAGGGTCTTCAATGGAAAGCTTTATGGGAAAAAGCTGAAAACTCTTTTAGGTACAGAGTTATTAACATTGAGGACTAAAAGAAGAAGACTGACCGATCTGGAGAATTAGCCCAGTCTGGAAGGGAAGAGGGGGTATGGAAAAAAGCCCCTATTCCCAAGGAGAACAGGAGTGTATTCAGAAATACTGAAGATGTACACGGTCATTCCTAGCTGGTAAGAGATAGGAAGACAATGAAGTTTGATACTTCATGGATAGGGAGATCTATAACAAAAATAGAAGCTGTTGACGTCACAGCAATAATTGTGTGTATGACCGCTCCCACTTACTGAGCCGTATGAGAATTGGTTAAGTTGACTGTCTGGACCTCTTAAGAAGGTAAAAACTTTATAGCACAGACAGTTAGGGAGATAGTAGGTAATATCTAGTGTCCTATGGACATCTCCCAAAGGGCACAAATATATATATATATATGGAGATACATACATGTCTATATATATGTGCATATATGTCCAGATATGTGTGATATATAGAGGTATAGATATATATATATACATATATAGATATAGATATAGATGGGCATGGCTTATGCCCATACAGATTACAAAAATATGTATGTATAGGACATATACATACAGGAATATGACTCTGAGAATACATGCCTGCAACTGAACCACAGAAAAACATTCACATGGGGAATGTGATGGGAAAAGATTCATCTAATGATAAGGGGGCGAAAACCACCTGAAGATATATAGAGAATCTATTTCTGTGGTGCAGGAATGTAGTTCAGTGGAAAACCAGTATGGTTGCGTGAAAAACAGAGGATAATAGCAGTCTGGTAAGAGCACGTCAGGAGTACTTTAGGACTCTGACATGTCCAAAGGACAAGAAAACGCATAGACTAAGACACCAGGAGGACCCAGTCAAGGGACTCAGAGGTATCATGTACAGTAAAAGAGTATGCGTTGTCCAAGTGCAGTAGAAAAGATAATGCCAAGCTGTAAGGAAAAAAGGGGTAGATTCCTACCAGATTGGGAACTCCTTGGACATTCACGCAGAAAAAGCTTGTCTTCTGTATCACAATAGGAGACAAGAGGGTATAAAGAACCTATATAGCCATGGATGACTATATAAGCTTTTCCTATTATATGGAAAACCCTCAGAGACAAGGTTCAATGCTCTACAGCAAGGGCCCATAGTGGAAAGCTTCTCCGAAGATTGCAGAGAGCATTGTGCAGGAAAATTATGAGATAAACTGACAGCAGTCAGATGTGGTGCCACATCCTAGGTAAGGATATGGCAAGAAGAAGATAATCTGCAGTGAGTAGTATCATGCAAGATAGTTGAAAGTAACTTGTAAGAAACATTAAAGTAAGCACTGGAAGTTCTGCCTGTACAGCAACTGAACAAAAGAGCAGAGGGGATCCCCCTGTATGAAAACAGGGAGAAAAAACAAACAGAGGGAGCGGAGATATTCCCGTCCCTGTCTGATGAGTTGTTGGATAGCAAAAAGTCTACACTGGAAAGAAAGAGAAGTGTTTCAGTATGGTACCAACTCGAGCAGGGGAAACCCTGGAAGAGAGGGGCTTGGAAGGTGACGTACCATATGGTAAGTCAGCTGAAGGAAAAAATGTTCCTGTAGGGACAGAAACTATCATGGGATAATTGTAATCTCCCTTTAATAAAAAGAAAGGGAGAATTCTGTAACCCATGGACAAAAATATCCGAATAGTTTAGCATACTGAAAAGAAAAACCAGTGTAGGGTTTGAAGAATAACTTCTGGTAAGAAGAAGTTAACTGTAGATTGCAACATACAGGAACCTATGGTTGCTGGCGATGATTAGCCTGGTTAGAGTCTGGAGACTTCAGACGAGGATGAGATGTCCCTTGCTTGGGTACATCTGGAGGATGGGCAGAGGAAGGATGAAACTTTCTTTTCCTAGGGAAAGAAGGTTTGGTAGGATATTTCCTATGCCCTGGGGAAAAAGAAGGCTTAGGACGGTTTCCAGAACTAGGAAAGTCAGTGGAGCAATGAGCAACCTGACGTAAAGCCTCTTTATTGAAGAGATTTTCTCCAGTACAAGGAGAATTACCCAGTGTATGTTGTGCCCATCTGCTCAAGTCTGAAGCCTGCAGCCAGGCTGTATGACGTGCTCCAATGGCAATAGCAGAGGATCTGCTAACAGACTCAAAAGAGTCTAGAGAAGCATGAGAAAGGAACCAAGAGATATTCCTACTATGATTGAGAAGCAAGGAATAGTCAAAGGCCTTAGGTTATGACTAAAAAGGAGACAAAAGAGATAATTTCTCTGTGACCTCCTGAAGTGTCAGACTCATATAAAAAAAATATGAAATAATTCTTGAAGCCAGCATAGAAGTTTGGAAGGTTTGACGTCCAAAGGCATCAAGTGCTTTAGATGCACGACCTGGCGGATAAGAAGAATGCTTCTTCTGGCTTCTTACCTTCCTCATTGCTGATTCCACTACAATGGAATGATGTGGAAGTTGGTTTTTCTGGAACCCTGGAGAGGGAGGTACCTGATACAGAACGTCAATGGCTGTAGAAGGCAAAGGAACCTTTAAGGGTGATTCCCATATCCTCAGAAGAAGATCCTGTAAAGAATGATGTAAAGGAAGCATTATATTTTCCTTTTCTGCAGGATCTTGATCAAGAGAAAAACCAGGAATAGGAATGGCAAGGAAGGCTGCCATGTCAAGGAGAAACTTCTGAAAAGAAGGATTTCCAATAGGAACTAATCCTGGGCAAGCTGAGGTTGAATGAGCAGCTTGAGCACCAGAAGATATACTGGACTGGTGCAGAAAAAGAATCCTGCTCGATGGACTGTGATACTGACAGTTCTGATTTGAGGCAGTTAGTACTGCATCGTCAGTGCCTGGTATCGTTTCCAAACTAGGCATAGAAAGTATCGATGGCACCGATGGAACTGTAGGAATTGATCCCGACTCCGGTACCGGTATCGGAGATAATGTCATTGAAGCAGTAAGCGAGGGCTGCTGAAGCGGTACCGAGGGAACCAGAGAGCCTTGGTGAATATCCTCGGTACTGCGTAGCCGGAAATGATATGGATCGGTTCCGAAATGCATCGGTACCAAGTCATCTAGACTGGATATCGATTCTAGACTCGGCATCGAAGCGAGCGATTCTATCGATGCATGTCTAGAAGGTACCGACGTTGGTGGTGGTATCAGCGATGCCGATACATGAAAGTCAATTGGAATCTCATCGAACGGCACCGAAGGTACCAAGGACGTTCGAAGACGATGTTCGGCGACGAGAGGAACACTCGACACCAGCACCGATGTCGGGGTATCGGTACCGCTCGAAGTCGGTACCAACCCCGAGTACAGTGAAGATATAGGAAAGTCAATCTGGGTTGAATCGATCGGCCCCGAAGGTACCGAGGATTCCAGATGACGATCCCAGGTAAAGAGTGGAACACTCGATACCGATGCCGATACCGGGGTATCGGTACCGCCCGAAGCCGGTACCAACCCCGAGCATGGCTGGGAAACAGGAAAGCCAATCTGGGTCGTATCGATCGGCCCCGAAGGTACCGAGGACACCAGATGACGATCCCTGGTGAAGAGTGCAGCACTCGACACCGATGCCGGTGCCGGGTTATCGGTACCGCTCGAAGCGGATACCACCCCCTGGCACGGCTCAGGTATGTTCTGTGAGGGGTGAGCCCCAGGAACAACCTGAAACCCCGTGAATGCTTTGGAGCCCGAAGACTCCCGCCGGGGTTTTATTGCCAATGGTATCTTGAGGGCAAGGCCGGAGCCGTCATCATGCTGTGCATGAGACTTACCCTTCAAGAATTGGCTAGTCTTAACAGACTGTTTGTGGGTTACCTGATCCTGGAGAGAAGAATAAACCGGTGTCCTCACCTCAGGAGGAAAAACGGCATCGAGGGAAACTCGAAAAAGGGAAGGTCTTCTCCCAATAATACAGCCTGATGGATCAGGGAAAAAAGGGTCAGGACCCAAATAGGTTAGACACCAAGCATTGGAGTCTAAAAAGAAAACCATGTTTCCACAGTGAAGGCACTTCTTAGGGGAAGAAGGTTCCATGTTGGAGAGGCCTGGTAGGCCCAAAAGTTAAAACAAAAAACTGAGGAGAAATATTTCTCTAAGTTTAGAAAAGGAAAAGAATAAAGCACCGGCGGTACCAGTATCGGCGGGAAATACAGCCGCGACCACAAGAAAACAAGAAAATAAGGATTTTAAAGTAAAAACTTTCTGCGGTGACAGGAGGACGTCCTGTTGGCTCCGCGGAAAAACGAAAACTGAGGAGAAGCAGTGGGAAAGGCGGGAAGTCACCGCGCAGGCACGAGGGATGCTCCCAAAAGCTTTCTGATTGGATGCTGGGGAGCATTCCCGTGCAGGCTCCGTCGGTACCGACGTACCCATATGTGAAAACTCATTCCTGCTTGTTCCTGGAGATAAGATGGTCCCTGCTCATCAGAGCTTACAGTCTAGTTAAGATAGACAATATAACAGCTGGGGACAAGAATACATCTAAGGGTATGGTAAGGAAACACATAGGAAACTAAGCAGATCAGGATCAAAAAGCAGCCTCGAAGAGGTGAGTTTTCAGTCTGGATTTGAAAAGGACCAGAGATGAAGCCTGATGTACAGACTCAGGCAGTTTGTTCCAGGCATAAGGAGCAGCAAGGTGAAAGGATCGAAGTCTGGAGTTGGCAGTGGAAGAGAAGGGTACAGACAGAACCAATACGCCAGAAGAGTGGAGTTCCCCGAGGAGGGGTGTAGGGAGAGTTAAGAAAGGAAAGGTAGTGAGGAGCAGTGGAATGAGTGCACTTATAGGTCAGAAGGAGAAGTATGAATTGGATATGGAAATGGATAGGGAGCCAATGAAGCAACTTGAGAAGAGTAGTAATATGAGCATATTGAGGCTGACTGTGGCATTTTAATAATGGTTTGTAGTTTATGGTTTAATGCTTCCTAATGTACTGCACTTCGAATAAACAGTAAGGCAGTTTACAATAAAATTCTAAATAGGAATATTAGAAAGGAACTACAGATCATAAAGGAAAGAGACAGGGAGAGAAGCAGAGAGTATAGAAGTGATAGACATACAATATAGGCTGCAGTTGTATATTAATGATTATCAATAACAAGTCACACTGTCACACCATGTATGGCCCAAAATGAAAAGCCTCATTAAAAACGTGTTTTTAAGGCAGTCTTGAACGTTTTAAATGAAGGTTCTGTACGTAAAGCAAATGGAAGAGCATCCGAAACGATAGGGGCTAGAAAGAAAAAAGCTGTGTTTCTAGTACTTTCCAATTTAGCACGGGTGACAGGAGTAAGATCTAGCCTATTATTGTTCACTGACCGGAGGGCTTTAGCTGGGGCATGAAAAGAGATCTTAGAGAACAGATAGGATAGAGTGCCTGTGTAAAGGGCTTTGTAAGTCAGGGTAAAGATCTTGAAATTGATGCAATAGCAGGCAGGGAGCCGATGTTGTTGAAAGAGGATTGGATAATGTGATCGAATTTACCTGCAAGGCAGAGAGAACGGCCCATGGTGTTTTGAATGGACTGTAGTCATTTTAATTCGAATTCAGATATACCCACATAGGGTGAATTACAGTAATCTATGTGGGAGATAATGTAATTGAGTGCAAATGTATTTTGTGCTGCAGAGTCAAGGAAAGGGCAGAGGGCACGGAACTGGTGAAGGGCAAGAAAAGAGGAGCAAAGGACATGAGTGACTGCTGTTTTGAAGGACAGTCCTGAGTCTAGAAAAAAAACAAGATATCTGAAATGTGAGGCGAGCTGAATAGATTGTCCAACCAGGAATGGAGAAAGATTGGGGGGGGGGGGGGGGGACGCGCTACTGCCAATGAGCAGGTGGCAAATGTTTTAGCAATGAGTTTTAGCTGATTCTGGTATAACCAGCCGGTCACTTTTTGCAGACAGCTATTTAGCGCTGAAAGATCAGGGGATTAAGAGTCGATGTAAGCCACCAGGAGCATGTTGTCTACATAGCAATAGGCTGTAATAGCTGCCTCTTGAATAAGAAGTGTGAGTGGATTCAAAAATGTATTAAATAGAGGAGGGGTCAACACAGAGCCTTGAGGGAACCCACAAGTGAGTGGATATGAGCCAGATGTGGAGGATCTCAATGATACTGGGTAGGTACGGTTTGAAAGAAAGGAAGAGAATAATATTTAATAAATCATATTTAATAATAAATGATCTCATTTAAAATAAGATTCATTAATTTTACAATAGGAATTACAGTTTCAATAATTTATAGTAGATTCAATTACAGTATTGTTGAACTAAAACTAAAATGTCTTACCTTTCTTTAGGCAAGGAAATCGGAATAATTTAACAAATCCAAAATCATCCCCAGTAACCAGTACGGTGCTGCTGTAATTGGCATCCACAGAGTTGATATCTGTGATGTCAGTGTACTTTGGCCAAATCCCACTCACATCAGGCCCTATCACACAGCTCCAGGAGGCCCAGTGTATCCCTTTGATCTCTTCTTTGTTGGTTAGATGCTTCCCAGCTGAAATCATTTAATGACAGTTACTATTGTTTTAACAAACTTACAGAGTGCTCATTCACTTAATTGTTCTTAGTTTTCATTTACACAATGAAAAAATTAATGGCTATTTAAAACATTAGCATAATCTATTATTAATATAAATATATTAACCATATATACTGATTTTAAACCATATATTCCTGGCTGTGTGGCGATGTCAGGAAGCAGGAGTGGTTTACATGGGCTTACAAATGTAGATGTGTATTCCTCATTTTACAAGAGGAATCTTTGGGGCATTTCCTACTACGCGTTAAGTGCTGCCAATGCTCATTCATTTCTATGGGCCTGATCACTGCAGCACTTACCACATGTTATCTTTTAGTAAACATGCCCTTATGTCTCTAGAAAAGAGGTCAAACTTTACTATTCTGAACCTGGAGCATGACAGAGTACAAGCGATTGGGGATTGCTTCTGCTCTCTCTATATCTACCAAGAGAGCTTCTGGTAGATGACGGGTTAAATTGGGGAAAGGGAGAGAGGAGGATGGTGCTGAACTAAAGCAAGGGGATTTGGGGAGACAAGGGGGTCGTGATACTGTCAGGGGAGTGTTGGGGGTGGTTTTATCTGCCTTTGCCCCTGCTCCTGTAGTCAGGTATTTATAAGTATTTTGGAGCAGGTGTAAAAGCAAACATGAAAATGTTTAGGTCTATATATGTATTCCCCTTATAAAATGGAGAATACACATCCAGATTTTCAGCCCATGCAAACCATGCCCTATACACATCCAAACCACCCTCCTTTGAAATCTCTACATGGTGTAGCTCTCCACATTTACAGTTGTGGTCAACATTATTGGCAACCTTGCATTTTAGTTATTCTATGTACAATATCCTGAGAAATAACTAGAAATATTCCAACTGTAAGTTATCATAATATTTTAATAATATGTTCAAAGGTATACAAAAACAAAAAAATATGTCTGTACAACAGACATAGTAATCTCTGAGGAGAGGAAAAAAACAAACAAAATATGACCTATAATTGGTTGGTACAAGCTAATCCCAGCACTCAGTGTAGTTGAGCAGGCTGGGCATGTCCCTTGTGGGCAGTGCACATACTGCTCCGGATCTCTGATTGGGGATACCTGGACTAACCCGATAACCAACAAGATTTGGTCTTCTAAGTACCACACCACTTGTGACACTACTTTTGTGGTATATCTATTATTTTGTCCTTGTGGTCTTAAATATGTAGGCCGTACATCACGACCATTCAAAACGTATTTGGCTGAACATGCCTCACGGATTCGTACAAAAGTTATTTCAGCCCCGCTTGTACAGCATGTATTGCAATATGAACACTCTTTTTCTCAGTTTTTGTGGAGAGTTATTGACTGGGTTCCCCCCTTCAGTGTGAGGTGGTGACAGACTTTCTCGTTTGCAATTAAAACAATGGATTTTTTAATTGGACTCTGTGAATCCGAATGGTTTGAATTTGGAATTGGATTGGCATAGTTTGCTGTGATTCTGATCTTACAGTCAGCTGGGAGGCGTTTACATGGTTGTTCCTTGCCCTCAGTTGGCTTGGCATGGCAGTAAGCATGTTGTCTGTTAGTGACATCAGACGCCGGGTTTAAATGGCTCCCTTGAACGCTTTTGTTTTGGGAGTGGTGCGGCTTACTTCGTGGTGAGAAGAAACCTGAAGCAGGGTTTATAAATTTTGAAATCTGAAACACAGGACTGTGTCGTTGGTTCACCTATGGTTGTATATTGCTGCGCCTAACTTTCAGTTAAGTAAAAATTGATACATGTTACATGAGGTGATTTGAAAAGGTTTTATTGCACATGATTAAAAGGACGTGTTCCTCCAGTTATGGTTGGTCCTTGCCTGGAGATTATTGCCTGACATTAAAGCCTTTTGTCAGGGGATTCTTTCTATAGTGTGCTGGGACCTGCTATTTTTCTATTTTTTGGATTTTGTGGGGGCAGGTGGTGTTCCTTTGCCCCAGGGATTTCTTTGTTTTTGATGTGGTTTTGACCTGTGGGTATCCCCTTTATTTTACCAACATGGCTGTTTCACAACCAGACACTTTTGCTTATTCAGATGAACAATGTGATTGGATTATCCAACATGTTGCTTTGTTTGAAGATGAAGCTCATGCTATTCTGGATTTGAACGTTTATGAGGAATTACAAAAAGCACGTAAGAGACTCATTTGTGCTCAACTTCATGGGGTTTATCTTACACAATATTTATGAACTCGGAATATACCGCGTGGTTTAAGGATACAAAAAACACCCAAGTTGTTTTCGGATGAACCAGATTTTCTGACTAAATGGAATGGTATATTGAATAAACGTGCTTTTGACCTTATGACTCTGTTGGTTGAATGTACCACCATGGAGGAAGAGATTATTTCCATTCAATTGTCAGAATTACAGGACAAGTTTAAATTATCTAGTGATCCCGATAAGTTTCAATCTTCTTTTCAGGAATTGGAGACTAAAATGTCCCAGTTTCAGGATGTTTTAAGGAATTATAAAATCAAAAATTTAAGAGGGATCAGGTTGATTGTCAGAATGATCAAGTTTATTCTTGGATGGTTAAGAAGGATTTAGTTTTGTCAAAACAAGTAATGTTTGAAGACACCTCGGGTACTTCTTCAGATTCAGAGGCGGATAAACAGCATAAAGATCGGCCCCATTCCAAACAAAAATCTAGCCATTTCCAGGATGTTGATGGTCCTTCTGAACAAGATTTAAATTTTCAGAGGGATTTTCACGAGGGCAGATACTGTGATTCAACCCACACCCGGTACCAACAAGGCCAGTGGAGGGGTTCAACTACCAGATTACGTCTCAACCCCTCAACTTCCAATCTTCAACTTCAGCAACAAATGTTTAACGGATACTCAGACTCAATTTCTTTCCATGGGGCTGTCCTTTGTACCAACAGTTCTGTATGATCCTTTTACCATGTGTTTGGCACTGTATAAATTTTTTAGAAAACTTCAAGTTTGTTTATGTTTTTCACTCAATGAGAGATCGCAGGATAACTCTGTTATATCCAAACCCTCTAGTTAGCTGCCACCAGGTCCTGTTGACCCTATTATCTCCACCTATCAGCGTCTTGTTTTGGCAGACCTGGTTAAAATGTAACATACAACTTTTAAAGCCAGCTAGAATTTGTCGTTGGCACAAAAAAATCGTAGTTACTCACCTGTAACAGGTGTTCTCCAGGGACAGCAGGAATCAGTCCTCACTTATGGGTGACACCAACACAGCCCGCGCGGAGCAATTCCCCAGCTTTCAAAGAAAGCCTTTGGGATTGCTGCCACGCATGTGTGGTCCTCTTCCCGCCCAAGGGTGCCATCTTGCTCAGTCAGGTCCCTTAGCTCGAGCCCTACCAAGCAGATGGCAAGGAAAGGACAAAAATCCAGCAACTCATCAGGGGAGGTGGGAGGATAGTGAGGACTTATTCCTGCTGTCTCCGGAGAACACCTGGTACAGGTGAATAACTACACTTTCTCCAGGAGCAAGCAGGAAGTCAGTCCTCACATGGGACTCCCCAGCTACAGCCTATCAAACCTGTAACCAAAAAACGCCTCCGCGAGGACGTGAGCAGAAGCTGATGCCCAAAGGAGCCTGAGTCCTCAGGTCGAAGCCCTCGGTAGCTCTAAGAAGGGTCGGAGGGCAGGAGTTACTTATACCCTGAACAGGTTACGGAGTACAGCCTGGCCGATGCGCTGTCCCGGCGGGACTCCCTCTCCAGGCAGTAGTGGGCAATGAAGGTATTCGTAGAAGACCAGGTCGCCGCCCGGCAGATGTCCATCAGGGCCACGGGGCGTATCGAGACCTCTGAGGCCGCCTTGGCCTGAACCCCGTGTGTGGAGACTCGACGATCTAGCGAGGCATCTGCCTTCATATGAGTGAAAGCTATGCAGTCCGCCACCCAACCGAGAGGGTGCATTTGATAACTGCCTGTCCCGGCCTATTGGGATTGTAGGTCACAAAGAGTCGGTCAGACTTGCAATGAGTCTGGGTATGCTGCAAGTAGAAGGCGAGAGCCCTTCTGCAGTCGAGGGTGTGGAGAACCGCTGACGCTTGGTCGGCATGGAGCCTCGGGAAGAAAGTCGGCAGGACTAATCTCCTGGTTAAGATGAAAGTCCGAGACGAATTTAAGCAGGAATTTAGGGTGAGTGCAGAGGACTACCCTATTCCGATAGAACCTGGTGTAAGGGACATCAGTCATGAGAGCCTGGAGCTCAATGACTCGGCAGGCTGAGGATAGCACCACCAGGAAGGCCACCTTCCAGGACAGGTGCCAGAACGAGCACGTCACCATTGGCTCGAAGGGTAAATGGGTGAGCTGCATGAGCACCAGAAGGAAGGTCGCTTTGAGGGACATCTTCCGTCAGACAGCGAAGGAGCAGATGAGGACTGCTTCCTGCAGAGGGAGCGCGATCCCGTGCCTTCCTCCTTGTTAATGTAGAACATCGCCACAAGGTTGTCGGTCTGCATGAGAACCGACCTCTCCCTGAAGTGGTCCTCAAAGGCCCTCAAGTTCCCACCGAATCGCCCGGAGTTCAAGCAAGTTTATATGCTGCTGAGACTCCTCGGACGACCACTGTCCCTGCGTGCATAGAGGCCCGCAGTGGGCTCCCCACCCTAACAGGGAAGCATCTGTCATCAGCACCACATTGTGCTGCGGGACCTGGAAGGGCAATCCCCGTAGGAGGTTGCAGGGGTTTTGCCACCAGCTCAGGGATGAGAGGAGGTCAGGAAAGACCCTGACAGTGTCCCTGAGGTGACCGAGGGACGGGCTCCATTGGGTGCTGAGGCACCACTGAGCTGTCCGCATATGCAGGCGAGCATGGGGGACCACATGTATGGTAGAGGCCATGTGGCCCAGAAGGCATAGCATGGTCCGAGCGGTGACTTGGGGAGTGCTTTGGATGCGGGCCGCCAGAGCTCAGAGGTGGTTAAATTTAGAATCCAGCAGAGAGCTTGTAGTTTAAATTTCATAATAGGTTAGGGCCTAGCATCAGCAAAGTACTTTTAGTTTCAAATTAAAACACAGAAGAGAGCTTTCTGGTTAACTTTAGAATCCAGCAGAGAGCTTGTAGTTTAAATTTCATAATAGGTTAGAGCCTAGCAGCAGCAAAGAGCTATAATTTAAATCAAATCAGAATATAGCTTACCTCAGCAGCACAGGACAGGGTACTGTGTAGCAGCCCTCTTTTAATAAGTGTTATATCCCTCCCTCCCTCCCCACACCCACCCTCCCCTGGGATAATCACAGCTTTATAGGTACTTGCACAACTTACAAGACAGGAGGTGCTCTCAGGTGAAGCTCATTACCCAAATCAGTCATACACTAAGGACCTGAGATTAATTAAGCTTCAGGTGAACAAGGTATATTAAACTTATTAGGTACAGTTTTAGTGGTATAAATATCCATAGCACCCTTTAGTACGTAAAGAACTTAAAGATCTAAACACAAACTTAAAACTAAGATGCAGACAGCAGTCCAGCAGCGGGATGTGGGCTTTCCAGTCTTTTGCATTGAGTGTCACATGTATGATTTTCTCCAAGCTAGTGAGAGGTCTTACATGTGCACTAGGTGCAAGGAGCTCTTTGCTCTCAGGGAACAAGTCCGTTCTCTAGAGGCTAAAGTAGCAGACTTGGAAAGCATAAGACAGACAGAGAGGTACATAGACGAGACCTACAGTGATATAGTCCTGAAGTCCCACCTCCAGTCTGGCAGCATCCCTGTTGCCATGGAGGAGAGAGGTCACGTGACAGGAGAGCATCACCCTGGTGTGGCAGAAAGTGATCCTGTAACTAGGACCTGTCCTCCAGGTGATGTAAACCCCTCTCGCACCGAGGAGGTTTCTCCAGGGCCAAGTGCCCATGAGGGAAGGGTTAGGACAACAGTTATAGTTGGTGATTCGATCATTAGGCATGTAGATAGCTGGGTGGCTGGTGGACGTGAGGATCGCCTGGCAACATGCCTGCCTGGTGCGAAGGTAGCGGACCTCACGCGCCACCTAGATAACGTCTTAGATAGTGCTGGGGAGGAGTCTGCGGTCTTGGTACATGTCGATACCAATGACATAGGAAAATGTGGTAGGGAGGTTCTGGAAGCTAAATTTAGGCTTTTAGGTAGGAAGTTGAAATCCAGAACTTCCAGGGTAGCATTCTCCGAAATGCTTCCCGTTCCACGCGCAGGACCCAAAAGGCAGGCAGAGCTCCGGAGTCTCAATGCGTGGATGAGACAATGGTGCAGAGATGAGGGGTTTGGATTTGTTAGGAACTGGGGAACATTCTGGGGAAAGGAGGGGCTCTTCCGAAGGGATGGGCTTCACCTTAACCAGGATGGAACCAGGCTGCTGGCATTAACCTTTAAAAAGGAGATAGAGCAGCTTTTAAACTAGAAAATAGGGGAAAGCCGACAGTCGCCCAAGAGCGCATGGTTCGGAAGAATGTATCCTTGAAGGATACTACAAAAAGCAGAGAGGTTCCAAAAAAGAGTAAAGTAGCCCAAATGCCCTCGAGTATGGAGCAGACAGAGCTTAAAGATCCCAAATTACCCATGTCTACCAATAGCCAAATTAATATGAATAAAATACAGTCTCTAAAATGCTTGTATGCAAATGCTAGAAGTCTAAAAAACAAGATGGGAGAGTTAGAATATGTAGCACTAAACGAGAGGTTAGATATGATTGGAATATCAGAGACATGGTGGAAGGAGGACAACCAGTGGGACACTGTGATACCTGGGTACAAACTATATCGTAATGATAGAGCTGATCAAATTGGTGGGGTTGCGCTCTATGTTAGAGAGGGCATTGAGTCAGAAAGGATTAAAGTTTTGCAGGAAACAAAATTTGCTGTAGAATCTCTATGGATTGAAATTCCAGGTATGAAGGGGAAGGTGATAGCAGTGGGGGTGTACTATCGACCGCCTGGCCAGAATGAACAAATGGATGATGAAATGCTCAAAGAAATCAAGGAAGTTAACAAAAGTCACAGCAGAGTAGTAATAATGGGTGATTTCAATTACCCCGGTATCGACTGGGTCAGTGTCATAGCAGGACATGCTAGGGAGATAAAGTTTCTAGATGAAATAAATGACTGCTTCTTGGAGCAGCTGGTTCATGAACCGACCAGAGGGGAAGCCATACTGGATCTAGTCCTTAGTGGAACACCAGATCTGGTGCAAGAAATAAGGGTGTTGGGACCACTTGGCAAAAGTGATCATAGCATGATCGTGTTTTATTTAATTAGTGGAGGAGGGATAGTAAAGAAATCCACAGTATTACCTTTTAACTTTTGAAAGGGAGACTATGATAAAATGAGGAATATAGTTAAGAAAAAAAACTAAAAGGAGCAGTTGCAAAGGTTAAAGACGTACATCAAGCTTGGATGTTGTTGAAAAATACTATCTTGGAAGCCCAGACCAGCTGTATTCCACGCTTTAAGAAAAGTGGAAGGAAGTCCAAAAAACTGCCAGCATGGTTTAAAGATGAGGTCAGAGAGGCTGTTGTTGCCAAAAAAACATCTTTCAGGAAATGGAAAAAAGAGCCAAATGACGAAACCTGGAAACAGCACAAGCACTGGCAAGTCAAATGCAAAGCATTGATAAGGCAGGCAAAGAGAGAATTTGAGAAGAAGCTTGCTGCGGAAGCAAAAACACGAAATAAAGACCTTTTCAAGTACATTCGTAGCAAAAAACCTGTGAGAGAGTCAGTTGGTCCATTAGATGATAAAGGGGTTAAAGGAGCACTAAGAGGCGACAAGGCGATAGCAGAGAGACTGAATGAATTCTTTGCTTCAGTCTTTACTGAGGAAGATGTAGGGATGTTACCCATGACTGAAGTGGTATTTAAAGGTGCGGAAGAATTGAAGGAAATATCAATACATCGGGAAGATGTCTTACAACTATTAGATAAACTGAAGAGTAGCAAATCACCTGGGCCGGATGGTATACATCCAAGGGTGTTGAAAGAACTGAAATATGAGATTGCAGACCTGCTATTAGTAATCTGTGAACTATCATTAAAATCATCTCTAATACCTGAAGATTGGAGGATCGCCAATGTAACCCCAATTTTTAAAAAGGGTTCCAGGGGTGATCCGGGAAACTACAGACCGGTGAGCCTGACGTCAGTACCGGGAAAAATGGTAGAAACCATCATAAAGAATAAAATTACTCAGCATGTAGATAGTCACGACCTAATGGGAGACAGCCAACATGGCTTTAGACAAGGAAGATCTTGTCTTACTAATCTGATATGTTTTTTTGAAGGTGTGAATAAACAGGTAGACAAAGGTGAGTCGGTTGATATAGTGTATCTGGACTTTCAGAAAGCCTTTGACAAGGTCCCTCATCAGAGACTTTTGGCAAAACTAAAAAATCATGGGATAGGAGGCAGTGTACTATTGTGGATCGGGAAATGGTTAAAAGATAGAAAGCAGAGGGTAGGGCTAAATGGCCAATTTTCCCAATGGAAAAAGGTGAATAGTGGAGTACCCCAGGGATCTGTACTGGGTCCGCTTCTTTTTGACATATTCATAAATGACCTGGAAAAGGGAATAACTAGTGAGGTTATCAAATTTGCAGTTGACATACAACTGTTTAAAGTTGTTAAAACCCAAGAGGACTGTGGAAAACTGCAGGAGGATCTGGGTAAATTGAAAGACTGGGCATCCAAATGGCAGATGAAATTTAAGGTGGACAAGTGCAAAGTTATGCACCTAGGAAAGAACAACCCACACTATGGTTCCACGATGGAAGGTTCCACATTGGGAACCACCACCCAGGAAAAAGATTTAGGAGTCATCGTGGATAACATGTTAAAACCCTCCGCCCAGTGTGCAGCGGTGGCCAAGAAAGCAAATAGAATGCTAGGTATCATAAGGAAAGGAATGGAAAATAAAACAAAGGATATTATAATACCTCTTTATATTTCCATGGTACGACCGCACCTTGAATATTATGTGCAATTCTGGTCGCCGTATCTGAAAAAGGATGTAGCGTTATTAGAAAAGGTACAGAGAAGAGCCACCAAAATGGTAAAGGGGATGGAAGGCTACTCCTATGAAGAGAGGCTGAAAAGGTTAGGGCTCTTCAACCTGAAAAAGAGACAGCTGAGGGGAGATATGATAGAGGTCTATAAATTAATGAATGGAGTGGAACAGGTAAACGTAGATCGATTGTTTACGCTATCAGAATATAGAAAGACTAGGGGACATGTAATGAAGCTACAGGGTAAACTATTTAAGACAAGAGAAAATATTTTTTCACTCACCGTGTAATCACTCTGGAATTTGTTACCGGAGGATGTAGTAAGAGGTGTTAGTGTAGCTGGGTTTTAAAAAGGTTTGGACAAGTTCCTGGAGGAAAGGTCCATAAACCATTATTAAAAAGGGACCCAGGATATCAATGCTTGACCCAATACAAGCATTGTGGAACCTGTGTCTTTTGGGTATGTATGACCTAGATTGGCCACTGTTGGAAGCAGGATACTGGGCTTGATGGACCTTGGTCTGACTCTGTATGGCATATCTTATGTTCTTAAGGGTGCTGACGACAGATGCTTCCTTGAGAGGCTGGGGTGCACATTGCCAGGGCTTATGCACTCAAGGCCTGTAGACCACTCAGGAGGCCACATAACAGATCAACCTTTTGGAGCTGCGAGCAATCTGCTTAGCTCTGCAAACCTTCTGTCATGCTCTCTCTCAGCAGTCTGTCTTAGTTCAGACAGACAATCAGGTGGCAGTATTCTACGTGAACAAACAAGGGGGCACAGGGTCTAGGCTCCTATGTCAGGAGGCACTGGCCCTTTGCTCTTTTGCAGTCAAACAAGGCATGTTTCTCAAAGCAGTTTATCTTGCTGGGCAGGAGAACTTCCTGGGAGACAAGCTAAGCCGGATTCTCCAGCCCCATGAGTGGCAGTTGAATCCATTGGTGGTCCAGCAGATCTTCCTCCGCTGGGGACTTCCATCCATCGATCTCTTTGCAAGTCCACTAAATTGTCAGCTGCCCAGGTTTTGCTCCAGACAGCCACATCCCCTGAGGATGGCAGCAGATGCTTTTCTGATCTCTTGGTCTATGGGCCCTCCTGTATGCGTTTCCTCCCACACCCTTGGTGGCCTGAACTCTGTTCAAGATCCTCCGGGACAAGTGCTAGTTAATTCTGGTAGCCCCCAGATGGCTGAGGCAACCATGTTTTCCACCTCTTCTACAGTTGACGGTGGAAGCTCCATTCCCTCTGGGGCTGCAACACTATCTCCTGTCTCAAGAGCAGGGTTCCTTTCTGCACCCCAATCTCAGTTCCCTCAATCTGATGGCCTGGCTGCTGAAAGAATAGTGCTAGCTCCCTTTCTTCTACCTAAGGAGGTTGAGGAAGTGGTCTTTGCCTCTAGGAGGCAGTCCACCAGAAAGTCCTATGCCCTCAAGTGCCGTAGGTTTACGGTATGGTATGCTCAGCGCAGTGACGATCCTTTCACTTGCCTTGTGCCAGTATCTACTTCACCTTTCAGACCTAGGCCTTAAGTCTAACTCTGTTCGGGTCCACCTCAGTGCTTTGTCAGCGCACCACTCACCTATGGAAGGACAGTCTGTCGGTTCACCCCTTGGTGTCCAGATTTCTCAGAGGTCTGCTTGTACTCAAGCCTCCGGTTCGTCCACCGGCGACTGAGTGGGTTTTGAACGTGGTCTTGCAGCAACTTACTCGCCCACCGTTTGAGTCGATGGCTATTTGCCATTTGCGCTTCCTCTCTTGGAAAGCGCTTTTCCTGGTGGCTCTTACCTCGGCCAGATGTGTGAGCTACAAGCTCTGGTTTCTGATAGACCATACGCGTGGTTTTATAGGAACAGGGTGGTCCTCCGGACCCATCCCAAGTTCCTCCCAAAAGTGATCTCCTCTTTCCACCTCAATCAGGAGGTGGTTCTTCCGACCTTCTTTCCCAGGCCGCATGCCAGCCGGGCTCAAACAGTTTTGCATACCCTGGACTGTAAAAGGGCGTTGTCTTTTTACATAGAACATACGCGGGAGCATTGAAGGGCTGCTCAGCTCTTCGTCTCGTTTGACCCTGATAGGATAGAGTTACCTGTCTCCAAGCATACGTTGTCCACTTGGGTGGCAGATTGAATCGCCTGGGCGTACAGGGCAGCCGACCTCCCCTTGTAGGGTCGGGTCACGGCCCACCGTGTCAGGGCGAAGGCTGCATCAGTAGCTCATCTCCGCTCTTTTCCATTGGCAGACATCTGCTGGGCCGCAACTTGGTCTTCAAGCCTGACTTTTGTAGCCCATTACTGCCTGGAGAGAGAGTCCCGGCGGGACAATGTTTTCGGCCAGGCGGTACTCCGTAATCTCTTTGAGGTTTAGGCGACTCCTACCCTCCGGAACTTGTGTTGGGCTACCGTGCAGGGTGCGTTCTCAGAGAAAATTCTCATCACAGATGCTGAGGCTCTTGAGAGGGAGCCATTTTTTCAGCTCTGGGTTCACGGTCGCCTAGAGTTGGGGAGTCCCATATGTGAGGACTGACTTCCTGCTTGGTCCTGGAGAAAGCATAGTTACTCACCTGTAACAGGTGTTCTCCAGGAGCAGCAGGAATCTGTCCTCACAACCCTCCCTCCTCCCCTGGATTTGCAGTCCTATCCTTCATTTTAATATTTTTGCTGTCTTTTAGCTATCTCATCATACTGAGCAAGATGGCACCCTTGGGGGGGGAAGGGGACCGCGCATGCGTGCTGCATTCCCAAAGGCTTTCTTTGAAAGCTGGGAAAATGCTCCGCATGAGGGCTCTGTCAGCGTCGACGTCACACATATGTGTGAACTGATTCCTGCTGTTCCTGGAGAACACCTGTTACAGGTGAGTAACTACGCTTTTTGTACGAATCCATGAGGCATGTTCAGCCAAACACTTTTTGAATGGTCATGATGTACGGCCTACGTATTTAAGACCATAAGGACATAATAATAGATATGCCACGAAAGTAGTGTCACAAGTGGTGTGGTATTTAGAAGACCAAATCTTGTTGGATATCGGGTCAGTCCAGGTATCCCCAATCAGAGATCCAGAGACAGTGCGAAGAGTGGCCTGTCGGGCCTCCTGGAGTGACTGGCCCCTGATGAGCTAGTCATCCAGGTAGGGGAAGACAAAAATCCCCTGATTTCTGAGAAAAGCCGCCACCCCCGCCAGGCATTTGATGAAAACCCTGGAGGCTTAGGTCAGGCCAAAGGGAAGCATTCTGTACTCAAAGTGGTTTCCTCCCACCACAAATCTGAGATATTGTCTGTGGTCTGGATGGATGAGGATGTGAGTGTAAGCATCCTTTAGATCTAAGGAGCATAGCCAGTCTTCCTGCTGGAGGTAGGGCAGCAGTATTCCAAGGGTAAGCATCTTGAACTTTTCCCTCTCCAGAAACTTGTTCAGATTTCGCAAGTCTAGGATAGGTCTGAGGCCTCCTGTTCTCTTTGGTACCAGGAAGTACCTGGAGTAGAAGCCTTGCCCTTCCAGGTGGTGTGGCACTGGTTCCACTGCCTGTTCCTTTAGAAGACTTGCCAACTCCTGAAGGAGGAGGTCCCTGTGTAGAGGGAGTCTTGGAGGCTCCCCTGGATAGTAGGAGGGGGGTAGCTGATGGAAATGGAGCCAATGCACAGTACCCAGGTATCCCCTGTGATGGCTGACCACCTGTAGGCGTACAGGGTCAGCTGACCTCCTGTGCTGAGTGGAGCTACCGGCGGAGGAGAGGCTATGCTGTGGGAGTCACAAACCCCCTCCCTGCTGAGCAGGAGCCGGGGCTGGCAGCTTGGGGGTTTTCTGCCTACGGGGCCCATGTCCCTGCCCTTTGGCCTGTTGGGGAGCTGGAGAGGCCTGATACTGAGGGTAGGTTTTGTAGGCAGCACCCTTCCTCGGGAAAAAGGGCTTCTTCCCTGAGCCCTTCTTTTTGTGAGAAGGGGCAGAAGTCTTTCTGGACAGCCTTGTCCTGGTGAGAGTCTCAGTCTCGATTTCTGCAGCCTTTTCAGTCATGGGTTTGCTGAATAGGTTGTCACCTTGGCACGAGACATCGACCAACTTGTCCTGCAGCCATGACTCCAGGTCTGATGACTGTAGTTAGGCCTGACGGCGTGCACCGATGCCGGCCACGGCTACCCGGGCCGAAGCCTCGAAGCCATCATAGGCTGCTCGAGAGATAAACCAAGCACTCTTGGATCCCTGTAGACAAGGCTTTGAATCTCTGCAAGGGTTCCTCGGAGAGACCAGCCGAGAACCCGGCAATCTCCTTTGCCAGGCCCCATAGGTACATGGTCATATACAGCCGGTAAGCCTGGACACGCCAAGATAGCATAGAGCCGTGGAAGCACTTTCTACCGAGGGCATCCAGGTTCCAGGCCTCCCGGCTGGGAGGCACCAAGAAGTGTATCTTTTGACTTTTCAGCCTGTGCATGGCTGATTCCGCAACCATGGAATTGTGCGGTAGCTGCGCCTTTTGGAACCCAGGGCTCTTACAGACTCGATAAATGGAATCGACCCATTTGCTAAGATCCGGAGCCGAGGCCAGTGCTTCCCACATACAGAACAGCAGCCGTTCCAGCATTGGAGGAACCGGAACAGTAAAGGTTTCCTTTGGAGGAAAGTCATACTGGAGGGCATCAAGCTCTTCGGCTTGAGGCTCCTCCTCGGCCTCCACTGGGAATGCCAAAGCCTTGGCCATGTCTATGATGAAGTCCGAGAACCGGGTATCCTCCGGGGGGGGGACCTTCTCCGAGGCTTGGACTCCGGGGAGTCTGACGGAACGCATCGGGTCTGGAAGGTGTCAGGAGACACCTCGTCGTCCGCTCCCACGCCGACTCCTCTGAAAAGGAGTTGAATGGCTCTGGCCGTGTGGGCCTCGATGCCCCCCGCCCTGACGCCGAGGGCACCGGCGTCGATGACCTCAGCCCCGCACGGGAGGTCGAGTGAGACCTTGGCCGAGGATAGAATCGAGACTTGAAGGACTCGAGGATCAACTCGGCCTCCGGGATCGACTTAGAAGTCGAGGTCCCGGTAGTCGGGGCAGATGCACCGGTCAGACCGACGATCAGTACCTGCTGCTGCTCCATGAAGGCAGCCAGGCTGCTATCCAGGGCCGTCAACCTGAGACTGAGCTCAGAAGACTCCGCAGCCCCCGACTTGGGCCCAGACGTCAGTTCTCCCGGAGGAGAGTCCATGAGGACAACAGATGTTACCTGACTCGGGGACTCTGGCTCCAGGCGAGGCAGTTTGGTTGGCCGCTCTGACTCTGAGAGCCCGGGACAGCAGTCAGGGCTGCACGACCTGGCCCTCGAGGATCCAGGTGCCTCAACTGACGCCACCCTCACGAGCCCTTTTGTGCTCCCGGGCGGGAGGCCCCCATTCAGAGGACCCACGATGGCGCTCGGGGTCAGACTCCCGAGATGTCGAGGCCTAGGACGAAGTCCGGGCCTGGCCGGACGCGGACTCTGAAAAAATTCTTTCATGTTGATGCTGATGACTCCGAAGCGCCTTCAACGACTTCTTGCCGCTTGGGCCACAGACCAGCGGGTCATGGTCGGGCCCGAGGCATCGAAGGCAGCAGTCGTGTGTGTCGGTGAGAGACATGTTTCTTACACCAATCACAGTTCTTAAACCCGCTGGCAGCCATCGGGGGGAAAAAGGGCCCCTGCACAGTCAAAAGACAGGGCTGCCAGTGAAAATAACAGAAAAAGCGCGAATGCTAGTCACAAAGGACAAAAACCAAAAAAGAAGCTCCGGGCTCGATACTGGTGTACCAAGCTGAGGCGGGATGGGGAACTGGCGTCGAACCGGATAAAGGGATGCAAAAAAAATCGCAGAAAAATCAACTTTTTACCAGGTGACACGAACTACGTCCGTTGGGCTCTGTGGAAAAAGAAAGACTGAGCAAGATGGCACCCTTGGGCAGGAAGGGGACCGCGCATGCGCGCTGCATTCCCAAAGGCTTTCTTTGAAAGCTGGGGAAATGCTCCGCACGAGGGCTCCGTCGGCGCCGACGTCACCCATATGTGAGGACTGACTTTCTGCTTGGTCCTGGAGAAGTTATTTTAGCCCCGCTTCTACAGCATGTATTGCAATATGAACACTCTTTTTCTCAGTTTTTGTGTTAAGTTATTGACTGGGTTCCCCCTTCAGTGCGAGGTGGTGACAGACTTTCTCATTTGCAATTCGTTGAACAACAATGGATTTTTAAATTAGACTCTCTGACTCCGAATGGTTTGAATTTGGAATTGGATTGGCATAGTTTGCTGTGATTCTGATCTTAAAGTCAGCTGGGAAACATTTACATGGTTGTTCCTTGCCCTCAGTTGGCTTGGCAGTAAGCATGTGGTTTGTTAGCAACATCAGACGCCAGGTTTAAATGGCTCCCTTGAACGCTTTTGTTTTCGGAGTGGTGCGGCTTACTTCGTGGTGAGAAGAAATCTGAAAGAGGGTTTATAAATTTTGAGACTCGAAACGCAGGACTGTGTCGTTGGTTCACCTATGGCTGGCTATTGCTGTGCCTAACTTTCAGTTAAGTAAAATTTGATACATGTTACATGAGGCGGTTTGAAAAGGTTTTACTGCAAAAGATTAAAAGGACATATTCCTCCAGTTATGGTTGGTCCTTGCCTACAGGTTATTATCCAACATTAAAGCCTGAATTTTGTGGGGGCAGGTGGTGTTTCTTTGCCCCAGGGTTTTTTTTTGTTTTTGATGTGGTCTGGACAGGATTAATGGCACTAATATTTGGTTGCACAACCTTTGGCAATGATGACAGCCTCCAAACGTTTCTTGTATCCATCTATAAGTTTTCCACATCTGTCTACTAGTAGTTTCTCCCACTCTTCAACTGCAAGTTGTTCCAGATAATGAATGTTTCCAGGATTCCTTTTACCAATGGCAGATTTCAGCTCTTTCCAAAGGCTTTCAATTGGATTGAGATCAGGACTTATTGCTGGCCAGTTTAAAACAGTCCATTTGTTCCTTTTTAACCTTTTTTTGTACCTTTGGATGTATGTTTTGGGTCATTGTCCTGCTGAAGGACCAATAACCTTTGCCTAGACCTAACTTTCTGACACGAGGTAGCACATTTTGCTCCAAAATAACTTGGTAGTCCTCTGACTTCATGATTCCTTTAATACTTTCCAGGCCTCCAGGTCCTGAGACAGCAAAACAACCCCACATTATGGAAGCTCCAACATATTTAACTGTAGGAAAGGTGTTTTTAATTTTCCTTAAAAGCTTCATTTCTTTGCCTGTAAATGTATTGCTGGTCTGCATTACCAAAGAGTTCAAGTTTGGTTTCATCTGTCCACAGAACATTTTCCCAGAAGGATTGTGGTTTCTCAAGGTGGGTTTGGGCAAAGATCAGGCATGCCTTTCTATGTCTGTCTTTGAGCAGTGGGTTCCTCCTTGGCCTTTGCCCATGAAGTCCTTCTTTGTTTAATGTGCGGTATATGGTGTGGGTTAAAACTACCACTCCAGATTGCTCTAGGTCAGCCTTAAGCTCTTTGGATTATGTAGATTGTGTTTTTTCAACAGTTCACACTAACCTTTGAAAACTTCTTGGATTAATTTTCCTCTTCCCACCATGCCCTGGGGAGTTCTTGACAGTTGCATGAGCAGAAAGCTTCTTAATAACATTGCGAACTGTAGACACAGGAATCCCAAAGTCTTTGGAGATGGCCATCTACTCCCTTTGAAGTTTGATTTGGTGATAATGTCTTTTCTGATGGTCTCATGCAGCTCTCTTGTCTTCATCTTTGTGAAAATGGAACAGGGAGTGAATGTAGCCATTTTAAACATTAGAGTCATCATTCATGTGTTGATTCAAGTCATGTGAATACTGACAATTGATCACAGATGCGTCTAATTGTACTGCAATGGGAATTTGATTCTTCTGTTCAAACTGATTTGAATTGTTTATAAGGGTGCCAATAATCATGTCCTGGCAATGTCCCAGTTTTTATACCATTTCCTTCTTCAATTGGTCTTGGTTTATTTGATTCTTTAGTGTATCAAATATATGTGCATTTCACTGGCCACTTTTTTTTTTAAAGACGATATTGGACATTAAAGGATTAAACTGCAAGGGTGCCATTAATGTTCACCACAACTGTAAACAGACCCTTTCTAAAACCATTATTTGCACATGTAGCCAACCTATACTCACTATTTCAAATGGAGATGCTTCTAAAATAACGCCCATAGTCTATTTATGTATGAAACCAACATCTGAAATATGGATCATATGCCAATTAAGACAGGCATTATTAGGTTTGTTCCAGGGGTTCCTTTCTATATTTGAAAAATTGCGATGTATTTAATATTTCCTTGTATGTATTTTGAAACTCAAAATAAAAGTGGGGGGAAAAAAAGACAATTCTAAACTTTTTTCCACATACAAAACTGAAATAACAGTAGGAATATAATTTGTTAAGAAGGTAATTAAAAATAATTGTAGATTAGAAAACAGACAAGATCGCAAACTGTGATTTTATTAATTTCCTATTATCATTTGTTAAGTTTTAGTATTATAAATTGATGCACTTCTGCATCACTGTATGCACGAAAGTTGTAATCTAAAAGAAAACAATAGAGAGCTGGAGCTATGAAAATGACAAAATGAGAAAAGGAAAGAAACATTTGTTTCTAAACTGCCATACTGAAAAACAGCAGAAATCACTGCATTTCTTTTTTTCATGTGCACACTAGCATACTCTCCTGTACTTACACGGCATCTTGTAGAACAGTCTTTCTCCTGCCCCATCATTGCTTTGCAAGAATTTACTGTCCACGGACCAATCAATATGAGTAATGAAACTAGAAGATTTGTTGCATTCTCCAATTTTCTTGTAGCGCTGGGCAACTGCATAAACATCCACCAGGCCATCATTAGAACCCACAGCAAGATAGGATCCATCTGGTGAGAATTTCATTTCATGAATTACTTCCTTTCGGTCTTTGATGTGAACTACTTCTGTCATATCTCTGAAAAAGATACAGAACCAAATATTGAAAATAAATAAATATATACTAGCTGAAATCCCCTAAAACATTTGTGAGGCAATAAGCTCTTCTATGGCAACAGCCTGCTTTACCACCACTCCCTTCGAGCCCAAACCCAGCGCTCTTCCCCTTCCACCAGATAGCCTCTCCTGCAGCCCATGAGAGCTGTCACTTCCTCTAGTATTTTCTGGGTTACATGAGTATATGCACTGATTACCATGGCTCCCTCCATTCTGGTAGAAAACAGCCTACTACTTCCTTCTGGCTGTACGACTGCATCCAGAAGCAGTGATACTATGCAAAGAGTATGTGCAAGCAGATGCTTTTTGCAAAATGCACCAATTACAATGCAGGAAATTTCCCCTCATAGCTATCATAAAAACAGCATTGATCCCAGACACCACAGTTAGGAGCCTAAGCACATTATATATAGATATAAGAACATAAGATATGCCATACTGGGTTAGACCAAGGTCCATCAAGCCCAGTATCCTGCTTCCAATAGTGGCCAATCTAGGTCATACGTACCTAGCAGTTTCCCAAAAGACACGGGTTCCACAATGCTTGTATTGGGTCAAGCATTGATATCCTGGGTCCCTTCTTAATAATGGTTTATGGACCTTTCCTCCAGGAACTTGTCCAAACCTTTTTTAAACCCAGCTACACTAACAGCATTTACTAAATCCTCCGGTAATAAATTCCAGAGTTTGATTACACGTTGAGTGAAAAAATATTTTCTTTTATTAGTCTTAAATAGTTTACCCTGTAGCTTCATTGCATGTCCCCTAGTCTGTCTATATTCTGATAACGTAAACAATCGATCTACGTTTATCCGTCCTACTCCATTCATTAATTTATAGACTTCTATCATATCTCCCCTCAGACGTCCCTTTTCCAGGTTAAAGAGCCCTAACCTTTTTAGCTTTTCTTCATAGGAGTATCCTTCCATCCCCTTTACCATTTTGGTGGCTCTTCTCTGAACCTTTTCTAGAAACAGAAACATAGAAACATGATGACAGAAAAAGACCACATCGCCTATCTAGTCTGTCCTTCCATAACAACAATACAACAGTCCACTTTTTACCTTTAGAGATCCTCTGTGTTGGTCCCATGCTTTTTTGAATTCAGTTACTGTCCTCATCTCTACCACCTCCACTGGGAGACTATTCCATGGATCCACTACTCTTTCTGTAAAGAAATATTTCCGCATATCACTCCTGAATCTATCTCCCTTCACCCTCATCCCATGTCCCCTCGTAGCAGAACTTGCTTTCAATTGAAAGAGGCTCTCTCCCTGAACATTTATGCCACGGAGGTATTTAAACATCTCAATCATATCACCTCTATCCCGCCTTTCCTCTAAGGTGTACATATTAAGATCCTTAAGTCTGTCCTCATATGCTTTATAATGAAGCCCACTAATCATTTTAGTAGCCATCCTCTGCACCGACTCCATCCTGTTCACATCCTTTTGAAGGTGCAGTCTCCAGAATTGCACACCATACTCCAAATGAGGTCGCACCAAAGACTTATACAGAGGCATTATCACCTCCTTTTTTCTGCTAGCCATTCCTCTCCGTATGCACCCAAGCATCCTTCTAGCTTTTGCCGTCGCCTTTTCTACCTGTTTAGCTACTTTAAGATCATCAGACACAACCACGCCTAGGTCCCGCTCTTCTTTAGTGGACAAAAGTACTTCACCTCCTATACTGTATTGCTCCCTTGGATTGCTGCAGCCCAAATGCATGACCTTACATTTTTTAACATTAAATCCCAGCTGCCAAATTCTAGACCATTCTTCAAGCTTAGCTAGATCCCTCCTCATGTTATCTACACCTTCCTGGGTGTCTACTCTATTGCAGATTTTGGTATCATCCGCAAAGAGGCAAACCTTACCCGACAGCCCTTCCGCTATATCACTAACAAAGATGTTAAAAAGAATCGGACCAAGGACCCTCGGGCACACCACTGATAACATCCTTCTCCTCAGAGTGAGCTCCATTTAGTTGTACTCTTTGTCGCCTCCCACCCAACCAATTTCTAACCCAAGCAGTAACTTTAGGGTCCATCCCTAGGGTGGTCAGTTTGTTTATAAGTCGCCTGGGAGGAACAGTGTCAAAGGCTTTACTGAAATCTAAATACACCACATCTAGAGCTCTCCCTCGGTCCAACTCCCTGGTCACCCAGTCAAAGAAATCAATCAGATTTGTCTGTAAAGACCTGCCTCTGGTGAATCCATGCTGCCTCGGACCTGTAATCCGCTGGACTCCAGAAACCTCACTATTTCTCTTTCAGCAGCGTTTCCAATAATTTACTCACCAACGAAGTTAAACTAACCGGCCTGCAGTTTTCAACCACATCCTTACTTCCGCTTTTGTGTAAAGGCACCACATGAGCCTCTCTCCAGTCCTTTGGCACCACTCCCGACTCCAATGAGGCATTGAAAAGGTCAGTCAGTGGAGTTGCTAGAATGTCCCCAAGTTCCCTCAGTATTCTAGAGTGTATCCCATCCGGTCCCATCGCTTTGTCTACTTTAAGTTGAGCTAGTTTCTCACGAACACAGTCTTCTGAAAATTGTTCAAGATGTCCCTCGCTTCTGTTCTTATTCGTGGGTGTTTTCTGAGGTCCTGCTCCTGGTTCTTCATCTGTGAACACAGAACAAAAATATTTGTTAAGCAATTCCGCTTTATCCTTATCAGCTTCTACATATTCCCCCCCTGCACCCTTGAGTCTGACAATACCACTTTTGCCCTTCCTCTTCTCACTAATATATCTGAAAAATGTCTTATCCCCCCATTTTATTGCATTGGCTATTTCCTCCTCCTTTTGAATCTTTGCCTTCTTGACTACTTTGCTAGCTTCTCTAAGTTTTTCCAAATACAGATGCCTGTCTTCCTCTCTCTGTGATCTCTTGTATTTCATGAAGGCCTCCCTCTTTTTCTTCACTTTTTCAGCTACTTCCTTCGAAAACCATAGCGGTCTCCTTTTCCTTTTGCCTTTATTTACCATTTTAACAAAAAGGTTGGTTGCCCTTAAAATACCCCTTTCAGTTTTGCCCACTGTTTTTCTACATCCCCCAGCTGTTCCCATCCCACTAACGACTCCCTGAGGTATTGGCCCTCTTCGCAAAGTTAGTCTTCCTAAAGTCTAAGATCCTCACCTTGGAATGGATTCTAACAGCCCTAGTCCTAATACTGAACCACACCATCTGGTGATCACTGGATGCAAAATAATCTCCCACTACAACATCAGAAACACTTTCGCCATTGGTAAGCACCAAGTCCAGTATGGCCCCTTCACGTGTGGGGTCTGTTACCAATTGCCTGAATAGTTGTCTCTGTAGAGAATCCAGGATCTCCTTACTTCTAGATGATACTGCAGCAGGAATGTGCCAATCAACATCTGGCATATTGAAATATCCTATCAGTAGCACTTCCCCTTTCCTAGCAATGCTGCGTATGTCTTCAATTAACTCTCTGTCCACCTCTTCCTCTTGTGAGGGAGGTCTGTATATCACACCAATACAAATAGATTTCTCTTTCCCTCTTTCTAGTTTAACCCACAATGCCTCCTCTCTCCCTTTTAAACTCTGTAATTCCAAAGCTTTAATAGTAGTTTTTACATATAGTGCCACTCCTCCTCCCCTTCTTCCTCCCCTGTCCTTTCTGAATGAAGAATAGCCAGGTATAGTTACATCCCAGTCATGGTTTTCTGTGAACCATGTTTCTGTAACTGCCACTAAATCCAAGTCAGCCACTCTCACCAAAGCTTCAATTTCAGGGATCTTATTTCCCATGCTACGGGCATTAATACACACTGCTTTCCATATGTTACCCCTGTTACCCATTTCCATTTCCAGGTATCTTGCCTTGCTTTAGTGAATGCTCTGGGGGTATTGATGGTGTCTGAGGTGCCTCTCCTCCTGGGTCTGGTGCCTGGGTCAGATTTGATGAGGGGTTGCAGACTATTCACTGAGAGGTTCAGTTTGATTTTGAAGATGTTTAGTAGTGCCTTATATCAGATGCGGGAGCTGATTGGGAGCCAGTGGAGGTGCTTGAGAATGGGGGTGATGTGATCGTGCCTTGAAGAACCAGTTATTATGCGTGCGGCAATGTTCTGTGCCATCTGCAAAGGCTGGAGTGCTTGTTTTGGGAGCCCAAGGTAAATGGGGTTGCAGTAGTCTAAAATAGGTGTGATTAGAGCTTGACAGACGTTGCGAAAGTGATCCTGTGAGAGAACTGGCTTGAGGCGTCGGATGGTTCTCATTTTGAGGTATGCGTTCCTGGTGGTTCTGGCGATGTGGGACTGTAGGTTCAAGTCTTTCTCGAGAGTCACTCCGAGGTACTTTACTTCAGGCTTTATTGGTATTGTAATGTCGTTCAGCTTGATGTTGGGAGGGGGGGTGAAGGCGGAGTTTCGGGTGATGAGTAGCGCTTCTGTCTTGTAGTTTAAGTCAAGTTGTTTTCTAGAAGCCAGCTTGTTATTTGTTGAAGACAGTCGGCTATGCTGGAGTAGTGTGTGCTGTCGAGGTTTATAGGGGTGTATATCATAATGTCATCTGTGTAGATGGTGTATTGCATCTTGTGGTTCTTGATGATGGAGCAGATAGGCTGTATGTACAGGTTAAATAACAGGGCAGAGAGGGAAGAGCCTTGCGGAACACCCTATGTGGCTCTCAGTGGCCGGGAGGTGGCTGGACCACATTTGACTTGGAGATGTCTGTCTGTGACGTATGAGGTGAACCAATTCAAGGTGGTGCCATATAGGCCAATTTCCTGTAGTCTTGAATGAAGAGTTCTGTGGTTGACAGTGTCAAAAGCTGAGGAGATGTCTATAAAAATCATGACGTCTCTCTTGATATTGTCGATAACCTGGATCAAATTATCAAAGAGGTATATCAGTAGGGTTTCGACGCCATGGTTTGGGTGGAAACCATGTTGATTAGGGTCCAGAGGAGCATGGCTGTCGATGTGATCTTGGAGTTGATGTTGAACCACCTTTTCAATAACCTTCGCCAGGAGAGGGAGGCTTGAAATAGGCCTGTAGGCGGCTGGATTGGTTTTACTTAGTGGGAAATCTTTCGGGATTGGGCGTATTGTTGCTAGCTTTAGAGTGCTTGGCATGATTCCTAGGGTAAGGGAGTTGTGCACCATGTTGTGGATGATGTGGATAAGATCCTTTTTTGCTGCTTTGATCCAGACCACAGGGCAAGGATCTGTGGGGGTGGTGCTGGTGTTGATCGAGGCAATGATGTGTGAGATCTGATCTGTCGACGGGATGCTGAACTTGTCCCAGATTCGGTTGGGTGGTGGTAGCTTGTAGGTAGTGCTCACGGTCATCTGGGGGGGAGGCGGAGAAGTTCTGTGGATCTATTTCATCCGATTTCTCAGGATTAGGTTCGTTGGTGAGGGTTTTTACTATTTCAAACAGCTCTCTAGGTTTATTGGAGGATTTGAGAATCAGGTTCGTGTAGTATTCCTTCTTCTTTTGATTGATTAGGTTGTTATATTCCCTTTGCTTTGACTGGTATGTCCTGTGTGGTGGCTGATTTGGTGCGTCTCCAGCATCGTTCTAGTTTTCTTTGAGCCCTCTTTGCGTTAAGAATTTCCTTTGAGCACCAGGGGGTGGAACTGGTTTTAGCGCGGTGTGTTTTGTAGGTCCTGGAATCAGTGGCTTTGACAGCAGAAGTGATGGTACTGTACTAGTTGTCAAATTGTTTGCTTATGTCATCTGTTTTTGTGATCAGGTGGGGTAGAATGTCGTGAAGGAATTGGTCCTACAAAATTAACAATACAAATAGCTAATATGACACAAATTAAATTATAAAAGTACATAGCTGGGTGACTCCTGGAGCTCAAGTGACCACCTTACTGTGAAAATGGAAACACTCTCCCCATTTATGAGAGCAATTTTTAAACTCACACAGTAAGAAGAAACATCCATGGGTATTTTTCCGCACAGATTTTGCACCAATTGGCAAAGAGAAAACTATCTAGGGAAAAAGTACCTGCAGAGATCTGCTCTTGCCTTTCTGTGGATTATTTTTCCCTGAAACCAACATGCATCATTTTGAGAATATATTATTGCCTCCCCCAGTATAACCCCACCTGGGAGTGCCTCCATAGAAATATAAGTAGTATATGCATTTTGAGACAATACATGCAATTTTACCTATGTACAGAGTGGCAATTTTCAAAAGCTCGTCTACTCTGGTCAAGAACCATTAATCTATGTTAATAGTTTTGAAAAACTGTTCTCCCTATGTACCAGAAATAGAATCCCCACCTAGTTTATGAAATCCATTTCCACATGCTTCAGCATTGCCCCTTGAAGAAAGTCCAGGTTCTCTTCTAAATGATTCCGCAGTAGAGATGCTTCAATCAACATCTAGTATTTTAATATCTATCACTAGCAACACCTTTCTTTTCATTGATATCCCTATCCAGCATTTATGCTACCACAAAAGGTCTGTAGAGCTCACCTGTATAAATGGAAATGCCATTTCTCTTTTCTAAGGCATCCTCCGATTTCTCCTCCCAAGACCTAAACATGATGCATGCTTAGCAAGTTTTATTTTTCCTTCTTTCAAAGGAATTTAAAAAACCCAGAACGCCAAACTTAATTAATATTTCTTTTCTTTTCCTTTCTTTAAGTATATAGGGCCTGATATTCAAAGACATTTACATGGTTTCCAGACCTGTAAACCACGTAAATGTCCCTAAGTGGGACATTCAGTGGTAGTGCCCGTTAGTGCCACTGAATATTTATGGGTCCTGCCGCTATACACCTCAATGCTAACTGGTTAGCACTGGGGCATTCTAGGGGTATTCCATGGCAGTACCTAGGCAATATTCAGCTGCTGTCCAGTTATCCCTCAGGGCAAAAGTAAGGCGCAGGCAAAGCTGTCTTAACTTTTGCTGCCTAAGCTAACCGGGCAGTGGCTGAATATCACTGCTGCCCTGTTAGCTTCCCGTTTCTGTGGCTAGCCCAGATTTCAAGGCTGGTGGCCGGATATGGCCCTGGCATTGAATATCTGGGTTTAGTGTTCAGCAGCGATAGCTAGACACTGTAATTGTGCTAGCTGCCTCCCTTGAATATCGGGCCCATAATTTTTTCATATCACACAGGATTTTGCTCTCTCTCTAATCCTGTAAACAGATGAAGTTTATGCAAGTATGAAGCAAGCTAATACAGATATTTCAATTGGTCATCATTAAAATAAAATTGATAATTGTATGATATGAAAAATAAACCATAGCTCTCTTTGCATTTGGTAAATGTATTAGAAATTTATGATAAACAAGTTATAAATAATGTTTTTAAAATGAATATTCACTTATTAAATGGAGAATTGCTATTTTATAAGACTATTTCATCTTACCTGACCCGAAGAACAGTAAAAGAACCATCTTTCATCCCTAAAGCTAGCTGTGATCCATCAGCATTTAAAGCTACACTCCGCACAGCTTCCTCCATGTTACAGCGGGCAATCAAGGCATGATCAGCAAGGCTCCAGAGCCTATCCAGAACAATAACACCGTTCATTAAAATAACAAATGGTTAGAGGTCTTACAGCAAAAAACAAGAGCAGCAGGGAATCAAATCAAACTACACTAGTGTGCAGACACAGGATAGTTCAAAACAATTGGGTCCATATTTAAACTCTACGGTCAGCATTTTTTTCAAACACCATTTCATGGATAGTGACCAGCACTTAATATAGCTTTTGAATAGCTAACCAAATATTTATAAATATGTAACAACATAAAAACAATGTCGATTATACAATTCACACTCAGGACATCCTATTATATCAAGCAACTATCTACAATGTTTCAATGACCGTTGTGCTGACACTGATGTAAAGAATTTTGAAAAAGCAAGCACTTATGAATGTGGCTGAAGGGCATATATCCCATTATTTCTGTTCATCGTGCCTAAAAGTTTTCATATTAAGGTGTCATATTCTAATAACTTCTCTTATTTGAAGTCCCATATGATTCCTGCTGAGCTGCATTTAGTTCAACAATCAAGCAATTTATATGCACGTAGGGAAAGTATACAGAGCATGGCTCAAGGAGTTCTTTCCATCTCCTGTGTGTGTATATAGTTGCCTTGTCGCTTATGTATCTTTGACATAGAAGAGAGGAGTGGCTATGTGTGCAGGTAGGTGGGTTGGGGTAGGGGTTGTGGGATGTGGGATAGGGGAATGGGAGTGTTTTGCATGGAGGAAAGGGGAAGAAGATGGTGTAAACTATATGGTGGTGTAGAAGGTATTGGAAGTATATTATGTGTGGGGTGAAAGTGTGATCAGGAGTGTAAAGAACATGGAAGAGGTAATTTGAAAGAACCAGTCTGCTATGTCCCATTGCATTTATGGTTATGGTTGCATTTATTTGATATACCATAAATGTGTGTGCAAATTATGTGGTTTACAATAAAAAACAAAATGAAACATATAAAAAAATACTAAAATAATAAAAGGAATGCCATTATTTATGACAGGAAAGAAGAGAGACATCAGTATCAAATACTATCATGAGCCATATACAGGTAAAGAAGGAGTAGTAGTAGAGGGGGTCATACCGGAACAAGGGAAACATATTATAGGACTACATCTTCCTAGCGACTAATACCACCACCAACTCTAGGGGTGCAGTAATCGCAAAAGCTAACTCGAACAGATGAGTCTTTAATGCCTTTTTGAATCTTTGTAGATTCTGTTCGATTCGTAAGGTTGCAGGTAATAAATTCCACAAAGCCAGGACCGCAACAAAAAAAGGCAGATCTTTGGGTTGTTTCATATTTATTGAGGGGTATTGTATGTGAAGGTGAAAACCGTGAACTGACCAAAGGACCCTAGCAGGGGCATAAAGAATGATCAAAGTAGATAAATATTCTGGGGCCAGGTCATGGATGGACCTAAATACAAAAATCAATGCTTTGAATAAGAGTCGGGATGTGACCGGAAGCCAGTGATATTGTATTAGTAGTGGTGTGACATGATCAAAACTTCTTGCACGAGTGAGCATGCATATAGCTGAATAATGAATCTTCTGCAGACATCTGAGTTGATATTGAAGGAGCCCTAGATAAACAATATTACATTAATCTATCTTCGCCATCACTGTGTGAAGTGCAACGGAAATTTGAGCTGCTGAATCCAAGGTTGTGTACCCCATGAAAACATCTCAGTGCACAGAAAGAGGTTCGGATGATGAGCCAGGTGCAGAGAGAACGGTAATTAAGAACCTAAAGTTATGCTTAGGTACTTTAGGGTAAATTGACAGGTACCCCTTCAATCATAGGAGTGAGTATAGGAATATGTGAAGAGTTTGCAAACCAGATAGCTGTGGTTTTGGGTGGATTAAGTTTTAATGAGTTAGTTTTGTAGCCAGGAAGTGACGTGGTCCAAACGTTAATCTGGGAAATATCAGGAGAAAGTTCATCAGTGCAGAATAGTAGCATGATGTCATCCGCGTAGATAATGCAGAGGCTGGAACTGATTCTCCCACAGAAATGCACTGAGCCAATATTTTGGGGAACTTATTTTACTGTGAAACATCCCATGTGTTTTGGGAAGGAGAAGGAAAGGATTTTTATTCTGCTGGAACAAACTTCAAGCATAGGAGGGCAGAAATTACAAATTCTTGTAATGTAATATGATCCATCAGTGGGTAACTAGATAAGGACTGCACTCAGACTAGAGTAAGGTTAGTCCACAGGACTCACCCAGCCAGTCGGGTTTTCAGGAGAACCACAATCAATATACAGGAGAGAGATTTGCATACAATGGAAGCCAAGCATGCACATCTCTATCATGCATCTCCATTATGGATATATTGAAAACATTAGCTTAGTGTGCCCCATGGACTGGCTTGAGAATCCACTGACTAGAGGGAACTGCAGGGAGCAGGGCATGCAGATTGTTGACTTTAATTAATGGCTAAAGAACACATAGCGCTATTATTTACACATATAAATAACAGTACCACTGCAAACAATGAGTAATCAAACTCTGGAATTCGTTACTGGAGGAAGAAGTAAAAGCTGTTAGTGTAGCTGGGTTTAAAAAATAGGTTTGGACAAGTTCCTGAAGGAAACGTCCATAACCCATTATTAAAGAGGATCCGGGAAATCCACTGCTTGTCCCGAGAAAAGCATTATGGAAACTGTGTGCCTCTTTGGGAACCTGCCACATACTTGAGGCCTGGATTGGCCACTGTTAGAAACAGGATACTGGGCTTGATGGACCTTGGTCTGACCCAGTAAGTAATTTCTTATGTAAAGCTGAAAGAGAGTGATGTGTAAGTTGGTATGTGCGCCTGTGTATATTATATTTTGTATATGTATATGTGCGCGTGTGTATATTATATTATATGTTTTTGTGATCAGGTGGGGTAGAATGTCGTGAAGGAACTGGTCCTATGAAATTAACAATACAAATAGCTAATATGACACAAATTAAATTATAAAACTACATAGCTGGGTGACTCCTGGAGCTCAAGTGACCATCTTACTGTGAAAATGGAAACACTCTCCCCATTTATGAGAGCAATTTTTAAACTCACACAGTAAGAAGAAACATCCATGGGTATTTTTCCCCACAGATTTTGCACCAATTGGGTTGCTCAGAAAGTAATGCCCCACATGTTTTCTCTCAGTCCAGAATGAAGATAGAGGTGTGAAATTGAAAGGGCAGTAACTTGGAACTTCAAAGGACACATGTGTGTAATTTTACAGTCATCCAACAAATAGCGAGGCGGTAGTGATCCTTCAAATCGAGTCTGTGAGTGACACACGGTACAAACAACGAGCTGTAATTGAATTCTTGGTGGAGGAAAAAGAAAGGGTGAGAAATATTCACAAACGGTTGTGTGCTGTGTATGGAAATTCTGCAGTAGATAGGAGCACCGTTGGACGATGGGTGAAGAGAGTAAAGGCTTCAGGAAGTGGTAAAATGGAACTGGAAGATCGGCCGCGGTCTGGGCATCCTGCCTCAGCCACCAGTCCAGACAAGTTGCAGCGCCCTGCGCTAGCTGCCAGCGGGCATTAAAATACGGTAAGCTGTTGCGGTGTGCCTTGCACACACCTTTGAATATCCCAAAGAGTCAATAATTGCCATTGCACCACCTCTACTGACGGAAAGCTGTACGGACAATTCCCGACACGTGATGCGCCGATCCGCATGAATAATGTCATCAGCGCGCTGCAACTTGTCTGGACTGGTGGCTGAGGCAAGACGCCCAGACCATGGCTGATCTTCCAGTTCCGTTTAACTCCCGCTGTAGGAAAGTATGTTGTGCGGGGAGTCAAGAAGGCTCCGCTGGGGAGAAGGAAGGGGGAAGCCTGTCTAAACTGAGATGATAGCTGTCCCGGAGTACTCGGAGGACCCAAGTGTGTGACGTGATGGACGCCCACTGAGGGGCTAAGGAGGACAGGCATCTCCCCACTGGCTGCGGCACTGCCACTGCTATGGGGCGAAAGGCTACACTGCGGTCATCTAAACCCCTGGGCGGGCTGAGGTGGCACCGGTTTTCAGGGTTTGGGCCTTGGGCCCTTTCGGCTTGCGATGGCCATGGGGTCCAGACTTTCCCTGCGTCACGGTGGTCGGCACGGGAGTGGTTGGGTACGGTGGGTAGCCTTGGTAGGGTAGACCCATACGCGGAAAGAACGGCTTCTTAGTTTGCTGTTTCTTCCAAGGGATGGAGGAGGTCTTGCGCGCAATGTTCCCTCTAATTTTCTGTAGGCTGTGTGCGCATAAAATATCAGCTGTGCAGCTTTAGAAGGAAGGTTACATTTTTGTGCACCACATAACGACACTCGGGAGTTATATACTTTAAAATTTGACTACACGTCAGAATACAGTATGTACACCACATTGATTTTAATCAAATTAAATGAAAACAGACGATTACTAAATGAAGTGGAAAATTTCTAGTAATTACAATCACAACTTTTAAATTTTAAGATGTCTGTTTTGTTTTTTATGAGAATCAGAATCGTAATTTTTGTGCGCTCTGTTGTAAAGTATGTGTGCTCGCTCGGCGTGGTGTGTACACTGTCGCATCCACCCGTTCAGACGGTAGCCTGGGAGCGGGTGGGCTCACCTGTCTTACTCTCTACTATTACTTCTGTCCAAGATGGCTGCCGAGGAGGGCTGCTGGGTAATGTAGTTTTAGAGCAAGGAGTGTGACCACACGGTAATTAGGCAAAACAGAGAATTTATTTCGGGACTTCCCCTCCGCATTGAATTCATGACCCCAACTGAAATTGGATAATTCTCCAATAACGCAAACAAAGAATGTGAAAACAGGCTTAACACAAAAATACAGGAATGTCCTTTTGAATATCAGCTCTTAGCTTCCAGCGAGGAAAAGCTTCTAAAGCTCAATCTGCTGCTCAGATTAGCTTCTTGCTTTTCACTTTACACAAGTTATGCAGGCAAACACTTGGCAGTATTTCAACTACCAGCAGGTTTCCTTTCTTTAAGCAATGTGCAGCACAAGTCCTTAATTGCCTTCATGAAACAGTCCTTTACATAGGTAATGAATTAGCACATATTCAGGTTCTTGGCCATGCAAAAAAAACACTGCATTTCCTCTACATCAGAATCATTAGGGTTTTCAAACAAATCTATTCCCATCTCATTCATAGATTCGCTGTGACTATCTTCCTTATCCTGTATATCAGGAGACTGGCTATTCTCCTTCCATATCAGCTCATTTAGTTTTAACAGCAGCTGTTCCCTGTGGTCTCCAGCCACGGGCTCTTGTAATGGAGTTTCTCTCCCTTTCAACAGGCTAGCAATCTCTTTTAGAGTTGAGGCTTGGCAGTCACTGGCATATATTCTATGCTTATTAAACGTTTGCCTTTCAGGGATCAGGGGAACACAACGTTTAGCACTGTCTTTTAATTCTTTAACTATTCCTTCAGCTTGGCTTTTAGTAGGAATTAAAGATAAGACATTTCCATTACCTTCAAGGCTTAAGGGCTGCTTTAATCTGTTTCCCCACCTGGAAACACGTCTTTGTCCTAGACACTGTTGCCTGCTCTGGGTTCCAGACACCCTCTGCTTCTCATTCACTCTTGCATGTGGATTAGCCAGGTTTCTTCCTGAAGTTCCCTTTTTCACTGGAACTAAAGTACCTGCTTCGGGACCCAGCAAGTTTCTGACTTCAAGCCTGTCCTCTTCAGAACCAGCTTCCCTTGCTTGAACTGCATCAACTGCCTCTGTAACTCCACGAACTCTAAGAACTGCCTGCCCTGCTTCTTCTAAAACTGAAGCACTTTTAAATTGCTGCCTTTCAGCTACCACACCCTTCTTCCTACTCACGTGCACCTCATCAGTGCTCAATCTAGCCCTGATGTCACTAGGTGGACGGGGCTTAGTGCTCGGTATACTCTGCCTTGGAGGCTTGTGGTTTCTATAGGAACTGCTTTTCTCTCCAGATTTAAAGGGACAGGGCTCATTTTCCTCCCATTCCATTTCCTCTGCACAGCTCTCCTTACCACACATTCCCCCCCTTAAGATATTACGGGCTGGGGTGGGATTCACATCACAGCATGTAATTCTCGCTGAAGACTCATTATCCTTCACTTCACTGGACAACGCATCTGCGTTTTGATGGAGCTTGCCAGCTCTATGCTCTATCCTGAAGTCATATGCTTGGAGTGCCATGTACCATCTTGTCAGTCTGGCATTGTGGTCTTTCATCTGGCCCAGCCACTTCAATGGGGCGTGATCCGTCATTAATAGGAATCTTCTGCCTGCCAAATAAAATTTTAGCGATTCCACAGCCCACTTTACAGCCAGGCACTCTCTCTCAATTGTAGAATAATTCTTCTCGGCCGGGGACAGCTTCCGACTAAGAAAAAGTACCAGATGCTCGGCGCCATCGTACTTCTGGGAGAGCACAGCTCCCAGCCTCGTCTCAGAGGCGTCTGTCTGCAGAATAAACGGTAGACCAAAGTCCACCCCACGCAACACTGGGGCTGCGCACAGCTCTTCCTTCAGCGTCTCAAAAGCTGTATCCGCTTCCCTAGTCCATCTCAGCTGATTGGGCATATTTTTCTTCAGCATGTTGGATAACGGTGCGCTCTTTTCCGCGAAATGCACTATAAATCGCCGGTAATAGCCTACCAGGCCAAGAAAACTGCGCATCTGCTTCTTCCTGGTGGGCTTCAGAAAAGCTTTTACGCTTTCAACTTTATTCAATAGGGGCTTCACTACTCCATTACCAACCAGGTGTCCGAGGTATTTAACCTCCTGGCTGCCGAAAAGACACTTGGCCGGATTCAGTGTCAGGCCCGCACTTCTCATTGCCTGCAACACCGCTCGAACCCGGAACAAATGTTGATCCCATCTGACACTGAATGACGATGTCGTCCATATACGCCGTAGCGTATTCCTGATGGGGACGAAGCACCAGGTCTATGAGGCGTTGGCACGTAGCCGCCGCTCCGTGTAGGCCGAATGGCATTCGCCGGAACTGGAATAGGCCCACTGGCGTACTGAAGTCGGTCTTCTGGCGTGATTCCCTGGTCAGGGGAATCTGCCAGTAGCCTTTTGTCATGTCGAGTGTCGTCAGATATCGAACTTGTCCCAATCGATCTAGGAGTTCCTCGATCCGAGGCATAGGGTACGTATCAAACTTTAAAATTGCATTTACCCTCCTGACATCGATACAGAATCTAAGAGACCCGTCCGGCTTGGGAACCAGCACTATCGGGCTGTTCCATGGGCTTTTAGACTCCTCAATCACTCCTAGATTGAGCATCTCTCTCACTTGCTCTACTACTTCCTGCCTCTTGGCTTCTGGCAGTCGGTACGGACGCTGTCGTACCACTTCCCCTGGTGGTGTCAGGATTTCATGTGCAACGAGCCTAGTCTCTCCGGGCACCGGCGTCAGGACATCAGAAAAATCCCTAATCAGGCGTTGTAATTCCTGTTTCTGGGTCCACGAGAGGCCTTCTCCCATCCCTGGCTCAGGACTCTTCCGGCAATCACTCAGCTGGGGACCTAGGTCATCGTCCACCTTCTCTTCCACCGTCACTGACAGTCCCTGCAGGTCGGTATATCCTGTAGAACCGAACCCCTGGGTTCCACATGTCGTCTCTGAAATTACAGATACCTCCTCAAGAGGTGGGAACCCAATCCTCTCACAGATGATCTGGGCTATACGATCACCCACACTCACTGGAAAGTCCTCCGATCCAAAATTGAATAGGAGAATCTTAACTGCACCTCTGTAGTCTGGATCGATTACCCCGGCTCCGATATCAATAAAATGTTTTACTGCCAGGCCAGATCGAGGTGCGATACGCCCGTAGCAGCCAATAGGTACTTCTATCTGCAGAGCTGTGTTGATCAACGCTTTGCCATGCTTAGGGACGATCACATCCTCGGCGCTGTATAAATCAAATCCAGGAGCTTGCGAGGTGGCTCTCTTCGGTGCTCGTGCTTCCGGACTCATCTTGCAGTACCGTAGTACAAATACGGACTTCTTATTGGGCTCCTCCCTAGGTAACTGTGGGGTAGACTTTGAAACCTTCCCAAACAACGGATTAGGGACTACTACTGGTTGCACTGGCTTCGGACTGGGCATCTTAGGTGGGGTACTCTTGATGACCATCCCGTCCTTTTTATCTAATCGCTCTTGCATACCCTTCTGGAACTGAGGCCAGTCTCTCCCTAGCACTTCTTCCTGGGGTAAACGAGGTACTACGGCCACAGGTATCCCTTTTTCGACACCTAGCCCTTTTACTAGGACATGATAAAGGGGATAGGTGGACGCGGTTCTGTGTACGCACTTGATTTTAACTGTGCCATTGGGTAAACGGGGTGTCTCCCTACCTTGGGCCTTTATCCTGTTCCAGAGATTCTTAGACACCATGGACTGGTTATAATCTGAATCCAACAATGCCTTTGCTGCTACCCCTTGCACAGTGACTGCCAATAGAAAACCCTCTCTGGCTTTCCCTGAATCATCCAATATCAAAGCGGTTCTCACTCTACAGTCACGCTGTAGGTGCTTCTCACTCCCACATTTAAACATGCTTTCCTAACATTTTTCTTTCTCCCATCTGGCAGAAAAACATCCTTACCAACATGTTTTGGCTTCAGTTCGCTTTCTGACATTGCATAAGGGTCTTTTGCAAAAGCGACGCTCCTCTCTTGAGCGCCTCTATCTGCCTCGAGAAATCTCTCAGCGAACGTAATGGCCTCTTGAGTATTTTTGCACCCTTGCAAGATCAGGAAGGAACGAATCTTTTCCAGAATGGATGTCAAACTGCTCCAAAATAATCACATCAATTATCGTTTCTAAGGTTTTGCCCTCTGGCTCCAGCCATTTGGTAGCCAGAGTCTTTAGTCGGTGGAACAACGCTCTCGGTGTTTCACCAGCAGCTGGTTTGGCATGCCGAAACCTCTGGTGATATACTGAGGGTGTTAGACCTAGCCTCTCTTTTATGGCACGTTTTACCTCAATATAATCATTGGCGATAGCCGCTGGCACCGCTTGGTAGGCGGCTAACGCCTCGCCCGTAAGCGATAACGCCAAGCGCACTGCCCATTGGTCTCTTGGCCAACCAGCCAGTTGAGCCACGCGCTCAAACGCTTCTAGAAAGTCATCAAGGTTGTCATTGTCCGTCAATTGGCCAAACCTTAATGTTTCCTTGGACCACGGCCCAAAGATACTGGACAAACCCAGTCCTGGTGACTCCGTACATGGTGGATTAGGCTCTGATGTCTTCTTGGAGTCTTTCATCCACGCCTCCATTAAGTCGACCAACGGCTTCTGCTGTGCTTCCAGCCTTGCAGCAGCCCGCTCCTGGATTTCCACAGACAGATCCTTTTGCCTCTCAAACTGGTTCGCAATCCACGATAGGACCTCTTTTACTTCTAGCGACATTTTTGTTCTGCAACGAGAAAAAGAGAAAAGAGACGACCCAAGTGCGATACCAACAAATGGTGCACTACTCTTTTGTCCCCAGTCTCTGCACCCCTCCCAGTACCGGTATCCTAGCCAGCCCAGTTAGATACCCTTTACCTGGTACTGGTGTGCTCCACGCTCAGCTCCAAAGTTGGGTCTCTGCGGGACCTTCAGTCTCCGTCACGGATTCACTCAACTTCCCACAAAGTTTTTTTTCTATAAACTTGGAATGTTCTGTCAGTTCACGATTCTGGCGCATGCGTAGCCGAGGTCCAAAAAGCCGTAGCAACTACGCCACTCTGTCGCGTCCACCCGTCCAGGCGGTAGCCTGGGAGCGGGTGGGCTCGCCTGTCTTACTCTCTACTATTACTTCTGTCCAAGATGGCTGCCGAGGAGGGCTGCTGGGTAATGTAGTTTTAGAGCAAAGAGTGTGACCACACGGTAATTAGGCAAAACAGAGAATTTATTTCGGGACTTCCCCTCCACATTGAATTCATGACCCCAACTGAAATTGGATAATTCTCCAATAACGCAAACAAAGAATGTGAAAACAGGCTTAACACAAAAATACAGGAATGTCCTTTTGAATATCAGCTCTTAGCTTCCAGCGAGGAACAAGCTTCTAAAGCTCAATCTGTTGCTCAGATTAGCTTCTTGCTTTTCACTTTACACAAGTTATGCAGGCAAACACTTGGCAGTATTTCAACTACCAGCAGGTTTCCTTTCTTTAAGCAATGTGCAGCACAAGTCCTTAATTGCCTTCATGAAACAGTCCTTTACATAGGTAATGAATTAGCACATATTCAGGTTCTTGGCCATGCAAAAAAAACACTGCATTTCCTCTACATCAGAATCATTAGGGTTTTCAAACAAATCTATTCCCATCTCATTCATAGATTCGCTGTGACTATCTTCCTTATTCTGTATATCAGGAGACTGGCTATTCTCCTTCCATATCAGCTCATTTAGTTTTAACAGCAGCTGTTCCCTGTGGTCTCCAGCCACAGGCTCTTGTAATGGAGTTTCTCTCCCTTTCAACAGGCTAGCAATCTCTTTTAGAGTTGAGGCTTGGCAGTCACTGGCATATATTCTATGCTTATTAAACGTTTGCCTTTCAGGGTTCAGGGGAACACAACGTTTAGCACTGTCTTTTAATTCTTTAACTATTCCTTCAGCTTGGCTTTTAGTAGGAATTAAAGATAAGACATTTCCATTACCTTCAAGGCTTAAGGGCTGCTTTAATCTGTTTCCCCACCTGGAAACACGTCTTTGTCCTAGACACTGTTGCCTGCTCTGGGTTCCAGACACCCTCTGCTTCTCATTCACTCTTGCATGTGGATCAGCCAGGTTTCTTCCTGAAGTTCCCTTTTTCATTGGAACTAAAGTACCTGCTTCGGGACCCAGCAAGTTTCTGACTTCAAGCCTGTCCTCTTCAGAACCAGCTTCCCTTGCTTGAACTGCATCAACTGCCTCTGGAACTCCACGAACTCTAAGAACTGCCTGCCCTGCTTCTTCTAAAACTGAAGCACTTTTAAATTGCTGCCTTTCAGGCACCACACCCTTCTTCCTACTCATGTGCACCTCATCAGTGCTCAATCTAGCCCTGACGTCACTAGGTGGACGGGGCTTAGTGCTCGGTATACTCTGCCTGGGAGGCTTGTGGTTTCTATAGGAACTGCTTTTCTCTCCAGATTTAAAGGGACAGGGCTCATTTTCCTCCCATTCCATTTCCTCTGTACAGCTCTCCTTACCACAACACGCACACAGCTTAGAGGGAACAGTGCTTGCGTGAGAGGCGGCTTCGGGTGACGAACTCCATCTCTATCTCGGCAGACCTATCCTCCATCAGTTTACCAAAGAGCTGTTCACCAAGGGAGGGTACGTCTAGGAGCTTTTTCCTGGACCCACTGCTCCAAGTCCGGAGCCATGCCTGGCGTCGGGCCCCAATGCCAGCGGCCGCCACTCGAGCTGAGAACTCTAATCCGTCGTAGGCGGCACGGGAGAGGTATTTCGAGCACTCTGTGACAGATTTTAGAATGGTCCGGAACCTACTGAGGGGTTCACCCACGAGGTCCGTGGAGAAACCCCCAAGTTCCTTGGAAAGGTCCCACAAAAACATGCCCATGTACAATTGGTATGCCTGAATATGGCATGAGAGCATGGACCCTAGATAGGCCTTGTGGCCTAGGGCATTGAGGGCTCTTGACTCCCTGCCCAGCAGAACTGAAGAGTGGGACTTCAAGCTCTTTTGTTTTCTTATAGCCGATTCCACCACCATGGAGGTGTGGAGAAGTTGGGTTTTCCTGAACCCGGGCCGTGCTGGCCCCTGTACATCGCGTCGAGTTGCTTGCTCATGATGGGGACAGACGCAGGGGTCTCCCACATGCGGAGTAGCAGCCTGGACAGATTGGGGGGAACCGGAACAGTAAGAGATTCCTGAGGCGGGGATTCGTACTGCAAGATATCGAGTTCTTCAGCTCGAGGTTCCTCCTCAGACTGGGTAGCCAGTTTGACAGCCCATGACATATTCCGTACAAACACCATGAAGGAGGTGTCTTCAGGTGGCGAATGCTTATGAAAGGCGGACAGTTTTGGGTCCAACGGGAGGTCCTGATGGGCACATGTCTCTAGGGAGGTATCCCCATCTGACTCCCAATCCGAGAAATCGGAGGAGGAACCCAATTCGGGCTGGTTGCCTCATCCAGAAGCCGAGGCCCGCTTGCAACTGGAGGCCTTGGAGGATCTCACCCCCGAGGAACGGGAAGGCAAGCGAGACCGACGCCGAGGACCCTCATGAGGCCCATGGCTCTCGGGGATTTCCAGGGCAGATTTTGGTGTCCCTCTCGAGGGAACCTTGGTCTCTAGGCACGGACCAGCGAAGCTGGATACAAGCACCTGCTGGGAAGCTATGAACACATAAATGCTATGTTCTAGTGCCAGCATACTGGACTCCCATGAGGGCATGGGGCCCTGTGATGCCAACACCGGGGTCACGAGTCGAGCTTCGAGGAAGAGAGGGGGTCCTCACCGGGACGGCACTCAGGAGACCTGGCATCATCATCAGGGGCCTCTGAGTCTGTACGGGGTACCTTACGAGGCCTCTCCTTGTCAGACTTTCAAGAACGCCGAGGGGGGCTAAGCAACTGAGCGTGGGAGCACTCGCGCTTGTCGGGAGCACCCGACAGCGACTTCGAGGCCTTCTTCTTCTTACACCACTCCACTTCAGGGGACTCCTGATCGGAGTGCCTTCTTGAGTGAGGAGCCGAGGTGGGGGATCCCACCAGTGGAGAGATGACCGAGGGCACCATCAGGGATTCCAAGGCATCCTTCCAGAAAATGTCTTTGGACTTCCGCTTACGACTGAGCAGGGCTTTGGAGGACATTTTCTTACAAAGCAAACAGAGCTCTGGATCATGGTCGGCCCTGAGACACTGTAAACAGCAGTCATGGGTGTCCATAAGCAACATGTTCTTGGAGCATCTATCGCATTTTTTGAAGTCGGTGGCCATCGGGGCACAAACGGCCCCTGCAAGGTCGAAGACCCATGCAGCCAGCAGTTGGGAGAAATAAGGTTGTGAAGCCTGCTACAGCAAAAAAATGTTAGGAAAAATTGTCCCTTATGCTCAAAAGGAATGGGAGCAGGAGAGGACGGGTAGAGGAACAGTGCAACCGGAAAAATAGTAGGCCAGAGGCCAGGAAACGAAACACTTTTTCCGAAGGGCGAGGACATGCGTCCGAAGGGCGAGGACATGCGTCCGAAGGGCGAGGACATGCGTCCGAAGGGCTCCGCGGAAAAAGGGAGACTGAGCAAGATGGCACCCTTGCGCGGGAAGAGGACCGAGCATGCGTAGCAGCATTTCCAAAGGCTTTCTTTGAAAGCTGGGGGAATTGCTATGCACAGGCTCCGTCGGTGCTGACGTCACCCATAAGTGAGGACTGACTTCCTGCTTGTTCCTGGAAAAAGCCATTATCATCAAACATCAAACGTCAAAGGGATAAGACAAAGACCTTGGGATTCCCATGTCTACAGTTCACAATGTTATTAATAATTTTCTGCTCATGGAACTGTCAAGAACCTCCCAGGATGTGATGGGAAGAGTAAAATTAATCCAAGAAGTCTTCAAAGGTTAGTGTGAATTGTTAGAAAAACACCACGTACAACATCCAAAGAGCTTAAGGCTGACCTGGCGCAATCGAGAGTGGTGGTTTCCACCCGCACCATAGCCACGCACCAAAGAAGGACTTCATGGGCAAAGGCCAAGGAAGACCACACTACTCAAAAACAAACATAAAAAGGCATGCTTGATTCTTTGCCCAAACCTACATGGAGAAACCACAATCCTTCTGGGAAAATGTTCTGTGGACAAATGAAACCAAACTTGAGCTCTCTGGCAATGCAGACCAGCGATACATTTAAAGGTGAAGAAATGAAGCTTATAAGGTTAAAAAACACCCTTCCCACAGTTAAATATTGTGGAGGTCTGGAACGTATTAAAGGAATCATGAAGTCAGGGGACTACCAAGGCATTTTGGAGCGAGTTGTGCTACCTAGTGTCATAAAGCTTGGTTTGGGCCGAAGGTCAGAGGTCCTCCCAGCAGGACAATGACTCAAAACATATCCAAAAGTACAATAGAATGGTTAAAAAGGAAAAAGTGGACTGTTTTAAACTGCCTAGCAAGGAGTCCTGATCTCACTCCAATCGAACACCTTTGGAAAGAGCTGAAATCTGTCTTTGGTAAAAGGAATCCTGGAAAAATTCATGAGCTGGAACAAATCACAGTTAAAAAGTGGGAGAAACTACAGCAGACAGGATGTACAAAACTTATAGATGGCTACAAGAAACATTTGGAGGCTGTCATCACTTTCAAGGGTTGTGCAACCAAATATTAGGGAAGGGTGTCATTAATGCTGTCCAGGTTATATTTTGATTTTTTTCTCAGAAATTACTAAATCTAAGTTCCACAGACATCGTTTTTAGTTGTATACCTTTGAACATATTATTAAAATATGATGACATATAGTTGGAATATTTCCAATTATTTTGCAAGATATTGTACACAACATATCTAAAATGCAAGGGTGCCAATAATGTTGTAGAGGTTAATAAGGCTTGTAAATATTGCCAGCCAGCCTTGTTCACAAGTCAAACTTATTTTTGGTTTTCCTGAGAAGAGAAGGGTATCACCCGCTGATACCCTTCTTCATCAGATGGGGGAATCGGGTGTCAATCATTCAGGACTTGATAGGGTCTGCCTGAGAGGGACTCCTGCCAGGTCGGCCACAAACCCAGGGACACCCTCAAGGGGGCGCTACATCTGGAATCGCCAGTCCAATATGATTCATTTTTAAACTTGATGTGTTTTTTCATTAGTTTTTCCTCCCAAGCCAAATTCAGTCCCAATCTGTTAAATTTTAAGATAGTTTTCCCTCCCAGCCTAAAATTCTCAGTTGCTTAAGGGTAATTTTATAAACCTTTCTTGTGCCTAAATGTAGATGTGCCCAGGAGAACAGTTTGTGCAGAGCAGAGGCAGTCACCATTTACCTGCATACGATTTCATAAAAAATGTACAAGTATGCATGTTAACATTTATGCCTGCTCAAGAACGGACATAATGTTCACACTTTCAAGCTAGGTACCATTTCTGCAGTATTTCTGCTAATATTTTATAAATACAAATAACCATCAATGTGCCTTTATAAAATAAGCAAAAATAGGTGCCTTTCTACCCTATTAACCTAGGTGCCCTATTATAAAATTACCTCTCTTATCTATAATTCTTTCCAACACATTGAGTTAGAAATAATACAGATTTACAAATGTTATTGTGCAAAACATAGGGAATACAGCAACACTGTTTACCTGTAACAAGCGTTTTTCATAGACATCAGGATTAATCAATCACACAAGTGTTAGGATGTAGCAGCACTCTTAGGGCCATATTTACTAATGGGTGCACTGGCAGTGTGAAACTAGGCTGCCAAATTAGCATGGAAGCCTGTGCTAATTTTTAGAGGCATGTGGGTCCATCCCCTTGCCAATAACGTGGTGCTAATATGAACTAGTACCACTGAGATGTCTTTAAGTGCACCCGGTACTAATGGCAAAAGGCATGTTCAAAGCATGCCCAAAATGCCAACACCAACTGCAATGTGCCATTAATGCTCACATTATGCCTAATCTCATGCTAACAAGTTAGCACAGGATTTTTCACATGGGACCCCATGCTGTTAGCACAGCGCCCTTAGTAGGCATCAAATACCAAGCTAATAGTTAGCGTGGTTTAGTAAACATGCCCCTTAGAGTTCAGAACTAGAGTAAAGCTCTGAGCATGCATGGCTCTTCCCATGCACAGTAATTTCCTCAGTGTCTTCACTTAGTTTAAAGGTTAGAATCAGTTCTTGAAGAGGTGGTGAAGCTTTGCGCCTGGTTAATTTTGCTTTCTCACTGTTACAGGTAAGCAACTTTGTTTTCTTTGCTGAGAAGCAGGAATCAGACACACAAATGAGTGACTCCCAAGCTCAAAGTTGCTCCATATTTGATAGAATTGTGCCATTACTGGGGAGAAACCCTCTCACTTGTGCATGCTAGAGTTGAATAGTTTAGTCAAGTGGTACTAAGAAATCTTTCATACAAACACATTTTACAAATGATGTCCAAGTGCAATCTGGGATGTCCAACCAGAATGTCTGGAAAAAAAAAAAAAAAAAGCAGGCGCGCCCAAGTTCAGGCACGATTTCACAAATGTGAATGTGCCCGATATGGATGTCTATGGGGACATCTACATAGGCAAACTGTGACATCTAATAGCCTAATTGCTAAAGTAGTGAGCTAGGACCAGGCAACCAGAATTCAAATCCATTTGCTTCTCCTTGTGATCTTGGGCAAGTCACTTAACTCTCCATCTTCTCTACACACACTGGATGTTTTATAGCCAAAGCAAGAATTTTCCAGATGCCTATTCATGCCTGGAGCAAGTCTAAACTTGGACAGGGTCGCAGATGTCCCTGACGTTTCTGAAATTGAGTGGGGACATCTAAGTCCATTGCATCTCCCCAGACATGCCTCTGCCATGCCCCCTGCCTATAAGGAAAGCCCCGTATTGGAGAAGTCTTTAAAAACTATGTGTAAAATGCCTCTTAGGACGTCTCCATGATTTGAACGTCCAAATGCACATTTGCGGATGTCCAAATCACAACTAAGTCTTCTAAAATGATCAGCACTGTCTCTGCTTAAGGAATGGGTAAAGCACAATTGTGAAATAAAAGCGTGTAGTGAGGAGCAAGTAGCAGTTTTCTAGATGCTAGAGATGGAAATTTTAAGAGCTACAATTACAACAGTGTCTCTTACTGTCATATTACTCCTCTTCTAAAGTCCCTTCACTGGCTCCCTATGTTACCGCATTCGGTACAAACTACTTATCTTGACACATAAATGCATTCACTATGCTGCTCCTCCTTACCCTTCCTCTCTCCCTATACCCCTCCTCATGATCTCCATTTCTCTTTTAATTTCCATCTCTCTATGCTGTTCTCTTCTTCCGCTAATGCCAGGCTTCTTCTTTTAACCTTGCTGCTCCATTTGCATGGAGCAACCTGTCCCTTTATTTATTCATTTATTTAGCTGTATTTATATCCCGCCTTTCACCGGGTCAAAGCGGTGTAACATTAAAGGGGAGGGTGGACAATAATCAACTTCTGGGGTTGGGGCCATCACCAGGTGGCTAACATTAATGATTATAACAGGGGTTTGGGACATAGACATAGTGATACAGTCTCTTTAAAACATATGTTTAAGGGGATGAAATGGGGGGGGGGGGGTCGGGGGTAGTTAGTGGTGGGTGTTTGTTTCTGATCCGAGGTATTCTTGGAATAGGTTGGTTTTTAGTTGTTTCCTGAATGATAAGTGGTCCTCGTTGCTTCTGATGTGACTTGGTAGAGAGTTCCAGAGGGTTGGTGCATATAGTTCGAAGGCTCTGTTGCAGGTCCTTTAATTGCATTTGGTTCGTTTGTGGGGGATGGTGAGGGAGTTGCTGGTGGTTTGTCTGGTTGTTCTGTTGTGGGCTGGTTGGGATAGTAGTGTGCGGAGCTGGGAAGTCTGAGTTTGGTAGAGAGCTTTGTGGGTCCCTGTCCCTGCGTCAAATCTCTTCCTTCACCCTCTTCAAGTCCAAGCTCAAGACACCTCTTTGAGACGGCCTTTGATTCTTAATCCCTTCCCTTGTGTTTCAGCTCCTATTGTCCTTATTCCTTTAGTATTATTTGTCCTGTATGTTTGTCTTCTAGATTGTAAGCTCTCTGAGCATAGACTGTCTTTTGTGTGTACAGCACTCCGTACGCTTGGTAGTGTTTTATAAATGCTTATTAATAATAATAATAATAATTTGGTGATATTTGATTCTGCTAGGCAGGGGAGTAGCAGCTCGATTATAACAGACTTGAACACAGCAATTAACTAGCATATGCTTTGCCCCAGGAAAACCAAGTCTGTCATCATCAAAGGAGATTAACAGTTGCATAGATTTTCTGATGGACTCTGTCCTTTACAGGTAGTAAGCAAGAGTCTATTTATATTCCAACGTATAGACAGCTTTTTCATATGCATGCTTATAAAGCCTCAGGTGCATAATACTAGCTCTTCATTTAAGTGACAAGGTCTGACTATCTTCGGTAGGAACTCAGGATGTATCCTTAAGAATGCTCTATTGTAATTGAATTGAGTATATAGCTCATAGGTAGCAAGAGTTTGAAGTTAACTGACCCTTCTGATCAACATAATTGTCACTAGAAATAGTACTTTCCATGTAAGCTACAGTGCCTTGAAAAAGTATTCATCCCCTTAGTTTATGTCTTGTTTTGTCGCATTATGTACAACCTGGAATGAAAATGAAGGTTCATTTGGATATTAGGTAATGGACCTAACAATATAATCAAAATTGATAAAGTAAAAAAACAATAAAATACCTTGCATATATAAAGAAACAAGTAAAAACGTGAAAAGTTGTGAATGCATATGTATTCATCCCTTTTGCTATGAAACCCCTAAATAAGACCTGGTTCAATTAACCTCAGAAATCACATAATTAGTTGATTGGGATCTACCTATGTGCAATCAGTGTCACATGATGCCTGTATAAATATACCCATTCTGAAAGACCCCTGGCTCTGCAACACCACTAAGCAAGCAACATGAAGACAAAGGAACACTCCAAACAGGTCAGAGAGAATGTTGTGGAGAAGTATAGATCAGGGTTGCATTATAAAAGAAATATCACAAATTCTGAATATGGCACCACTACAAACCTGACAAGAGAAGGCCGCCCACCAAAACTCACAGACCGGGTAAGGAGGGCATTAAACAGAAATGCTACAAAGACACCAAGGATAACACTGAAGGAGCTGCAAAGATCCACAGCAGAGATGGGAGTATCTGTCCATAGGACCACTATAAGCCATACACGCCATAGAATGGGACTTTATGGACGCATGTCCAGAAAAAAGCCATTGCTTAAAGAAAGAAATAAGAAAACACATTTGGAATTTGCACAACAGCATGTGGCGGACCCCTCAAACACATGGAAGCAGGTTCTCTGGTCAGATGAGAAAAAAATTGACCTTTTTGGCCATCATGGGAAACGCCATGTGTGGCGCAAACCCAACACTTTCCATCACCCCAAGAATGCCATTCCCACAGTGAAACCTGGTGGTGGCAGCATCATGCTGTGGGAATGTTTTTCATTTGGCAGGGACAGGAAAACTGATCAGGATTGAAGGAACGATGGATGGCACTAAATAGAGGGTAATTCTTGCTGAAAATCTGTTTCAGTCTGCCAGAGATTTGAGACTGGGACGGAGGTTCACCTTCCAGCAGGACAATGACCCTAAACATACTGCTAAAGCTGGTTTAAAGGGAAACATTTAAATGTCTTGGAAAGACCTAGTCAAAGCCCAGACCTCAATCCAATTGAGAATCTGTGGCATTACTTTAAGATTACTGTACACCAACGTAACCTATCTAACTTGAAGGAGTTGGAGCAATTTTGCCTTAAGGAATGGGTGAAAATCCCAGTGGCTAGATGTGCTAAGCTAATAGAGACATACCCCAAGAAACTTGCAGCAAAAGGTGGCTCTACAACATATTGACTTTAGGGGTGAATATATATGCACACTCCCACTTTTCAGGGGGTTTTTTTGGTCTTAATTATTGTTTGTGTCACAATAAAGGATATTTTGCACCTTCAAAGTCATAGGCATGTTGTGTATATCACATGGTGCTAACCCCCAAAACTCCATTTTAATTCCAGGTTGTAATGCGACAAAACAGGACAAACACAGAGGGGATGAATACTTTTGCAATGCATTGTACTTTAGCAATGAGGACCATCATCTGACAAGGTTGTTTCATGAAAGAAGAAAGGACAGTTTCAGGTCCAGTAGGACTGATGACTTTTGAAGTGAAGATCTCATATGAAGACCTTTCATGAATTTGGAGAACTGAACAGTGGGATGCTGAAGCCCAGTTTATCAAGGGAATGAAGGGACAGAAAATATCTGAAGACCACGATGAAGGAGGTAGTACACAAACTCCTGGATGGATAGAGCTTGGTGATTTTGGCATTGCACACTGCACTAAATGGAGAACTTATTTCATTTGAAAATATAAGTTCTCCTTGAGGAAGATTTCTTTTCTGCCAACAGAATTTTTTAGGATGATGCTAATGCTGCTGCTTCTGTGTGGCCTAGTGGTTACAGCACGGGCTTGGTAACCACAAGACTAGGGTTTCATTCCCAATAGCATTCATTGTGGCCTTGAGCAAGTCACTTAACCCTCCATTGCCTCAGAAGAAAGGCTTGGTAATCTACTTTCGGATGCAATGTCAAGAAAACCCAAGTGCTGCTGGGTCACCTGGCGTCAACACTGTCTCAAAGGCACACATTGTATTGTACTACTACTACTTAATAGTTTGTGTAGAGCTACATGCTGTACACGGTTCTGTAGAGACATACAAGAGATAGTCCCTGTACAGCACTGTGTATACCTTGTAGCTCTACCCAACTGATAACCTGTAGTAGTAGTAGCAGCTATCAATCTAAGACAGTCCTAAGAAAGCAACTATACATGAATGAACGTCCAAGACATAAGTGCTAGAAAGTTAAGATTGGGATGCAAGAACATACCCTAATTTTGCATTATTAAGGTTGGAAATAATTGGAGTTTTAATGGAGGATGTATGGATCGACTCTTGAAGAGGGTGAACCAGTTTTGACAAGGTCAATTTATTTATTTAACAGGTTTTTTATACCGCTTTATCATTTCAGTCAAAACGGTTTACATTGTAACTTAAACTTGATAATGTACATTAAACAGGGACACTGATAATTTGGATATTTATTTTAGGAAATTGAGGGTTAAGTAACTTGCCCAAGGCCACAAAGAGTGCTAGCAGGAATCATAGCCTGGTCTCTTGGTTCCCAAGCCAATGCTCTAACCATTAGGCTACCCCTCTACTCCACAATGATCGGCTATAAGAAAACCACAATACTTACCTATAGCAGGTGTTCTCTCTGGATAGCAGGATGCAAGTCCTCACAGACAGGTGATATCATCAGTAGAGACCAGCATGGTAAAAGCTTCTCGAGTATAATACAGTTCTAGAAGCTTTTCATAAGCCCCACCGCGCATGCGCATCACTTCCCACCTACCACTTTAGTGCAGGGACCACCTCAATCTTTATTAAAACTTGAATAGAACACAACTTCCTGGGAAGGAGGATAAGCATGTAAGGGTCTGCATCCTGCTGTCCATGAAGAACACCTGCCATAGGTAAGTAACTTGTTTTTCTCCATGGACAAGCAGAATAATGTCCTCACAAATGGGTAACATCATCAATAGAGCCCATGCAGCAGCAGCTTCCCAGCTATCTTTAAAAGCTTTGGGAAATGCTCCAACATGCATGTGTGCTGCTTCCCGCTTGCACATCTTCATTTTTCCATGGAGCCATATGGATATGTCTCACCATGCTGAAGATTTTTTCCTAGTGCCTTGCCAAATTGGTATCATTCTGATTATTATTTTGCTTTCTCTCAAAAGAACATAAGATCATAAGATATGCCATGCTGGGTCAGACCAAGGTCCATCAAGCCCAGTATCCTGTTTCCAACAGTGGCCAATCTAGGTCATACGTATCTAGCAGTTTCCCCAAAAGACACAGGTTCCACAATGCTTGTATTGGTTCAAGCATTGATATCCTGGGTCCCTTCTTAATAATGGTTTATAGACCTTTCCTCCAGAAACTTGTCCAAATCTTTTTTAAACCCAGCTACACTAACAGCCTTTAAGACTCCGGTAACAAATTCCAGAGCTTGATTACACGTTGAGTGAAAAAATATTTTCTTTTATTAGTCTTAAATAGTTTACCCTGTAGCTTTATTGCATGTCCCCTAGTCTTTTTATATTCAGATAACGTAAACAATCAATCTACGTTTACCCATTCCACTCCGTTGACTAATTTATAGACGTCAATCATATCTCCCCTCTTTTCCAGGTTAAAGAGCCCTAACCTTTTTAGCCTTTCTTCATAGGGGTATCCTTCCATCCCCTTTACCATTTTGGTGGTTCTTCTCTATACCTTTTCTAACAAAGCTATACCCTTTTTAAGATACGACAACCAGAATTGCACACAATATTCAAGGTGCAGTCTCACCATGGAACGATATAGAGGCATTAACCCTTTTTAAGATACGACGACCAGAATTGCACACAATATTCAAGGTGCAGTCTCACCATGGAACGATATAGAGGCATTATGATATCATTTGTTTTATTTTCCATTCCTTTCCTTATGATATCTAGCATTCTATTTGCTCTCTTGGCCGCCGCTGCACACTGGGCCGAGGGTTTAAACATGTTATCCACAGTGACGCCTAAATTGTTTCCTGGGTGGTGGTTCCTAATTTGGAACCTTGCATCATGTAACCATAGTTTGGGTTGTTCTTCCCTAGGTGCATAACTTTGCACTTGTCCACATTAAATTTCATCTGCCATTTGGATGCCCAGTCTTCCAATTTATCAAGATCCTCTTGCAATTTTCCATAATCCTCTTAAGTTTTAACAACTTTAAATAGTTTTGTGTTATCTGCAAATTTGATAACCTCACTCGTTTTTCCCTTTTCCAGGTCATTTATGAATATGTCAAAAAGCACAGATCCCTGGGGTACACCACTATTCACCTTTCTCCATTGGGAAAATTGTCCATTTATCCCAACCCTCTTACTTTCTATCTTTTACCCAGTTCCTGATCCACAATAGTACACTGCCTCCTATCCTATGACTCTTTAGTTTTGCCAAAGGTCTCTGATGAGGGACCTTGTCAAAGGCTTTCTGAAAGTCCAAATACACTATATCAACCGACTCACCTTTGTCTACCTGTTTATTCACACCTTCAAAAAAACATAACAGATTAGTAAGACAAGATCTTCCTTGTCTAAAGTCATGTTGGCTGTCTCCCATTAAGCCATGACTATCTACATGTTCAGCAATTTTGTTCTTTATGATGGTTTCTACCATTTTTCCCGGTACTGACGTCAAGCTCACCGGTCTGTAGCTTCCCGGATCACCCCAGGAATCCTTTTTAAAAATTGGCGTTACGTTCATCATCCTCCAATCTTCAGGTATTACAGATGACTTTAATAATAGTTCAGATTACTAAACAGCAGGTCTGCAATCTCATATTTCAGTTCTTTCAACACCCTTGGATGTATATCATCCGGCCCAGTTGATTTGCTACTCTCCAGTTTATCTAATAGTTGTAATACATCTTCCTGATGTATCGATATTTCCTTCAATTCTTCCACACCTTTAAATACCACTTCAGTCATTAACCATCCCTACATCTTCCTCAGTAAAGACCGAAGCAAAGAATTTATTCAGTCTCTCCGCTATAGCCTTGTCGCCTCTTAGTGCCCCTTTAACCCCTCTTATCATCTAATGGACCAACTAACTCTCTCATGGGTTTTCTGCTACGAATGTACTTGAAAAAGTCTTTATTATGCGTTTTTGCTTCTGCAGCAAGCTTCTTCTCAAATTCTCCCTTTGCCTGCCTTATCAATGCCTTGCATTTAACTTGTCAGTGCTTGTGCTGTTTCCAGGTTTCGTCGTTTGGCTCTTTTTTCCATTTCCTGAAAGATGCTTTTTTGGCAACAGCCGCCTCTCTGACCTCACCTTTAAACCATGCTGGCGTTTTTTGGACTTCCTTCCACTTTTCTTAAAGCGTGGAATACAGCTGGTCTGGGCGTCCAAAATAGTATTTTTCAACACCACCCAAGCTTGATGTAAGTCTTTAACCTTTGCAACTGCTCCTTTTAGTTTTTTCTTAACTATTTTCCTCATTTTATCATAGTCTCCCTTTCGAAAGTTAAAAGGTAGTACTGTGGATCTCCTTACTATCCCTCCTCCACTAATTAAATCAAACGGGATCATGCTATGATCACTATTGTCAAGTGGCCCCAACACCCTTATCTCTTGCACCAGATCTGGTGTTCCATTAAGGACTAGGTCCAATATGCCTTCCCCTCTGGTCGGTTCATGAACCAGCTGTTCCAAGAAGCAGTCATTTATTTCATCTAGGAACTTTATTTCCCTAGCATGTCCTGTCGTGACACTGACCCAATCAATACCGGGGTAATTGAAATCACCCATTATTATTACTGTGCTGTAACTTTTGTTAGCTTCCTTGATTTCTTTGAGCATTTTATCATCCATTTGTTCATTCTGGCCAGGCGGTCGATTGTACAACCCCACTGCCATTGTCTTCCCCTTTTTATATGGAGTTTCAATCCATAGAGATTCTACAGCAAATTTTGTTTTCTGCAAAACTTTAGTCCTTTCTGACTCAATGCCCTCTCTAACATAGAGCACAACCCCTCCACCAATTTGATCAGCTCTTATCATTACAATATAGTTTGTACCCAGGTATCATAGCGTCCCACTGGTTGTCCTATTTCCACCATGTCTCTGAGATTCCAATCATATCTAGCCTCTCATTTAGTGCTATATATTCTAACTCTCCCATCTTATTTTTTAGACTTCAGGCATTTGCATACAAGCATTTTAGAGACTGTATTTTATTTATATTAATCTGGCTATTGGTAGGCATGGGTAATTTGGGATCTTTAAGCTCTGTCTGCTCCATACTCGAGGGCATTTGGGCTACTTTACTCTTTTTTGGAACCTCCCTGCTTTTGGTAGTATCCTTCAAGGATACATTCTTCCGAACCATGTGCTCTTGGGCGACTATCGGCTTTCCCAAATTATCTAGTTTAAAAGCTGCTCTCTCTCCTTTTTAAAGGTTAATGCCAGCAGCCTGGTTCCATCCCAGTTAAGGTGAAGCCCATCCCTTCGGAAGAGCCCCTCCTTTCCCCAGAATGTTCCCCAGTTCCTAACAAATCCAAAACCCTCATCCTTGCACCATCGTCTCATCCACGCATTGAGACTCTGGAGCTTTGCCTGCCTTTTGGGTCCTGCGCATGGAACGGGAAGCATTTCGGAGAACGCTACCCTGGAAGTTCTAGATTTCAACTTCCTACCTAAAAGCCTAAATTTAGCCTCCAGAACCTCCCTACTACATTTTCCTATGTCATTGGTACCGACATGTACCAAGACAGCAGACTCCTCCCCAGCACTATCTAAGACCTTAATCTAGGTGGTGCGTGATGTCCGCTACCTTCACACCAGGCAGACATGTTAACAGGCGATCCTCACGTCCACCATCCACCCAGCTATCTACATGCCTAATGATCGAATCACCAACTATAACGGCTGTCCTAACCCTTCCCTCATGGGCACATGGCTCTGGAGAAACTTCCTACACCGCTGCCAAGTGTTTTGTTCTTCCTGGTGGTTCCTGATTTCGTTTACGCCTTTTCTCAGAAGATCAAGGTGAGCTACACTGAGGTGCAATAAATATTTTCCTGTCCCTGAAGGGCTTACAATCTAAGTTTGTAACCGAGGCAATGGAGGGTTAAGTGACTTGCCCAAGATCACAGGGAGCAACAGTGGGATTTGAACCTTGGCTTCCCTGGTTCAAGCCCACTCCTCTAACCACTAGACTCCTCCTCCACTCCTTAGTTAGGTTTTTCATCTATTTAAGGCAGAGGTTCCCAACTCCAGTCCTGGAGAGCCAAACACCATTCAGGTTTTCAGGCTGTCCCTAATAAATATGCAAGAGATGTATTTGCATGCACTGCCCCCATTGTATTCAAATGTATCTCATGCATATTCATTAGGGACAGCCTGAAAACCTGAATGGTGTTTGGCCCTTCAAGACTGGAGTTGGGAACCTCTGATTTAAAGTATCCTTTCTTTATCTTGCAATATTGCTATAGGCCATATTTAGACCTCAGATATCCCAGCTGGATATAATCTTTCCACAATTGGAGTTGTTTGATTTCGCCACAGCTATTTTCCCAGAATATATATCCCAGAATCTCCCCAGCAGGTTTAAGAGGCGCTTCTGGTGCAACAAGACCATGTCCTTAATGGGCACCCTTAGCTGGTGCCTGTAGTGCCGGGGCCCAACCATGAACCACCTCATAGAAATATGACAGCAGAAAAAGACCGCATTGCCTATTTATTTATTTAAACTTTTTTATATACCGTCTTTCTACAATTCAAGACGATTTACATAAAGCAAACTTGTAACAGTGTCGATACAGCTTTGCACAAATCTAGTTGATATGGAAGGGCCTATCTAGTCTGCCCTTCCATATCAATCACTACAACAATCTTCTTGTTCCCTTTGGAGATCCTCTGTGTTTGTCCCATGCTTTTTTGAATTCAGATACATCCTCATCTCTACCATCTCCACTGGGAGACTATTCCACGCATCTACCACTCTTTCCATAAAGAAATATTTCCGCATATTACTCCTGACTCTATCCCCTTTCACCCTCATCCTATGTCCCTTCGTAGCAGAGCTTACTTTCAATTCTCTTTTCTGTTCACAGATAATAAACGGATTCCCGAGGGATCGTGTGAACAGAGCAAAAAGAATTTTTGCGGAAATATGTCCAATACATCAACATTAAGAAGACCAAAGAAAGCAAACAATGTATCTGTAAGATACAATAGGACAAAAAGAACAGATACCCAGACCGGCAGTTTTCAGGATTGAAAAAAACCCTTCTTTATTACCCCTACGCGTTTCGGCCAGACGGCCTTCTTCAGGGGGATATTATAGGGTACAAACCTCAAAGAAACAAACAATAATAATTAAAATACATCAAATAAATAATTAATAAACAATATAAACATTAATTTAACAATGTCCATCGATTTTGCAAACATACCCAGTTTTGATACATTGCCCTTTTTTATCTTTTGGATATCTAGTTATTTTCAAAGACACCTAGGGCAGCGATGGCGAACCTATGGCACGCGTGCCAGCTGTGGCACGCGAAGGCCTTGCAGCTGGCACGCGGGAAGGTCCGCAAGTAAAATTTAAAAAAAAAAAAAAGCTGTCTTCTCCCGCTGCCGGGGCCGCCGCGGCAGAATCGAGTGTGCCGCGGGGCCCCCCCTGCCCAGCACAGCCTGCCCTCCCCCTCTATCCGCTCTCTCGTCGCAGCTCACAGTGACACACGCCGGCTTTCAGAGAGCGAGGGAAGAGTTTCTCCCTCGCTGCTCTGTTAAGCCCACGGGGGCTGATGGGAAGTTCCCATCAGCCCCCGCGGGCTTAACAGAGCCGCGAAAGGGAAACTAATCCCTTCGCGCTCTGAAAGACGGCGCGTGTCACTGTGAGCTGCGACGAGAGAGCGGATAGAGGGGGAGGGCAGGCTGTGCTGGGCAGGGGGGCCCCCGCGGCACACTCGATTCTGCCGCGGCGGCCCCGGCAGCGGGAGAAGACAGCTTTTAAAAAAAAAAATTCCCTCGGCTGGGCTGGGCTGGGCTGGGGGGGGGGGTTAGGATTGCTGATGGGCTGGGGGGGTTAGGATTGCTGATGGGCTGGGGGGGGTTAGGAGTGCTGATGGGCTATGGGGGGGCTGGGGGGGTTAGGAGTGCTGATGGGCTGGGGGGGTTAGGAGTGCTGATGGGCTATGGGGGGCTGGGGGGGTTAGGAGTGCTGATGGGCTATGTGGGGGCTGGGGGGGGGTTAGGAGTGCTGATGGGCTATGGGGGGGCTAGGACAGGAAATGGGCTGATGGGGAGGGGTTAGGACTTGAGGTGGGTTGATGGGGTTAGGACTGGTAATGGGCTGTGGGCTGTTGGGGGGTTAGAACTGGTAATGGGCTATGGGGGGGGGTTAAGACTGGTAATGGGCTTTGGGCTGTTGGGTGGGTTAGAACTGGTAATGGGCTATGGGGGGGTTTAAGACTGGTAATGGGCTGTGGGCTGATGGGGGCTGTCTGGTAATGGGCTATGGGGGGGTTAGGACTGATAATGGGCTATGGGGGGGGGCTAGGACAGGAAATGGGCTGATAGGGAGGGGTTAGGACTTGAGGTGGGCTGATGGGGTTAGGACTGGTAATGGGCTGTGGGCTGATGGGGGGGGTTAGGACGCAATGGGCTATGGGGGGCTGACTGGAAATGGGTTGATGGGGTTAGGACTGGAAGTGGGTTATGGGGGGGGGCTAGGACTGGTATTGGGTTGGGGGGTTGCTAGGACTGGAAATGGGCTGATGGGGGGCTAGGACTGGAAATGGGCTGATGCAGGGACTAGAAGGGAATGGATGCTGGGTGAGGCTGGAACTAGAAGGGAGCTGATGTTGGGGGAGGATTAGAATGGGATGGGGCTGGGAGAGTAAAATGGAGAGGGGAAAAATTATTTTGTGTGAGAGGGATAAAAAATCTACAATTGGCCGGGTATTGGGAGAGTAAGTGGGGATTGAGGATGGAGGGGTAAAATTTGAGTGGATGATGAAATAGGAATGAGGAAAGAGCAAAAGGAGCAAGATTAGTATGATAAAGCGGATGTAGAGAGAGAGAATGGAAAAAAAAAAAACTAGAAGAGAGAAGAAAGGACAAATGGACAGCAGATGATGGAGAGTTAGCAGAAAACATGAAGAAACCAGAAGAAAGTGGCTGGAGCAATTGCAACTGAAAAAAAATGCACAAAAGGTAGAAAGATATCTCTTTGACAAGTTATCAGCATGCATGCAACAACAAACATCACATTAATTTTTTCATGTATAGATTCTTTGGGAATACACACCGAGTCCTGACACAGTTAACAGTTTTAAGAAGTTTATCTTTTTTTTACTCAGGATACATTTGACATGTTATGTGAATAATACATTTAAAATATATTGTGTAACTGAATCAAATTCTTCCTAAATTCATTAAATTGAATGAAATCATTAAAACATTATAAATTGCCAATAAATTGAAATGAAAACCAAAGGATTGTGAATCAAATTGATTCTCTGACAATACAAAGATTCCAACCTTTACAAATGATGTTACATAGTTCAGGCAACTTTATAAAGAGTTTTTAGATACTAAAATCTTGTTGTTAAGGTTTAATTGACGTGCTGGCACTTTGAGGAAATTCTTTGGTTTTGTGCGGCAGTTTGGGCTCTCGGGCTCAAAAAGGTTAGCCATCACTGACCTAGGGCATTGTTCCCTACTGTTTTGGGGTTATTACAGTGCTTCTCCTTTACCGTGGCTTCACATAAAAAGCTTTTTGTGATTATTCTTTTATCAAGGTACCCCACACTGTGGTCCTTTCACCTCTGGAATTAGCTAATATATTTTAATAGGTCTGCACATATTTTAACTTTATTTGTAGTTTTTATAATTTATTGTTGCTTGCATGATTCAAACATTTTTAAGCGCATTATCACATTGTTTATGGTTTCATATGTTTATTATTTATTAGATATTTATTTTTTAAGTATGCTTTATTTATTTATTTTTTAGAGCAGATTGTTCATTATGGATCATATTGTTCATCAATTTTAATTATTTTACCTGTGTATTATTAATTATTTATTGTTTTTTATTCCTTTTTTAGTGATATATGTTCTCTATTTAAGAGAAGCTCTATACATACACAAAAAAAGGTATCAGTAGACATATTTATGTTTTCAGTTATGTCCTCCTCATCTCATCTTCTGTCCCTTTTTGATAAAAATTATTTTGTTTATTTGCTTTTTACTTTTTTACTGTAGATATCATTATAGCACATTATACATCCCTATCCACAAAAACCACGGAAAAAAATGGTCAAGCAACTCTCACCATTATCCAGCTAAGGAAGCTCGCATACGGCACTCCCACTTGATTCACATTGCGATACAACAAACCAGTAACCCCAAGCAACAAGGTTCCCCAACTTCCCAAAGCTTAAAATGTGCCCTCATAAATGCCCGCTCTATTCGGAAAAAGTGGCCTGTAATCCAAGATTTAGTTACCCATCACAATCTTGACGCACTATTGATCACTGAAACTTGGCTATCAAAAGAAGATAATGTCCTCATTAACCAACTCATTCCACCAAATTTCTCTATACATATAACACACAGAGAAAACAAAAAGGGAGGAGGATCACTCATTCTCACCAAGTCTGAACTCCTTTTCAATACGACTAACTCCCACAGCTCAAACAATCTGGATATAATCACCATAGCTAACAAGCAATGCTCCATAAACCTGGTTTACAGAGCTCCCTCAAGCTCTCCGGATGACCTTCCCACCATTCTAGACTTAGCTGCCAATACCACTAATCTCAACACTCCTAATTGGATAATGGGAGATCTCAATCTCCCATCTCTGCAGCAACATCAGTCCTCTTCACTCCTCAATGCCATTGAAAATCTTGGGTATCAACAATTAATCATGGAACCCACACATATCAAAGGAAACATTCTTGATATGGTCTTAGCTCCACAATCTGCTTCTGCACAAAGCAGCAACATTATAAAGTCTATCACAGATGTACCCTGGTCAGACCACAAACTCATAAACCTACAAATTCCCTTGGGTAACACTCATCCCATAAACTACAAAAACCTTGACAACACACCAAGAGCCCCAACAAGAAGCTTTCGGCCCTTTAACAAGGATTTTATACTGACAAATACTCAACCACTCCTCAACAATACAACGCTCAACCTTGACGAGTCAATTGAAGCCTGGAACAACAGCCTCAAGTCCATTTCTCATTTACCACACAAGAAAAACATATCAAGGAAAAGAAACTCCGCACCATGGTTCTCTCCTGAGCTGCGGTCTTCACTTATGCATTTAAGGAGACTCGAAAAACGCTGGAGACGAACACTGGCCAGTGATGACCACACAGTCTACAATCTCTACTTAGCAACTCACCGCGAAGCAATCACAAACAAGAAGAAGCAATATCACACGGATACGCTTAAAAGATCATTGAACAAACCTCGTGATCTTTTCAACCTGGTAAAATCACTATCAAAGGAACCATCTTCAGAACAAAAGGAGGATATCCACCCTCAAGATTTTGCTGATTACTTGCAATCTAAACTTATACAGACGGATGAGCTACTGAAAACAGATGTACAAGAAACAACCTGCCAAAACTCCTTGTCTACACTTATCACTCCTTCAGCTAAATTCATTGAAGACACAATCACCTCACTCAATACCACCACCGCTCAAACCGATCCTTGCCCAGCCTTCTGGATAAAGGACCTGCGAAGTACATTTAGCCCGTTCATTGCAAGAATCACGAACCTTTCATTTACAACCGGCTCCTTCCCATCTGCTCTAAAGCTCACATCCATTAGACCAGTGCTAAAAAAAACCAAACTAGACCCAAAAAAGGCTGACTCTTACAGACCTATTGCCAGCATTCCCCTCCTAGCAAAAATCTTTGAGAAAGAGGTGCAACGTCAAATTCAAGACCACATAGATTCCGCAGCCCCTCTGGACTATTTTCAACATGGCTTCAGAGAATATCATGGCGTTGAAGCACTTATCACCACCCTCTTCAATAACATACTCACCAGTATAGCACAGTTACTTACCTGTAACAGGTGATCTCTGGGAACAGCAGGAATTAGTCCTCACATATGGGTACGTCGGTACCGACGGAGCCCGTGCGGGAAAGCTCCCCAGCTTCTTAGAATAGAAGCTTTTGGGACCTCCCACTGCACATGCGCACTGCCTTCCCGCCTTCCTGAACAGCTCTCCTCAGTTTCGAGTTTATAGCTGAGTCAACAGAGAGAGGACAGGAAGATAGATAGATAAAAGATACAACTCCTAGGGGAGGTGGGTGGGTTGTGAGGACTAATTCCTGCTGTTCCCAGAGATCACCTGTTACAGGTAAGTAACTGTGCTATCTCCAGGAACAAGCAGGAATAAGTCCTCACATATGGGGACTCCCTAGCTTAGATGCATGGGATCCCCTGTAAAGGTTCGCCATCTTCGTATGGATCTCAGGCATCCATTCTGGGAAGGTGGGCAGGAGTTGTTTAGGAATGGAACAGGTGCTTGAGGACAGCCTGGCCAAACAAGGCATCCCGGCGGGAGTCCTTGTCCAAACAGTAATGGGCTGTGAAGGTATGAACCGAGGCCCAGGTAGCGGCTCGACAGATCTGATCTATGGAAACAGAGTGCAGATGAGCCATAGAAGTTGCCATGGCCCTCACATTGTGAGCAGTGACATGGCCTTCCAGAGAAATGTTTTTGCTCTGGTAAGCAAAAGAAATACACTGAGCAATCCAATTGGAAAGTGTACGCTTGGAGACTGGAAGTCCCAAATGGGAAGGATCAAAGGCCACAAAAAGTTGAGAAGACTTTCGATGTGGCTGAGTCCTATTAAGGTAAAAAGCGAGAGCTCTTTTACAATCCAGAGTATGAAGGTTCCTCTCTGCATTGGATGCATGAGGAGCTGGAAAAAAGACAGGTAGATATACCTCTTGATTAAGATGAAAAGGCGAGACCACTTTAGGCATAAAGTGGGGATTCGTCCTAAGGACCACCTTATCATGATGAAATCTTGTGTAAGGTGGATTAGCCACTAAAGCCTGCAGCTCACTGATGCGGCGAGCCGAAGTGACTGCAATGAGGAAGATGACCTTCCAGGAAAGAAATTTCAAGGAGGTGGAAAACATTGGCTCAAAAGGTGGCTTCATAAGTTGACCGAGCACTAGATTCAAATCCCATGCGACCGGGGGTGGTCTGATGGGAGGTTTAGTGAGAGTCAGGCCTCTCATGAATCTTGCAACAAGAGGATGAGAGGAGATAGGTTGTCCATTTATATGTTTCAAGGATGCTGCAATAGCACTTAAATGGACTCTTACCGAATTCGTCTTGAGGCCTGCATTGGATAGATGCAGGAGATAATCAAGAAGAGAATTCAAAGGAAGTGCCAGAGGGTCAAGACCCTGCTGAGCACACCAAATGGAAAAACGTTTCCATTTGAAAGCATAGGAACGCCTGGTAGAGGGTTTCCTAGAGGCAGAAAGGATATCTTTCACTGGTTGGGAAAGATGAAAGTCTTGAAGGCTTAAGCCTTCAGTAACCAAGCACTGAGGTGAAGGGATTTGGGGTTTGGGTGCCACAAAGTCCCCTCCTCCTGAGACAGGAGGTCTGGCGCAGCTCCCAGATCCAAGTAGGATCCCTGGGAGAGCTGTAGAAGTAGAGGGAACCACACTTGGCGTGGCCAGCGTGGAGCTATGAGGATCATAGTTCCATGATCCCTCTGGAGTTTGAACAGAGTCTTGGGAATCAAAGGAATGGGTGGAAAGGCATATAGGAATGCCTGATTCCAATTCAGGAGAAAGGCGTCTGTAGCCTGAGCTCCCTGACACGGAGTTCTGGAACAGAACCGGGGAAGTTTGGCATTCCACGGACTTGCAAAGAGGTCTATGTCCGGGGTCCCCCATTCCTGAAAGATTCGGTTTATTTGGTCCAAATGTAGGGACCATTCGTGTGGCAGCAGAACTCGACTGAGCCTGTCTGCCCGAGAGTTTTGAACTCCTGGGAGATACACTGCTAGCAGGTGAATCTGATGCTCTCTGGCGAAGGCCCATAGTCTTAGAACTTCGTTGCAAAGCGACAGAGAGCCCGTCCCTCCTTGTTTGTTTATGTAAAACATGGCCACCTGATTGTCCGTCTGAACTAGGACAGTGAGGTTGGCTAGGAGGGAGTGGAAGACCTTGAGGGCAAGGTAAATTGCTCGCAGTTCCAGAAGATTGATATGAAGGGTGGACTCCTGTAGAGACCAAGTGCCCTGAGTGGAGAGAGTTTGCAGATGGGCTCCCCACCCTGTTTGGGAGGCATCTGTTGTGAGGGTTGCTTGGGGTAGCAATGGTTGAAATGGAGCCCCCAACAACAGATTCTTGGTGGAAGTCCACCAGTGGAGGGACCAAAACAGACGATCGGAGGTTTGTATTTGGTCTGAGAGCGCTCCTGACGCCTGAGTCCACTGAGTGGCCAGGGTCCATTGAGCTGCTCTCATATGAAGACGAGCATAGGGCACCACATGCACTGTGGAGGCCATATGACCCAGTAGGCGTAGCATTTCCCTGGCTGTCAAGTGAGTGCTGGACTGAGCTTGGGAGGCCAAACTCAGGAGGCGCTGGCCTCGAACATGTGGAAGGTAGGCCCTTGCAGTGATGGTGTCCAACTGGGCCCCTATGAATTCTAGAGATTGAGTAGGGATGAGTTGGGACTTGGGAAGGTTTACTACCAGTCCCAGATACTGCAAAAGGCTCCTTGTGTGGTCCAGGGAAATCTGGGCCTGTGACTGAGTTGGAGCTCGGATGAGCCAGTCGTCCAGATATGGGAAGACAAAGATTCCCATGCCTCTTAGAAATGCGGCTACGACTGCCATGCATTTTGTGAATACTCTTGGAGCAGAGGCTAGACCGAAGGGGAGTACTCTGTATTGGAAATGTTTTCCCTGAAACAGAAAGCGAAGATACTTTCTGTGGGATGGATGGATGAGTATATGTGTATACGCATCCTGTAGGTCTAGAGAACAAAGCCAGTCCTGACCCTGGAGGTAAGGAAGGAGAATGCCGAGAGACAGCATTTTGAATTTCTCCTTGAAGAGAAATTTGTTCAATTCTCTCAGATCTAGGATTGGTCTGAATCCCCCTGTCTTCTTTGGAATGAGAAAATAAGGGGAGTAGAAACCGGACCCTTGTTGAGGAAGAGGAACCTCTTCTATGGCCCCTTGGGCAAGAAGAGAGGAAACCTCTTGACCCAACAGGGTTAGGAGAGATGGGGGAGAATTGAATGGTCTCACCATATGATGGGGAGGAAGGCTGGAGAAATGAAGTTTGTAACCCTCTCGAATGATAGAGAGGGTCCATTGTTCTGTTGTGATTTGTTCCCATCTGGGAGCAAAGTGAACCAACCTTCCGGGTATGGTGAGAGGTTCTGATTGTGTTAGAACCAGAAGTGGCAAGTTCCCTAGGAGCAAGTCAAAACCCCTGAGGGGTTGGAGCCTGCTGAGCTACAGTAGCTGCTGCAGGCTTAGCTCGTGCTTGTTTGGATTGCTGACGCTTAGCAGTATAGCGAGGTTGAGAAGACTGCTGGCCAGTATTTGAAGCAACTCTGGCCTTCTTATAGTAAGGCCTTTTAAAAGACTTTTTCTTAGTAGGAATTGAAGTGGACTTTGAAAGTCTTTCCAAGGTGGCATTTTCAGCATCCATCTGGGTGGCTTTGATTTGCCACTCTTCCCCAAATAAGTTCTCACCTGTACAGGGCAGATTCCGTAAGCCATCTAGAACCCAAGGTTCCAGATCAGAGGCCTGGAGCCAAGCAAGACGTCGGGCTGCAATAGCAATGCCCGAAGCCCTACTGGCTCCCTCAAAGGAATCATATGCTGCCCTATTAGAGAACTTAGAAACCTCTAAGAGTTGTTTCACTAGGGAAAGGAATCCCTGCTTTTTATCCTCAGGGATAAAGGGGGCAAAATGCCGCACTTTTTTGGCAAGTTCCTCCAGGAACATGCCCATATAGAGACTGTAGGAATTAATCCTGGCTATAAGCATACTAGCCTGGAAAATTTTCCTACCAAAAGAGTCCAAAGTCTTACATTCCCGTCCTGGAGGGGTGGAAGAGTGCCTTTTGGTACTCCTAATCTTCTTCATTGCAGACTTCACCACAATAGAGTGGTGGGGCAATTGAGTCTTTTGGAAACCAGGAGAAGGAGGGACCCTATACATGGTGTCCAACCTACGGGAATAAGGAGACAAAGTCAAAGGATTTTCCCAGAAATCCATCAGTTGTTCTTGAAGGATTTCATGGATAGGCAGGGTAACTGCCTCCTTAGGGGCCTTTGAGTATCCCAAAATATCCAGTTTCTTGGATCTGGGTTCCTTTTCAGAGGATGTGGTAATAGAAAGGGCTGTAGCCATATCTAAAACAAAGTCCTGGAAGGACAAATCCTCTGGAGGGGACATTCTCCTTTTAGGAGAAGAGGGCTCCTCAGGTAAGTTGAGTGAAAACTCAGCAGAATCATCAGAGGAGTGAAAATCCTCAGAGGAATCGGTGCTTTCCTCTAACGCACGATACGCGTACCGATCGGTATCGATATCGGGCGTATCGGGTATGGAACCGGTATGGAGCGAAAGCCCATACGGTACCGACTTGCGTTTAGAGGTGGACGGCCTCGATACCGGCATGGCGGACGATACCGGTATCGGGCCCGGAACCGCTGAAAGCGGAACCGATGGCGTTGCAGCTTTAATGAAAGCCATGACGGCCTGCTGCATGGACTGTACAGTATCGCCCATGGACGCCATAGCTGCCTGGATGTCGGTACCGGAGTGACCCGGTACCCCAGAGCAGGCTAACAGGTGATCTGTCGAGGCCGTAGCATCGATATCAACCTGAGACCCCTGAATTGGCGTTTTTGGAAGTTGGACTTCCCGCCGGGGTTGTTTGGCTGGGGCAGGGTCCTCAAGTTCTAAGCTAAGAGCCTCTCGATGCTTTGAAGGAGATTTGCTCTTTGAGGACTTGCCCACAGAAGGTTTGGTTACCTGAGATCCATCCGGAGAAGAAGACCTGGATGACTGTGATGCTGTATTCTCTGAAGCAAACAGCACATGGAATTTGTTGGCCCGGTTCTGCAGCCCACGTTTAGACATGTGGGAGCAAGATGGGCAGTCCGGTATGGAATGGTCAGGCCCCAAACATTTCAGACACCATTCATGGGTGTCTGTGACTGAAATAACAGCATTACATTTGGTACACTTCTTAAATCCAGGGGCTGGCTTCTCCATGAGGAGAAATTGAGTAGGCCGAGAGGCCTCTCTGAAGTGACCAAAAAGCTAAAAAATAAGAAAAAAGAATTATAATTTTTTAAAGAAAGAAAGAAAAGACCGGCGATACCGGTATCGGTATGGGGAAGGCAGGTACGCGGTCTAAAGAAACAAATAAAATAACAATTTCTTCAGCGGTGACAGGAACACGACCTGCTGGCTCCGCGGAAAAAAAGAAACTGAGGAGAGCTGTTCAGGAAGGCGGGAAGGCAGTGCGCATGTGCAGTGGGAGGTCCCAAAAGCTTCTATTCTAAGAAGCTGGGGAGCTTTCCCGCACGGGCTCCGTCGGTACCGACGTACCCATATGTGAGGACTTATTCCTGCTTGTTCCTGGAGATAGACAACATCCGTCAAGGCGTTGTGCTAATCTTCTTAGATATAGCAGCTGCGTTTGATTTGGTAAATCATGAGATACTCATTACACGGCTGAAGGAAAAAGGCATCAGTAGTTCAGCACTTGAATGGTGTAAATCTTACCTGAACACCAGAATGCAATATGTAAAAACTGCAACAGGAGAATCAAATCTCTTCCATCAGAAACAAGGCGTCCCACAAGGTTCATCTCTTTCATCTCTCATGTTTAACATATACATGCAGCCTATCTGCAATATCATCAGATCATTCAATGTTAAATGTATGATATACGCAGATGATATCCTACTTTATTTACCTTTTTCCACAATACAAATGGATTTACTGCCCATAATAAAGTGCTTTGATGCAGTCTCAGAGTGGCTTCTCTCACAAAACCTCCGCATCCAGCACAAGAAAACTGAGGTTCTCTTTGTTACAAGAGACCCCAACTTCATTCCACCATCACATATAAGTGTTAAGGGAGCTGATCTATCCACCAAAGAAACAATAAGATATCTCGGAGTCACGCTGGACCACAGTCTAGATATGAAATCACACGTAAACAATATTGTAAGAGCTGTATACTTCAAGATACGCACACTTAGGCATATCTCCAGGAACAAGCAGGAATAAGTCCTCACATATGGGTACGTCGGTACTGACGGAGCCTGCGCGGGAAAGCTCCCCAGCCTTTCAGATGAAAGGCTTTTGGGGCCTCCCACTGCACATGCGCGCTGCCTTCCCGCCTTCCTGACCAGCTCTCCTCAGTTTCTCTTTTTCCGCGGAGCCAGCAGGTCGTGTTCCTGTCACCGCTGAAGAAATTGTGAATTTTGTTTGTTTCTTTAGACCGCGTACCTGCCTTCCCCATACCGAAACCGGTACCGCCGGTCTCTCTTTCTTTCTTTATAAAAAAAAAAAATTAAAAAAAAGACTTTTTTATTTTCTTCAGCACAGCTTGGTAACTTTTGTTAGGCCTTAAGGCCTACACAAATTCTCCTCATGGAGAAGCCAGTCCCTGGTTTTAAAAAGTGTACCAAGTGCAGTGCTGTCATTTCTGTCACAGACACCCATGAATGGTGTCTTAAATGTTTGGGACCTGATCACTCCATACCGGACTGCCCATCCTGCACCCAGATGTCTAAACGTGGTTTGCAGAACCGGGCCAACAAGCTCCATGTGCTGTTTCCTTCAGAAGCATCACAGTCATCCAGGTCTTCCTCTCCGGATGGATCTCAGGTAACCAAAACTTCTGTGGGCAAATCCTCTAAAAGCAAATCTCTTTCTAAAGATCGAGAGGCTCTCAATCTTGAGTTCGAGGATTCTGCCCAGGCCAAAAAACCCCGGCGGGAGGCTCCGGCCTCCAAAGCAATCATGGGGTCACAGGTTGACATCGATGGCACTGCCTCGACTGATCACCTGTTGGACTGCTCTGGGGTACCGGCCCATACCGGTACCGACATCCAGGCAGCAGTGGCGTCTATGGGCAATACTGTCCAGACCATGCAGCAAGCCGTTCTGGACACCGGAACCGAGACCATCGACTTCCAAGCGTCGATCGGTTCCGCATGCCGGATTCAGGTTTTTGCCCGGTACCGATCCCATGCCCGATATGCCCGATGTCGATACCGATCGGTATGCGTATCGTGCATTGAAAGCACAGAGAGAATACTCAGATTCTTCTGATGAATTCAATTCCTCTGATGACTCTGCTGAGCTTGCTCTTCCTGAGGAGCCCTCTTCTCCAAAGAGGAGGATGTCTCCTCCAGAGGATTTATCCTTTCAGGATTTCATTGTTGATGTAGCTAAAGCACTTTCTATTGCTACATCTTCTGAAAAAGAACCCAGATCAAAAAAATTGGATATTTTAGGATACTCTAAAGCTCCTAAAGAGGCAGTCACTCTGCCTATCCATGAAATCCTTCAAGAACACTTGATGGATTTGTGGGAGACTCCTTTAACACTGTCTCCCCATTCCCGTAGGTTCGACACCATGTATCGGGTCCCTCCTTCTCCTGGGTTCCAGAAAACTCAGCTGCCTCACCACTCTATTGTGGTGAAGTTTGCCATGAAGAAAATAAAGAGTCCTAAAAGGCATTCTTCTACCCCTCCAGGGCGAGAATGTAAGACCCTGGACTCTTTTGGTAGAAAGATGTTCCAGGCTAGTATGCTTATAGCCAGGATCAATTCTTATAGCCTTTATATGGGCATGTTTCTTGGACAACTTGCCCTAAAGGTACAGCATTTTGCCCCCTTTATCCCTGATGATCAAAGGGCGGACTTCTTTTCTATGGTGACACAACTTTCAGAGGTCTCCAAGTTCTCCAACAGGGCAGCCTTTGATTCCTTTGAGGTTGCTGGCAGGGCTTTGGGAATTGCTATTGCAGCCCGACGTCTCGCTTGGCTCCAGGCTTCTGACCTAGAACCCTGGGTTGTAGATGGCCTCAGGAATCTGCCCTGTACAGGTGAGAACTTATTTGGTGAAGACTGGCAAATTAAAGCTGCTCAAATGGATGCAGAAAATGCCACTCTAGATAGACTTTCTAAGTCTACTTCTACCCCTGCCAAAAAGAAGTCTTTTAAAAGGCCTTACTATAAGGCGGCCAGATTTTCCACAAATACTGGCCAGCAATCTGCTCAGCCTCGCTTTGCTGCTAAGCGTCAGCAATCTAAGCAAGTAAAGTCAAAGCCTGCAGTGTCTGCTACACCCCAGCAGGCTCAACCCCCTCAGGGGTTTTGACTTGCCCCTAGAGAACTTACCGTTTCTGGCTCTAGAACAACCAGAGCCCCTCACCATTCCTGGAAGGCTAGCTCATTTTGCTCCCAGCTGGGAACAAATCACATCAGAGCAATGGACCCTCTCTATTATCAGGGAGGGCTACAAACTTCATTTCTCCAGCCTTCATCTCCATACCATGGTGAGGCAATTCAGTTCTCCCCCATCTCTTCTGACCCTGTTGGGTCAGGAAGTCTCTTCTCTCCTTGCCCAAGGGGCAATAGAGGTGGTTCCTCCTCCACAACAGGGGTTAGGTTTCTACTCCCCTTATTTTCTCATAACAAAGAAGACAGGGGGCTTCAGACCTATCCTAGATCTGAGAGAATTGAACAGGTTTCTATTCAAGGAGAAATTCAAAATGCTCTCTCTGGGCATTCTCCTTCCATACCTTCAGAGTCAGGATTGGCTTTGTTCTCTAGATCTCAAGGATGCGTACACTCATAAACTCATCCATCCATCCCACAGAAAATATCTTCGCTTTCTGTTCCAGGGAAAACATTTCCAGTACAGAGTACTACCCTTCGGTCTGGCCTCTGCTCCAAGAGTCTTCACAAAATGCATGGCAGTCGTAGCCGCATTTCTCAGAGGCATGGGAATCTTTGTCTTCCCATATCTGGCGACTGGCTCATCCGAGCTCCATCTCAGTCAGAAGCCCAGATTTCTCTGGACCGCACAAGGCGTATTCTTCAATATCTGGGACTTGTGGTAAACGTTCCCAAGTCCCAATTCATCCCTACTCAGTCCCTGGAATTCATAGGGGCCCAATTGGACTCCACCACTGCAAGGGCCTACCTCCCTCTGGTCCGAGGCCAAAGGCTAATAAGCTTGGCCTCCCAGGCTCAGTCCAGAAGTCACTTGTCAGCCAGAGAAATGCTGCAACTTCTGGGCCACATGGCCTCCACGGTCCATGTGGTGCCCTACGCTCGTCTTCATATGAGGGCAGCTCAATGGCTTTTGGCCACCCAGTGGTCTCAAGCATCAGGACTGCTCTCAGACCAAATACTCACCTCAAAACGACTGTTTTGGTCTCTCCAGTGGTGGACATCCTCCAAAAATCTGTTGTTGGGGATTCCCTTCCAACCTTCGTTGCCCCAAGCAACCCTCACAACAGATGCCTCCCAAACAGGGTGGGGAGCTCATCTCCAACACGTCTCCACTCAGGGCACCTGGTCTCCTCAGGAGACCACCCTTCACATCAACCTTCTGGAACTGCGAGCAATCTTCCTTGCCCTCACAGTCTTCCACACCCTCCTTGTCAACCTGACTGTCCTAGTCCAGACAGACAATCAGATAGCCATGTTCTATGTCAACAAACAAGGAGGGACGGGCTCTCTGTCGCTTTGCAACGAAGCTCTCAGATTATGGGCCTTCGCCAGAGAGCATCAAATTCATCTTCTGGCAGTATATCTTCCAGGAGTTCAAAACTCTCGGGCAGACAGACTCAGTCGAGTTCTGCTCCCACACGAATGGTCCCTGCATATGGACCAGATACGCAGAATCTTTCAGGAATGGGGGACCCCGGACATAGACCTCTTTGCAAGTCCGTGGAATGCCAAACTTCCCCGGTTCTGTTCCAGGACTCCGTGTCAGGGAGCTCAGGCCAACGATGCCTTTCTCCTACATTGGGGTCAGGAATTCCTGTACGCTTTTCCACCCATTCCTTTGATTCCCAAGACTCTGTTCAAACTTCAGAGGGATCACGGATCCATGATCCTCATTGCTCCACGCTGGCCACGCCAAGTGTGGTTCCCTCTACTTCTACAGCTCTCCCAGGGCTCCTCCCTGGACCTGGGAGCTGCACCAGACCTTCTGTCTCAGGAGCAGGGGACTTTGTGGCATCCAAACCCCAAGTCCCTACATCTCCGAGCTTGGTTACTGAAGGCTTAAGCCTTCATGAGTTTAATCTTTCCCAACCAGTGAAAGATATCCTTCATGCCTCTAGGAAACCCTCTACTAGGCGTTCCTATGCTTTCAAATGGAAACGTTTTTCCATTTGGTGTGCGCAACAGGGTCTTGACCCTCTAGCACTTCCTTTGAATTCTCTACTGGACTATCTCCTGCATTTTTCCAATGCAGGCCTCAAGACGAATTCAGTACGAGTCCATTTAAGTGCTATTGCAGCATCCTTAAAACCTATAAATGGACAACCTGTCTCCTCTCATCCTCTTATTGCAAGATTCATGAGAGGCCTGACCCTCACTAAGCCTCCCATCCGACCTCCTCCGGTAGCATGGGACTTGAATTTAGTTCTGGGTCAACTTATGAAGCCACCTTTTGAACCGTTGGTATCTACCTCCCTGAAATTTCTTTCCTGGAAGGTTCTTTTCCTTATTGCAGTCACTTCGGCTCGCCGCATCAGTGAACTGCAGGCTTTGGTGGCTAATCCACCTTATACCAGATTTCATCATGATAAGGTGGTCCTTAGGACGAATCCCCACTTTATGCCTAAAGTGGTCTCGCCTTTTCATCTTAATCAAGAGGTATATCTACCTGTTTTTTTCCCGGCTCCTCATGCATCCAGTGCAGAGAGGAACCTTCATACTCTTGACTGTAAAAGAGCTCTCGCCTTTTACCTCAACAGGACTCAGCCACATCGAAAGTCTTCCCAACTTTTCGTGGCTTTTGATCCTTCTCATTTGGGACTTCCAGTCACCAAACGTACACTTTCCAATTGGATTGCTCAGTGTATTTCTTTTGCTTACCAGAGTAAGAACATTTCTCTGGAAGGCCATGTCACCACTCACAATGTGCGAGCCATGGCCACTTCTATGGCTCATCTTCACTCTGTGTCCATAGATCAGATCTGTCGAGCAGCCACTTGGGCCTCGGTTCATACCTTCACAGCCCATTACTGCTTGGACAAGGACTCCCGCCGGGATGCCTTGTTTGGTCAGGCTGTCCTCAAACACCTGTTCCTTACTTAAACAACTCCTGCCCACCTTCCCTTGATGGATGCCTGAGATCCATACGAAGATGGTTTACCCTTGGAGGGGGATCTCCCAGGCATCTTAGCTAGGGAGTCCCCATATGTGAGGACTTATTCCTGCTTGTTCCTGGAGATAGCACAGTTACTTACCTGTAACAGGTGATCTCTGGGAACAGCAGGAATAAGTCCTCACAACCCACCCACCTCCCCTAGGAGTTGTATCTCTATCTATCTATCTTCCTTTCCTCTCTCGCTATTGTCTCAGCTTTAAACTCGAACTGAGGAGAGCTGGTCAGGAAGGCGGGAAGGCAGCGCGCATGTGCAGTGGAAGGCCCCAAAAGTCTTTCATCTGAAAGGCTGGGGAGCTTTCCCGCGCAGGCTCCGTCGGTACCGACGTACCCATATGTGAGGACTAATTCCTGCTGTTCCCAGAGATCACCTGTTACAGGTAAGTAACTGTGCTTTACGCTCATTACTGGACCCAGAGGATTTCAGAACCATCTTCCAAGCACTCATCTTGCCGCATTTTGATTTCGCCAATTCAATTCTACAAGGTCTCCCACAATCCACCCTAAGTTCTCTACAACTTGCTATGAATTCTGCTGCAAGGGTTCTACAAGGAGCGTCCAGGAATGATCATGTGACACCAATCCTCAAGCAGCTTCACTGGCTCCCAATACAAGCCAGGCTCATATTCAAAACACTGATTCTCACGTACAAGGCCATCCATGGCTTGTCAGCCAATTCACTAACTGACCTCATACAAACTGTACCACCAATAAGATCCAGAAGACAATCATCACTAAACACTCTAACAATGCCAAAGGCCATAACAACTTGCAGCCGATCAACAGCGAATAGAGCCTTCATGTTTTGCGCCCCAAAACTCTGGAACTCCCTACCACCTGACATACGTGCTTTAACCGATCTAACCCAGTTCAGAAGAGCCCTAAAATTTAACCTATTTATCAAATTTTACCCTACATAAAGTTCAAAGGAATAGCCTTACCACAAACTTAACTACAATCACCTCCTGACCCTTGCACTACTGCTATTTTATGTAAATAGTTTTTTCATGCTATAGAACTAATTGAATATTTATTCTATGTATATAGTTCTCCCATGTTATCCAAGTTTATACTCCTGTTATATGTAATACCGAACAGCCTGTTGTTCTGGTCTTTGTGTTCATCTGTAAACCGCGCTGATTATAAATAGTGCGGTATATAAAAAACTGAAATAAAATAATAAATAAATAAATATATGTCTGTATTTTTACTTCTATGATCATTATTTGGTGATTACAGATGTTAGCAGTCTGGCTTTCCAGTTACTATGTCATTTATTTTGTTTTTACTTTTTAATTATTTTAATTAATGTTTATATTGTTTATTAATTATTTATTTGATGTTTTAATTATTATTGTTTGTTTCTTTGAGGTTTGCACCCTATAATATCCCCCTGAAGAAGGCTGTCTGGTCGAAACGCGTAGGGGTAATAAAAAAGGGGTTTGTTCAAACCTGAAAACTGTGCCGGTCTGGGTATCTGTTCTTTTTGTCCCAATACATCAACATTGACATCGCTAAGATCTTTCCTCATGGCCCAAGGAGCTGCACTGAACGCTAGTGATGTATCGACATCAATAAGATATCAGTTCCACTCCACTTCAAGCATTGATAGAGTTGACTGGGAATGGTCACTCTCCAATTCCTACCTGAAGAAAAGGAAGCATTTGTCCTCTACTTCAACATCAAGGATCCGTGACACCAAACATAGGGTAGAGGCTGAGGTGCATCTGTGTTGCAGCTCATTGGAACAATGTCATGAGCAACAAGGCATCGAAGGAACCAGTTACCTCAAAGAGACCCTGACGTAAGGACTGCTCAACCTCCTTGGTATTGGTGGTGTTGCAACATCCTCTAAGGGTCTGAGATCAGCCTGCCAACACTCCCTGGCAGATTCCAGAGACATTGACCAATTCTAGTGCAACTCGCCCATCTTTGTCAATGGCAGCCCTCAAGGAGCAGCTCTTGAAGAACTTCAAGATGAAAGTCTTATTCGCAAAGTACGAGGCAGCTGTTCAACTGCACTGACACTGGTACATCGACATCGAACTGTGGGACATTTTCAAATGCTTCTTTAGAGTTGGGAGTGGTCATGGCGACTAAAGAAGGGCGAATGTGATCCCTCTACACATAAGCAAATGCATACTAGATCCATAGATCCTGTGTCAATTTTAAAGGACCCCCTCATTGAATTATTGCAGGCATGTCCAACAGGTAGATCATGATCTATCTATAGATCACAGAAGGGTCAGAGGTAGATCGCCAGCCCCACTTGGCTCCATCTCTCAAGCAGCTCGCCCCGTCGCTAGGAGAGAGCTCGTGCCAGCAGGTCGTCTGCCGAGGGCTTGCGGCTGCTGATGATTCTTTGCCTGTTTTTTTTCCCTGCTTGCGGGAATGTTGCCTGCGCGTGTATTGGGGGCGCTAGTTTGTGGGTACCCCAGGGGGCCGCCGCCCACGCCCCGTGATGAGACGCCACAGGCCCAGCTTCATACATGGTCTCCTGCCTCTCAGCATCACCCATTCCTTCCCCTGCCCCAACACCCCTTAGAAGTGTGTTATATACCGGGTGATATCCATTTGCCCGGGCTTTACCTGAATACACTTACCGTATTAGTTGTGTCGTGTGCTGGTCATTGGTCGCTTTATAGTTCACTTTCATTAAATGTTTTCGGGCAGACACAACAAAGTGTCAAGAATTTGGTAATTTTGGCAGGCTTTTCCAATTTTGTTCTAACTTGCCTATGCCTTGCCTTCGAATTGGTTCAAACCACTGTGACTTTTGTTTGCCTCTGCAATTTTATTTCACCTTGCCTTTGCGTTGATTCTACACTGTGTGCAGAATTTATTAAATTGCGTGTGGTGGTATTTGAACTTGTTTGGCAGTATTTGATTTTATCTGGTTTGCTGGACAGGTGTTTGCGTTTTTTTGATGATTGTTTGGTGGTATTTGATTATTGGTGCCAGTATGATGAATTCTTATTTTTACTTTTAGAACTGCATGTGTGGTTTTGGCATCTCCAGTCCTTGTATTGCACATCATCCAGAGGTCTTCAGTTCCTGTTGATCTTTAATACTTTGGGACAGTGACAGTTTTGGACCAGATTCAGCCAGTGTTTATACTAACTTAGCAGACTTGGCCTTCTTACATCCAGCCATCCCAGTATAACGAAGATGAGTGTTCCAAAGAAGAGCAAAACCTACCACTTTCATTATGAATGGGAAATGGACTACTTCATCATGGTGAAAGACAAGTGTTGTTGTCCAATTTGTAATGACCCAGTATCCTTGCCCAAAAAGGGCAATCTGGAATGTCATTATAAGGCTCTGCATAGCAATAAGTTTGATGCTGATTTTCCACCCAAAAGTGAAATTCGTAAACTGAAGCTCAAAGAACTTAAATTGAAATTGGCTACTCAGCAACAGTTGATGGCGAAGCCAAGGTCACATTTGGTCAATGCAACCATAGCATCCTTCAAGGTCAGCAACCTGATCGCAAAGAAATGCAAACCTTTCACTGAAGGGGAATTTGTAAAAGATTGTTTTCTTCAAGCAGATGGCAATCTTTTTGAAGGATTTAAAAAGAAGAAAGAGATCATAGCTGCTATTCAAGATGTACAATTGTCAAGAAACACCGTCGTGCGGCGAATAGAAAAGATGTGTGGAGATACAACTGAACAATTGTTGGAGGATGCTTCAAATAGTGTTGCTTTCTCACACCAACTGGATGAATCTACAGACATAAGAGACATAGCCCAGTTACTAGTCTTTATCCGGATGGTTTTTGAAGACTTCAGTGTTAAAGAACTACTACTTGGAATGATTTCTTTAAAAGGGAGAACTACAGGTCAGGAAATATTCAGTTCTTTCCATTCTTTTGTGACAAAGTGTAATCTTCCATTTCATAGACTTGTTTCCATCACTACTGATGGAGCAAGGGCAATGACAGGTGAGGTTAATGGTTTCATAGCCCTCTGTAGACAGCATGACGACTTCCCAGATTTCCTTTCTTACCACTGCATCATTCACCAGCAAGTTTTGGCAAGCAAGAGACTCAATACAAAGACTGTCATGGATATCACTTTCAAAATTGTAAATTCAGTTCGTGGAAGATCACTTCAAAGACGGGTTTCAATCTTAATCTTAATGAAGGGGCAGCGGAAATCATTTTGCACACAGATGTAAGGTGGCTAAGTAGGCACAAATTTCTGCAAAGATTTTGTGATTTACTGAATGAAATAAGTTTTTTGAAGGAGAGATGACCAAACAGAGTTGGAATATGAGGAGTGGTTATGTGATCTGGCATTTCTCGCTGACTTTACAGGTGAAATGATATGAACCTTGAACTACAAGGTAAAAACAAATGCATTGGCGAGATGATGAGTACAGTTTCATCCTACAAGAGCAAATTTGAACTAATGACTGACCTTGCAAACAACACTTTTGATCATTTTCCTAATAAGCAGGACCATCTGGGACAATATCCAAATTTTGTTTTTCAGAACGAGAAGTATGTGACAGAAATCTGTTCTGTTATTCAGGAATTTGAAAATAGATTCTGCGACTTCCAAAAAATTGGAACAGTTGTGGAGTACTTGTCATACCCATTCAAAGTAGATATGGACATTAAAGAAACTGCAGCTGCTATCAGTAAAAATTACTCATTGAACAAACCATCTTATAAACAAAATATTAACCCTTAAAAATGACATTTTTCTCAAGACCCATTTTGAGCAAGAAACGTTTTGGAAGTTAGTGCCTAAAGACAAATTTCCCAACTTGAGAAGATGCAGTGAAGCTGTACACTCCAGTTTCGGTTCAACTGTGAATCTGCGTTTTCCCATCTGAAAATGACAAAGAGTACACAACGTTCAAACATGACAGATGAACATCTCGAGGATTCCCTGAAACTGGCCCTCATGCAATATTCACCCAACTTCAAAAAGCTGTTGAATGAAATGCAGGCTCAGACATCTCATAGTAGGTACTTCAGGCCGGAAGGTCGGGGGTTCAAATCCCACTAGAGGACAGCAACCTTGGGCTGGAAGGACTGGGGTTTCTAGTCCCACAGGTGCTCCTTGTGGTCTTCGGCAAGCCACTTAACCCTCCATAGCCCATGTTCCCTGTAAAATAGTTATCTCCAAGATATAATGCCCTGTTCAATGTAATTTCAGTTTGTTCAATGTAAACCGCACTGATGCAGAATAGAGCGGTATATAAGAGAATGTAAATAAATAAATAAATAATAAATAAATCTCACTAATGAGCAAGAATGAAATATTAAAGATTGTGCAGGATCAGCCTGGATCAATACTCAAAACCCAAATTTAACACAAATTACTCAATAAAAGTTAAAGAAAGTTATTAAGACAGTTAAAGAAAGTTATTACTCAATAAAACTTTAAGAAAAAATGTACTTTCCATTTCCCTCGCAGTTCTTACTGGATGTTCGTCTCTGTTTTGTTTTTGCTTAATAGCTGATCACATCCAAGTAAACGACAGAAGGTTCATTAAAAATGGGGGGGGGGGGAACTTGGTGTGATCGTGTTGGAGGTGCAGGGGGTCTGTTTGAACGGCCCTGGGACTGTTGCCGCTGGGAACCTTGCTTGGGACGCCTTACCTTCCCCCTAACATCGGACAGGCATCGTGGGGACAGCCTGTAGCCATCGTGGTCCTTCCCATCTCTATAAATTTACCCATGTTTTTTGACCGCGGAGCGGGTCTGCGGGGCGTGGTCCAAAGGGGCGGGTCCAAAGGGCCGAGACCCGCCCCTTTAGCGCCACAGCGGCGAAAGAAGTTTGTTTTAGTTTCTGGTTGGGTTGACATTTCTTGTTTTGAGTTTGGCTATTATGGGGAAAAGGAAAGCTAAAACTGGGCGAGGATTAGTGGGTGGGTCAGCAGATAAAGTCGTTTCTGTTGGCCCCTTTGATAAACATCTTGTTCCGCGGCCTTTAGCTCAGTCCTCCCCTGAGGGGCCTCCCTTAGTTCTGGAGGGAGGTCCCCTCCACCTTGTCCTGCTTCTCTATCGCCTTCAGCTTCTACCGGGGAGTCTTCTGATCAGGTAAGGGGTAATACTAATGTGGTGGTGAGTTTGCCTAAACCGGTTCAGTTGGCAGGGGCTGGGGGCTCTTCTGGACTCCCAGTTTTGCCACCTGATATGGAGGTTACTTTAAAGGATCTGTGGGGAGCTTTAAAATCTATTAATGATAAGATGTCCTCAACGCCAAGTTCCTTATGTGATTTCTCTCAAGAAACGGTTGTTTCTTTGCAACATCTTGATGGAAAGGTTTCCCTGTGGATGCAGCTTTTGTTAGGTTAGAATCCCAGGTCCTTCTGTTGCATACTGCTAACATAGTAGGGATCAAAGATTCCTTGATTCTGCATAACAAGGTGGAAGCTCTTGAAAATTCCTTACATTCTTGTAACCTACGGTTTTTGAATTTTTCTTATACTTCCCTACTTGCTCCAAAAATCCTTTTAGATAAATATTTGAAAGAAGTTTTGCTCATCAATGATTCTATTGAAGTTTCCAAGCTTTATTATTTTCTGTCTAGTTCTAAACAAGTTGATCCCATTGAAGGAGAGCTTGATGTGATTGAGCCCTCTATTTCAAATCTGACTGCTTTTTTTGAAGACTCCCTAGAAATGATTAATTTGAGGTCCACGTTAGTAGTGACTTTGAAATCTTTAGAATGTAAACAGGGTATTCTTAAGGCGTTTTTCAAGTTTAAGTCAGCTACTTTCTGTGGACACAGGGTGAACATTTTTCCGGATGTTTCGAGTAGCATCCAACTCAGGAGGATGCTTTTTTTTTAGCTTTAAAGCCTCAAGTTCTGAATTTGGGTACTACATTTTTTCTACGCTTCCCCTGTAAGTGTATTATAAACTATGACGGTGCTACATATATTTTTTCAGATGTTGCTCATTTGGAAAAGTTTATTTTGGAACGGCAGGGTTTAACTGAGGTGGTTAGAGGTGAATAATTGTTTTAACTCCTAATATGTGGGCATTTTATGCCTTATTTGCGTGTCCTTTCTGTTTTGCATTTTATTTTCATATCCAGGTTCCCATAATATGGACTTCATCAGATGTTACTTTTGTATTACTTTGCTGTATTTCTTTCTTAGCTGATTGCTCTGTATTTTTGGTTGGTTTTGTTATACTGATTAAAATCCATAAATTAAAAAAAAATGGGGGGGGGGGGGAGAAAGAGTAGTTACTCACCTGTAACAGGTGTTCTCCAGGAGCAGCAGGAATCAGTCCTCACATATGGGTGTCATCGGCGCCGATGAAGCCCCAGCGGAGCATTTCCCCAATTTTCCATGAAAGCCTTTGGGAATGCTGGCACGCATGCGCGGTTCCCTTCCCGCCTAAAGATGCCATCTTACCTCAGTCAAATGACATAGCTAAGAAAAGCACACAAAAATGTAAAAACAAACTATGTACAACTGCAACTCCAAGGGGAGGAGGGAGGGTTGTGAGGACCGATTCCTGCTACTCCTGGAGAACACCTGTTACAGGTGAGTAACTATTCTTTCTCCAGGACCAAGCAGGAAGTCAGTCCTCACATATGGGTGACTCCCTAGCTCTGGGCAACCAGGAACCCAGGCTGAACAAGAGAACTCCCTCTAGTCACAGCATCAAAGAAAGGCTTTTCAAGGACACAACCTCCACCGGTAGCCCAACAGAGGGCAGGAGTTGCCTAAACCTCAAAGAGATTCCGGAGTACTGCTTGGCCAAAAGCACTGTTCCTACGGGACTCCCTCTCCAGACAGTAATGGGCCGCAAAAGTCTGGCTTGAAGACCAAGTTGCAGCCCTGCAGATGTCTACCAAGGGCACAGAGCGGAGATGAGTCACTGAGGCAGCCATTGCCCTGACAAGATGGGCCGTGACCCTACCCTGCAAAGGAAGGTCAGCCGCCTTGTAAGCCCAGGTGATACAGTCAGCCACCCAGATGGACAAGGTACGCTTGGACACAGCCAACCCCAACTTATTGGGGTCAAAGGAGACGAAGAGCTGAGTAGCCCTTCGATGCCCCTGCGTACGGTCAAGGTAGAAGGATAAGGCCCTCCTACAGTCCAGGGTATGCAGGACTGCTTAAGCTTGGCTAGCATGAGGCCTAGGGAAGAATGTTGGAAGAACCACCTCCTGGTTGAGGTGGAAAGATGAGACAACCTTAGGGAGGAACTTTGGATGAGTCCTAAGGACTACCCAGTTCCTATAAATCCTGGTGTAAGGTCTATCACAGACAAGGGCCTGAAGCTCACTCACTCGCCTAGCCGAGGTGAGGGCTATCAGGAAGAGAGTCTTCCAGGAAAGGAAGCGTAGAGGGCAAGTAGCCATCGGCTCAAAGGGTGGACGAGCCAGTTGCTCCAAGACCACATTCAGCTCCCACTCAGGAGCAGGACGACGGATGGGGGGCTTGAGCAAAAGCAAGCCCCTGAGAAAGCGGGACACCAAGGGGTGACCTGACAGAGAATGTCCCTCCACCAGTGAGTGGTGAGCTGCTAGAGCTGAGAGGTGAACCCAAACAGAATTGGACTTAAGTCCCTGATTTGATAAGTGCAGTAAGTACTGAAGCACTACAGGCACAGTACAGGAGAAAGGATCTTCTGTACGTAGCTGACACCACACAGAAAACCTCTTCAGTTTGAGGGCATAGGTTCTCCTACTGGATTGTTTCCTAGAGGCTAGGACAACCTCCTCAACTTCCTGAGGTAGGCCCCAGGGAGCCAAAATTACCCTTGCAGCCTCCAGGCCATCAAATTGAGAGCTTTGAGATTGGGGTGCAGAAGGGAACCCTGCTCCTGTGAGAGAAGGTAGGGCTGCAACCCCAGAGACAGTGGGGAATCCACTGCCAGCTGAAGCAGAAGTGGAAACCAAGGCTGCCTCAGTCACCTGGGAGCTACCAGCAGGACCGAGGCCTTGTCCTGAAGAGTCTTGAAAAGAGTTCGGGCCACCAAGGGCGTGGGAGGAAACGCATACAGGAGGCCCTGAGACCAGGACATCAGAAAAGTATCTGGTGCTATCCTCAAAGGATGCGGTTGCCTGGAGCAGAACATGGGCAGTTGCTTGTTCAGTGGACTGGCAAAGAGATCTAACAAAGGGAGACCCCACTTTAGGAAGATCTTTTGAATGACCAAGGGATGCAGCTGCCACTCGTGAGGCTGCAAAATTCTGCTCAACCGGTCGGCCAGGCAGTTCTCCTGGCCTGGAAGGTACACCGCCTTGAGAAGCATGTTGTGCTTCAGGGCAAAGGAACAAAGGTCCTGAGTCTCTCGACAAAGGAGCTTGGACCCAGTCCCACCCTGTTTGTTCACATAAAACATGGCTACCTGGTTGTCTGTTTGAATCAAGACTGAGCGGTGAGCTAGGGCCGGAGAAAAAGCCTTGAAAGCTAAGCGGATAGCTCAAAGTTCCAGGAGATTGATTTACTGGGCTGCCTCCCAGGGAGACCAGAGGCCCTGAGTGCACTTGTCTAGACAATGAGCACCCCAGCCTTTCAGAGAGGCGTCGGTGGTGAGGACCACCGAGTATTCTGGAATTTGGAAGCGCATCCCCTTCAGCAGATTGGGTGGATGTAGCCACCAGCTGAGGGAGGCCAGAAGGGGTCTGGACACCTTTATCCTGTCTCTTAGGCGGCCTGTGGCCTGAGACAGCACAGTTACTTACCTGTAACAGGTGATCTCTGGGAACAGCAGGAATAAGTCTTCACATATGGGTATCGTCGGTACCGACGGAGCCTGCGCGGAAACGCTCGCCAGAGTCCAGTAAGAAAGCTTTTGGGAGCATCCCACAGCGCCTGCACACTGCCTTCCCGCCTTTCCTAACCGCCTCTCTCCAGTTCGAGTTTTAAAGCTGAGACAAAGAGAGAGAGAGGAAAGGAAAGATAGAAAGAGAGATACAACTCCTAGGGGAGGTGGGAGGGTTGTGAAGACTTATTCCTGCTGTTCCCAGAGATCACCTGTTACAGGTAAGTAACTGTGCTATCTCCAGGAACAAGCAGGAATGAGTCTTCACATACGGGGACTCCCCAGCTAGAGATGCCAGGGAGATCTCCAAGGTTGTGAGTCCCTGAGAAGGGCTCTACCTCACCACATGAATCTCGGGCATCCAACCAGGGATGGGGGGTAGGAGTTGATTAGGTATGGAACAGGTGTTTGAGAACAGCCTGACCAAACAAGGCATCCCGGCGGGAGTCCATGTCCAAGCAGTAATGGGCTGTAAAGGTATGAACCGAGGCCCAGGTGGCCGCTCAACAGATTTGGTCGATGGACACAGAGTTTAGATGAGCCATAGAGGCTGCCATGGCCCTCACATTGTGAGCTGTGACATGGCCCTCCAGAGAAAGGTTCTTACTCTGGTAGGCGAAAGAAATACACTGAGCAATCCAACTGGACAGAGTTCTCTTAGAGACTGGAGGTCCTAAATGAGAGGGATCAAAAGCAACAAAATGTTGAGAGGACTTTCTATGTTGCTGTGTCCTTTGTAAGTAAAAACCAAGCGCTCTCTTACAATCCAGGGAATGCAGATTCCTCTCTGCACTTGATGCATGAGGTCCTGGAAAAAAGACAGGTAAATACACCTCCTGGTTCAGATGAAAAGGTGAGACCATTTTAGGCATAAAGTGTGGATTAGTTCTGAGGACTACCTTATCATGATGCAACAGTGTATAAGGATGATTAGCCACCAAGGCTTGAAGCTCACTGATACGGCGAGCTGAGGTGACTGCAATGAGAAAAATAACCTTCCAGGAAAGGAATTTCAAGGAGGTAGTGGCTAAGGGTTCAAAGGGTGGCTTCATGAGCAGGCCAAGAACCAAATTCAAATCCCATGCCACTGGAGGTGGTCTAATGGGAGGTTTAGTTAAAAGAAGGCCTCTCATGAATCTTGCAATAAGAGGATGAGAGGAAATAGGCTGTCCATTGAGAGGCTTCAGGGATGCTGCAATAGCACTCAAATGGACTCTTACTGAATTCGTTTTCAGGCCTGCATGGGATAAATGCAGCAAATACTCTCGTAAAGAATTCAGAGGTATTGCAAGAGGGTTAAGACCCTTCTCTGCACACCAAATGGTAAACCTTTTCCATTTAAAAGCATAGGAACGTCTAGTGGAAGGCTTTCTGAAAGTATGAAGGATATCCTTCACCTGCTGAGAAAGATGCAAATCTTGAAGGTCTAGGCCTTCAGCAACCAGGCTCTGAGATGAAGAGACTGGGGATTTGGGTGCCACAACGTTCCCTCCTCCTGGGACAGGAGGTCTGGAGCAGATTCCAAGTCCAGGGAGGGAGCTTGAGAGAGATGAAGAAGTAGAGGGTACCACACTTGGCGTGGCCAACGTGGAGCTATGAGGATCATAGACCCCTTGTCTCTCTGAAGCTTGAACAGTGTCTTGGAAATTAGGGGAATGGATGGAAAGGCATAGAGGAAGTCTTGCCCCCAATAGAGGAGGAAGGCATCCCTGGCCTGAACTCCCTGACACGGAATCCTGGAACAGAACCGGGGAAGTTTGGCATTCCACGGACTTGCAAACAGGTCTATGTCTGGGGTTCCCCAAATTTGAAAGATCCTGGTTATCTGGTCCGCATGGAGGGACCATTCGTGTGGAATCAGAACTCGACTGAGTCTGTCTGCCCAAGAGTTTTGAACCCCTGGAAGATACACTGCCATGAGATGAATTTGATGCTCTCTGGCGAAGGCCCACAATCTCAAAGCTTCGTTGCAAAGTGACAGAGAGCCAGTCCCGCCCTGCTTGTTCACGTAGAACATGGCTACTTGGTTGTCCGTGTGGATGAGGACTGTCTGGTAGCTGAGCATGGTGTGGAAGACTCTGAGAGCTAGAAAAATTGCTCTGAGCTCTAAGAGGTTGATATGTAGAGATGTCTCCTGTGGAGACCAGATGCCCTGGGTGGAGAGATCTTGTAGATGAGCTCCCCAACCCTTTGGAGAGGCATCTGTTGTAAGAATTGCTTGGGGTAGCAACTGTTGAAAGGGGGACCCCAGCAACAGATTCTGAGTGGACTTCCACCACTGGAGAGACCAAAAGAGGCGACTGGAGGTTGCTATTTTGTCTGACAGGCACCCTGATGCCTGGGTCCATTGGGTGGACAGAGTCCACTGAGCTGCCCGCATGTGAAGGCGAGCGTAGGGAACCACATGCACGGTGGATGCCATGTGGCCTAACAGTTGTAACATCTCTCGAGCAGTTAAATGGGACTTTAAATGAATTTGAGAGGCTAACTGCACCAAGCGTAGGCAACGGGCCTGAGGAACATAGGCCCTTGCAGTTGTGATATCTAGCAAGGCCCCTATGAACTCCAGTGACTGAGTAGGGGTGAGTTGTGATTTTGGGATGTTTATTACAAGCCCCAGATACTGAAGAACACGCCTTGTGCAGGCTAGGGAAGCCTGGGCCTCTGACTGGGGGAGCTCGGATGAGCCAGTCGTCCAGATATGGGAATACAAATATTCCTAGAGTTCGTAGAAATGCAGCTACTACTGGCATGCATTTTGTGAACACTCTTGGAGCAGAGGCCAGACCGAAAGGAAGCACTCTGTATTGGTAGTGCTTTCCCTGATAAAGGAACCGAAGGAACCTTCTGTGTGTTGGATGGATGAGGACATGGGTGTACACATCCTTGAGATCTAGAGAACAAAGCCAATACTGACTCTGAAGGTATGGAAGGAGAGCACCGAGAGAAATCATCTTGAATTTCTCCTTGCATAGAAACTTGCTCAATTCTCTGAGATCTAATATGGGTCTGTAGCCCCCTGTTTTCTTTGGAATAAGAAAATAGGGGGAGTAGAACCCTGAACCCTGTTGAAGAAGGGGTACTTCTTTTATTGCCCTTTGGGCAAGAAGGGTAGCAATCTCCTGACCCAGAAGGTCGAGGAGAGAAGTTGGAGAATTGAACTGTTTCACCATGATGTGAGGAGGAAGGTTTAAGAAATGAAGCTTGTACCCCTCCCTTATGATGGAGAGGGTCCATTGCTCTGCTGTGATTTGTTCCCATCTGGGAGCAAAATGAGCTAACCTTCCTGGAATGGTGAGAGGCTCTGGTTCTTCCAGAGCCAGAAAGGCTAAGTTCTCTATTTTTAAGTCAAAGGCCCTGAGGAGGCTGAGGCTCTTGGGCTGTAGCAGTCCTTGCAGCCTTAGGCTTGGCTTGTTTAGGTTGTAGCTGACGCTTTGCAGCAAAACGACCTGCAGAAGATGCCTGGTGACCATAACCAGGGTAATATTTCCCTTTTTAGGGAAAGAAAGCCTTTTTGAATAACCTTTTTCTAGCAGGAGCAGAAAAAGACTTTGAAAGTCTATCTAAGGCAGAATTTTCAGCGTCCATCTGAGTGGCCTTTGCTTACCCAGTCCTTGCCAAAAAGGTTTTCACCTGTACAAGGAAGATTTCCTAATCCATCCTGGACCCAGGGTTCCAAATCAGAAGCTTGTAACCAAGCAAGTCTGCGTGCACCTATGGCAATAGCCGAGGCTCTGCTGGCACACTCAAAAGAGTCAAAGGCTGCACGGTTGGAAAATTTGGAAACATCCTGGGCATGTTTAAGCCAGGTGAGAAACTCCTCCCTTTTATCTTCTGAGATAAAAGGAGATAAAGTTAGCAGATGATCGGTAACCTCCTTTAGAAACATCCCCATATAGAGACTATAGGAGTTGATTCTGGCAGTAAGCATATTGGCCTGGAAAATTCTCCTGCCAAAAGCATCTAAGGTTCTGCATTCTCTTCCTGGAGGATTAGATGAGTGTCTTTTTGCACTCTTTATCTTTTTCATAGCAGACTCCACCACAATAGAGTGGTGAGGAAGCTGAGTCTTATGAAAGCCAGGACAAGGAGGAACACGGTACATGGTGTCCAACCTGCGAGAATGAGGGGAAGTAGTAAGAGGTGTCTCCCATATGCCCAACATGTGATCATAAAGGATCTCATGAATTGGTAAAGTAGCTGCCTCTTTAGGAGCCTTAGGATATTGTAAGATATCTAATTTCTTGGCTCTAGGCTCTGGTTCAGGGGCCACTGAAATAGAGAGGCCCCTGGCCACTTCCCTAATGAAGTCTTGAAAAGACAAGTCTTCTGGAGGAGACATTCTCCTTTTTGGAGAAGAGGGCTCCTGAGGAAGGAGTACCGATGCTTCGACAGAAGCCTCTGATTCATCAGAGTCTTCGGAGGAATCGAAGTATCGCCTGTCTGGATGCTCTTGCAGAGCCCGATAAGCGTACCGAGTGGTATCGACATCGGGAGTGATCGGTACTGATTCGGTACCGATGGGCATCACAGGACAGGGTACAGCTGCAGTCAACACCGAAGCCGATGTCGATGCAATCGGTAACTGCACCGGAACCGATATCGGTGCCGGTGCCGGAACCGATACCGACAACGGAGTTTGTTGCGGTACGGGAGGCGTCGCAGCTTGTATGAATGCTGTGATGGCACGCTGCATGGTCAGAATATTCTGATCCATCGACGCAACCAATGTCTGGATGTCGGTACCAGTGGAGACCACCGGTACCCCAGAACATGGCAACAGGTGATCGGTCGAGGCCACGCCATCAATGTCAACCTGTGACCCCATAGATGAAGCTTTGGAAGCCGGAGCTTCCTGCCGGGGTAATTTTGCCGGTGCAGGATCCTTGAGAGCAAGCCCGGAGGCATCTCGATACTTAGAGGGAGATCTACCCTTCGAGGACCGGCTGGACTTATGTTTGGTTACCTGAGATCCATGGGAGGAAGAAGCAGCCCTGGAAGATGTCGATGCCACCGAAGCTGCATCAGAGGGAAACAGGGTACTGAGCTTTGCCGCTCGATTCTGTCGACCTCTTTTAGACATCATGGAACAGGACTCACAATCGGTGATGGAGTGGTCAGGACCCAAACATTTTAGACACCAGTCATGGATGTCGGTGATAGAAAGAGTACCGCTTCACTTCGTGCACTTTTTAAACCCGGAAGCGGGCTTTTCCATGAGGAAAATTCTTCTAGTCCTGAGGCCCAAAAGGAAAAATTGCACAGAAGTGGGAAACGGTAGGGGTTTTTAAGAAGAAAAAAGAAAAGACCGGCGGTACCTGACCGACGTCGAAGAAGGCAGACGCGCGACCAAAGAAATAAAGAAAAATAAAGAACTTCTTCAGCGGTGACAGGAACACGACCTGCTGGCTCCGTGGAAAAGAAGAACTGGAGAGAGGAGGGAAGGTAGCACGCAGGCGCTGTGGGATGCTCCCAAAAGCTTTCTTACTGGACGCTGGGGAGCGTTCCCGCACAGGCTCCGTCGGTACCGACAATACCCATTTGTGAAGACTCATTCCTGCTTGTTCCTGGAGATCACCGAGTCCGAAGGCACCACTGTGCAGGCCTCATATGGAGCCTGGCATTGGGAGTCACATGCACTGTCGAAGCCATATGGCCTAGAAGCCTGAGGCAGAGTCTGGCGGAGACCAGGGGCTTGTTTAGAAACTGTTTGGCCACATCCATCAGTCTTTGGGCCCTGTCTTCTGGCAAGAATGCCTTTGCCAGTCGAGAATCCAACCTTGCCCCTATGAACTCCAAGTTCTGGGAGGGGAGCAAAGTGGATTTTGCGAAGTTTATGACAAAGCCCACGTTTTGAAGCAGAGCAATGGTTCTGAGGGTGACTTGTCTGGCCTCCAGGGATGTCTGACCCCTGATGAGCCAGTCGTCCAGATAGGGAAAGACAAAGATGCCTTGATTTCTCAGGTAGGCCTCCACAACTGCCAGGCACTTGGTAAAGACCCTGGGAGCGGAGGTCAGGCCAAAAGGTAGTACTCTGTAGTGATAATGGTTTCCTCCCACAATGAATCTGAGGTACTTTCTGTGGTCGGGATGAATGAGGATGTGAGTGTACGCATCCTTTAGATCTAAGGAGCATAGCCAATCTCCCTGCTGGAGGTAGGGCAGAAGTGTTCCAAGAGTAAGCATCTTGAACTTCTCTTTCTCTAGGAACTTGTTGAGGTTCCTGAGGTCCAGAATGGGTCAAAGGCCACCGGTCCTTTTGGGTACCAGGAAATACCTGGAGTAGAATCCGTGACCTTGCAAATGGGGAGGCACAGGCTCCACCGCCCTGTCCACCAACAGACCATGAAGCTCTTGTAGAAGAAGGTCTGTGTGCAGGGGAGGACTTGGAGGCTTCCCTGGAAAATATGGTGGAGGCAGTTGGTGAAAATGGAGGGCATAGCCCTTGTGGACTATCTCCAGCACCCAAATGTCCCCGATGATAAGGGGCCACTGGTGGGCAAAGAGGGCGAGGTGACCTCCTGTGCAGGGTTGGGAGAGCAGTGGAGGAGAGGCTACGCTCAAGGAGTCAAAAAACCCCACCCTGCTGAGTGGTAGCAGGGGCCTGAGGCTTGGGGGTCCTCTGCCTACGGGGCCCATTACCCTGGCCCTTGGCTTGCTGACCCTGGGGGGCAGCTTGGACAGCCTGATACTGAGGGTACTGTTTGTAGGCAGTGCCCTTCCTCGGGTAAAAGGACTTTTTACCTGAGCCCTTCTTTTTATGGGAAGGGGCAGAGGTCTTCCTCGACAGCCTTGTCCGGGTAAGGTGCTCGGTCTCGAGCTGAGCGGCCCTCTCGGTCACGGGTTTGCCAAAAAGGTTCTCACCTCGGCAAGGGACATCGACCAACTTGTCCTGAACCCATGGCTCGAGGTCCGATGACTGAAGCCACGCCTGGCATCGAGACGCGATGCCGGCATCCGCAACTCGGGCCGAAGCCTCGAAGCCATCGTAGGCGGCACGGGAAATTAACTTGGAGCATTCCCAAATCCCCGAGGACAAGGTCTTACATCTCTGCAAGGGTTCCCCGGAGAGACCAGCAGAGAATCCAGCCAACTCCTTGGCCAGGTCTCGCAAGTACATGCCCATGTACAGCTGGTAAGACTGGACATGGCAAGCAAGCATAGACCCCTGGAAGCACTTCCTACCGACGCCATCGAGGTTGCGGGTCTCCCTGCCGGGAGGCACCGCAGAGTGCATCTTCTGGCTCTTCAGACGATGCATGGCCGATTCCACAACCATGGAATGGTGTGGTAGCTGTGCTTTCTGGAAACCAGGGCTTTTGCGGAGTCAATAGATGGAATCGACTCGCTTGCTCAGAACCGGCGCCAAGGCCGGTGCCTCCCACATCCGGAAGAGCATCGGAGGAACCGGGACAGTAAAGGCCTCCTTCGGAGGAGAGTCATACTGTACAGCGTCGAGCTCCTCGGCTCGAGGCTCTTCCTCAGGATCGGCAGGGATAGCCAAGGCAGCGGCCATATCCCGGACGAACTCCGAGAACCTAGTGTCCTCCGGAGGGGATCTACTCTGGGGCTCAGACTGCGTTGAGTCCGACTGGACGCACCGAGTCTTAAAAGTATCGGGAGACTCCTCGTCCTCCGTCTCCCAGGCGGACTCATCTGAGGAGTCAGGGTCCAACCCCGCGGGGCCCCGAGGCACCCGCCCTGATGCCGGGGGCACAGGCCTCGACACCCTCGGTCCTGAACGGGAGGTCGAGGGAGACCTTGACCGAGGACGACTGTGAGCCACGAGGGTCTCGAGTATCGGCTCGGTCTCCGGGGTTGACTTCAAAGTCGACGTCCCAGTGGTCAGGGCAGATGCACCAGACAGGCTGGCCATCAGTGCCCGCTGCTGCTCCATGAAGGCAGACATTCTGCACTCCAAGGCTGTCATCCTGAGACAGCTCGGGAGATGCAGCAGCCACCAACTCGGGCCCCGGTGGCGCCGGGCCCGAAGTCGGCTCTCTGGGAGGAGAGTCCACGAGGACTACGGGGCTTACGTGTCCAGCAGACTCAGGCTCCACGCGAGGAACTTTGGCAGGCTTCTCTTGGTCCACGGGCCCGGGACGGCGGTCGGGGGTCTTAGACCTGGCCCTCGAGGGACCAGGGACCTCCTCCAACGCCGCCCTCGCGAGCCGCTTCTTCCTCTTGCGTTCCCGGTTGGGGGACCCCCTGTCCGAGGAGCTTCGACGGCGCTCGGGATCGGAATCCCAAGATGTCGAGGCCTCAGACGAGGTCCGGGCTCGGCCGGAGGCAGAGTCCGAGAAAAACCTTTCCTTCTGATGCTGTCGACTTTTGAGTGCCTTGGAAGACATCTTCCCACATGGCACACACGACTTGGGGTCGTGGTCAGGGCCGAGCCACCGAAGGCAGCAGTCGTGTGTGTTGGTGAGAGACATACGTTTCTTACACCGATCACACTTTTTGAAACCACTGGAAGCCATTGGGGAAAAAAGAGCCCCTGCGAGGTCAAAAGACCGGCCTTCCAGGGAAAAAATGAAAAAGTGCGCGAACGCCAGACACAAAGGGCAAAAACCGAAAAAGAAATAAACGGGCTCGATACCGGTGTACCGAACCTGGCGGGAGGGGAACCGGCGTCGAACCGGAGAAAAATAGCGAAAAATCACCAAAGAAAAAATCACTTTTATCCGGGAGAACAGGACACACGTCCAGTGGGCTTCTCGGAAAAAAAGAGACTGAGGTAAGAAGGCACCTTTAGGTGGGAAGGGAACCGCGCATGCGTGCCAGCATTCCCAAAGGCTTTCATGGAAAGCTGGGGAAATGCTCCGTTGGGGCTTCATCGGCGCCGATGACACCCATATGTGAGGACTGACTTCCTGCTTGGTCCTGGAGAAAGAGTAGTTACTTACCTGTAACAGGTGTTCTCCAGGAGCAGCAGGAATCAGTCCTCACATATGGGTGACGTCGGCGCTGACGGAGCCCCCGTGCGGAGCATTTCCCCAGCTTTCAAGAAAAGCCTTTGGGAATGCAGTGCACCTGCGCGGTCCCCTTCCCGCCCAAGGGTGCCATCTTGCTCAGTCTGATGACATAGCTAAAAGACAACAAAAATCAAAAATAAAGTATATGACTGCAACTCCAAGGGAGGAGGGAGGGTCGTGAGGACTGATTCCTGCTGCTCCTGGAGAACACCTGTTACACTTGAGTAACTACTCTTTCTCCAGGAACAAGCAGGAAGTCAGTCCTCACATATGGGACTCCCCAGCTCTAGGCTACCGGGAACCCAAGCTGAAAAAATGGCTCCCTCTGCAGAGCCTCAGCATCCATTATAAGAATATCCTCTGAGAACGCCCCCGTACGGTAGCCCAACACAAGGGCCGGAGGGAAGGAGTTGCCTAAACCTCAAAGAGATTACGGAGTACCGCCAGTCCGAAAGCACTGTCCCTTCGGGACTCCCTCTCGAGGCAGTAGTGGGCCGCAAAAGTCTGGCTTGAAGACCAAGTAGCGGCTCGGCAGATGTCTGCCAGCGGAACAGAGCGGAGATGAGCTACTGATGCGGCTTTCGCCCTGACACGGTGGGCCGTGACTCGACCCTGCAAGGGGAGGTCGGCTGCCCTGTACGCCCAGGCGATACAATCTGCTACCCAAGTGGACAACGTACATTTGGAGACAGGTAACCCCAACTTATTAGGGTCAAAGGATAAAAAGAGCTGAGTAGCCCTTCGATGCCCCTTCGTACGCTCTATGTAAAAGGACAACGTCCTCTTACAGTCCAAAGTATGAAAGACTGTCTCAGCCCGGCTGGTATGCGGCCTGGGAAAGAATGTCGGAAGAACCACCTCCTGGTTGAGGTGGAAAGAGGAGACAACTTTTGGAAGGAACTTCGGATGAGTCCGAAGGACCACCCTGTTCCTATAGAACCGTGTGTACGGTCTATCAGAAACCAGAGCTTGTAGTTCACTCACACGTCTAGCCGAGCTAACAGGAAGAGCGCCTTCCAAGAAAGGAAGCGTAAATGGTAAGTAGCCATCGGCTCAAACGGTGGGTGAGTAAGTTGTTGCAAGACCACGTTCAAATCCCACTCAGTGACAGGGGGACGAATCGGAGGCTTGAGCAAAAGCAGGCCTCTGAGGAAGCGGGACACCAAGGGGTGAGCCGACAGCGACTGTTCCTCCACTGGTGAGTGATGTGCTGAAAGAGTACTGAGGTGAACCCGAACAGAGTTGGACTTAAGGCCTAGGTCTGATAGGTGAAGTAGGTATTGTAGCACTACTGGCACCAGGCAGGAGAAAGGATCTTCATTGCACTGAGCACACCACATTGTGAACCTACGCCACTTGAGGGCATAGGACTTCCTGGTGGATTGCCTCCTAGAGGCCAAAACCACCTCTTGAACCTCCTTAGGTAGAAGCAAGGGAGCCAGCACTATCCTTTCAACAGCCAGGCCATCAGATTGAGGGACCTGAGATTGGAGTGCAGAAGGGAACCCTGATCCTGAGACAGGAGATCGGGTTGCAACCCCAGAGGGAATGGAGTTTTCACTGCCAACTGCAGAAGAAGTGGAAACCACGGTTGCCTCGTCCATCTGGGAGCTACCAGAATGACCGAGGCCTTGTCCTGTAGAATCTTGAACAGAGTTCGAGCCACCAGGGGTGTGGGAGGAAATGCATACAGGAGGCCTGCCGACCAAGAGATCAGAAAAGCATCTGCTGCCACTCTCAGAGGATGTGGCTGTCTGGAGCAAAACCTGGGCAGCTGACGGATCAGTGGACTGGCAAAGAGATCGATGGATGGAAGTCCCCATCGTAGAAAGAGCTGCTGAATCACCAGTGGATTCAACTGCCATTCGTGAGGCTGGAGAATTCTGCTTAGTTTGTCTGCAAAGAAGTTCTCCTGATCAGATAGATAAACTGCTCTGAGAAACATGCCTTGTTTGACAGCAAAGGGCCTGCGCCTCCTGACATAGGAGTCTGGACCCTGTGCCCCCTTGCTTGTTCACATAGAACATTGCTACCTGATTGTCCATCTGAACTAAGACAGACTGGTGAGAGAGGGCATGAGAAAAAGTCTGTAGAGCCAAGCGGATTGCTCACAGCTCCAAGAGATTGATTTGGTGTGTGGCCTCCCGAGGAGACCAGAGGTCTTGAGTGCACGTGCCCTGACAACGTGCACCCCAGCCCTTTAAAGAAGCATCTGCCGTCAGCACCCTTGTGTGTGCTGGGGCCTGAAAGGGTACCCCCCTGAGAAGGTTTGGGAGATGTAGCCACCACTGCAAGGAGTCCAAGAGCGGTTTGGACACCATTATTCTGTCTCGGAGGTCGCCTGTGGCCTTCGCCCACTGAGCTCTGAGGCACCACTGAGCTGCCCGCATGTGCAGAATGGCATTCGGGGTCACATGTACCGTGGATGCCATGTGGCACAGGAGCCACAAGAAGTGTTTGGCAGGGATCTGAGAATTGCTTAGGAACTGGTTGGCCAGGTCCATCAGTCTGTGGGCCCTGTCTTTAAGCAAGTAAGCCCTTGCCTGAAGGGTGTCTAATCTTGCTCCTATAAACTCTAGGTTCTGTGAGGGAAGCAAAGTGGACTTTGCATAGTTTATGACAAAGCTCAGATGCTGAAGAAGAGAGACAGTGCGAGGGGTGACTTGTCTGGCCTCCTGGAGAGACTGACCCCTGATGAGCCAGTCATCCAGGTATGGGAAGACAAAAACCCCTTGATTTCTGAGATAGGCCGCCACCACCGCCAGGCATGTGGTGAAAACCCTGGGGGTGGAAGTTAGGCCAAAGGGAAGTACCCTGTACTGAAAATGGTTTCCTCCCACCACAAATCTGAGATATTGTCTGTGATCTGGATCAATGAGGATGTGAGTATAAGTATCCTTTAGGTCTAAGAAGCATAGCCAATCTCCCTGCTGGAGGTAGGGCAGCAGTATCCCAAGGGTAAGCATCTTGAACTTTTCCCTCTCCAGAAACTTGTTTAGGTTTTGCAAGTCTAGGATAGGCCGGAGGCATCCTGTCCTTTTTGGTACCAGAAAGTACCTGGAGTAAAAGCCTTGCCCTTTCAGGTAGTGAGGCACCGGTTCCACCGCCTGTTCCTTAGAAGACTTGCCAACTCCTGAAGGAGGAGGTTTCTGTGCAGAGGGAGTCTTGGAGGCTCCACTGGGAAGTAGGAGGGGGTATCTGGTGGAAGTGGAGCATATAGGCTTGTTGGACTATGCTAAGGATCCAGGTATCCCCTGTTATGGCTGGCCACCTGTAGGCATACAGGGGCAGCCGACCTCCTGTGTTGAGTGGAGCCAGTTGTGGAGAAGAGGCTATGCTGTGGGAGTCAAAACCCCGCTCCCCGCTGGGCAGGAGCCGGAGCTGGTGGCTTGGGGGGGGGGTCTTCTGCCTACGGGGCCCATGCCCCTATCCCTTGGCCTGCTGGCCCTGTTGGGGAGCTGGAGAGGCCTGATAGTGAGGGTAGGATTTGTAGGCAGCACCCTTCCTCGGGAAAAAGGACTTTTTCCCCTGAGTCCTTCATTTTCTGAGAAAGAGCAGACGTTTTCCTGGACAGCCTTGTCCTGGTGAGAGTTGTTGCCAAAAAAGCATCTTTCAGGAAATGGAAAAAAGAGCCAAACGACGAAACCTGGAAACAGCACAAGCACTGGCAAGTCAAATGCAAGGCATTGATAAGGCAGGCAATGGGAGAATTTGAGAAGAAGCTTGCTGCAGAAGCAAAAACGCGAAGTAAAGACCTTTTCAAGTACATTCGTAGCAAAAAACCTGTGAGAGAGTCAGTTGGTCCATTAGATGATAAAGGGTTTAAAGGAGCACTAAGAGGCGACAAGGCGATAGCGGAGAGATTGAATGAATTCTTTGCTTCAGTCTTTACTGAGGAAGATGTAGGGATGTTACCCATGACTGAAGTGGTATTTAAAGGTGTGGAAGAATTGAAGGAAATATTGATACATCGAGAAGATGTATTACAACTATTAGATAAACTGAAGAGTAGCAAATCACCTGGGCCGGATGGTATACATACAAGGATGTTGAAAGAACTGAAATACGAGATTGCAGACCTGCTATTAGTAATCTGTGAACTATCATTAAAATCATCTCTAATACCTGAAGATTGGAGGATCGCCAATGTAACACCAATTTTTAAAAAGGGTTCCAGGGGTGATCCGGGAAACTACAGACCGGTGAGCCTGACATCAGTACCGGGATAAATGGTAGAAACCATCATAAAGAATAAAATTACTCAGCATGTAGATAGTCATGACCTAATGGGAGACAGCCAACATGGCTTTAGACAAGGAAGATCTTGTCTTACTAATCTGTTATGTTTTTTTTGAAGGAGTGAATAATCAGGTGGACAAAGGTGAGTCGGTTGATATTGTGTATCGGGACTTTCAGAAAGCCTTTGACAAGGTCCCTCATCAGAGACTTTGGGCAAAACTAAAGAGTCATGGGATAGGAGGCAGTGTACTATTGTGGATCAGGAACTGGTTAAAAGATAGAAAGCAGAGGGTAGGGCTAAATGGCCAATTTTCCCAATGGAGAATAGTGGTGTACCCCAGGGATCTGTGCTGGGTCCGCTGCTTTTTGACATATTCATAAATGACCTGTTAAGTGGAATAACGAGTGAGGTTATCAAATTTGCAGATGACACAAAACTATTTAAAGTTGTTAAAACTTAAGAGGATTATGGAAAATTGCAAGAGGATCTTGATAAATTGGAAGACTGGGCATCAAAATGGCAGATGAAATTTAATGTGGACAAGTGCAAGGTTATGCACCTAGGGAAGAACAACCCAAACTATGGTTACACGATGCAAGGTTCCACATTAGGAACCACCACCCAGGAAAAAGATTTAGGCGTCATTGTGGATACCATGTTAAAACCCTCGGCCCAGTGTGCAGCGGCGGCCAAGAGAGCAAATAGAATGCTAGGTATGATAAGGAAAGGAATGGAAAATAAAACAAAAGATATTATAATGCCTCTATATCGTTCCATGGTGAGACCGCACCTTGAATATTGCGTGCAATTCTGGTTGCCGTATCTTAAAAAGGATATAGCGATTTTAGAAAAGGTTCAGAGAAGAGCCACCAAAATGGTAAAGGGGATGGAAGGATACTCCTATGAAGAAAGGCTAAAAAGGTTGGAGCTCTTTAACCTGGAAAAGAGACGGCTGAGGGGAGATATGATAGAAGTCTATAAATTAATGAACGGAGTGGAACGGGTAAACGTAGATCGATTGTTTACCTTATCAGAATATAGGAAGACTAGGGGACATGCAATGAAGCTACAGGGTAAACTATTTAAGACTAATAAAAGAAAATATTTTTTCACTCAACGTGTAATCAAACTCTGGAATTTGTTACCGGAGGATGTAGTAAAGGCTGTTAGTGTAGCTGGGTTTAAAAAAGGTTTGGACAAGTTCCTGGAGGAAAGGTCCATAAACCATTATTAAGAAGGGACCCAGGATATCAATGCTTGAACCAATATAAGCATTGTGGAACCTGTGTCCCTTGGGGAAACTGCTAGGTACGTATGACCTAGATTGGCCACTGTTGGAAACAGAATACTGGGCTTGATGGACCTTGGTCTGACCCAGTATGGCATATCTTATGTTCTTATGAGTCTCAGTCTCGATTTCTGCAGCCTTTTCAGCCATGGGTTTACCAAAAAGGTTTTCACCTCGGCAGGGGACATCGACCTTGTCCTGCACCCATGGCTCCAGGTCCGATGACTGTAGCCAGGCCTGACGGCGTGCACCGATGCCGGCCGTGGCTACCCGGGCCGAAGCCTCGAAGCCATCATAGGCTGCTCGAGAGTTAAACTTCGAGCACTCTCGGATCCCTGTTGACAAAGCCGTGAACCTCTGCAAAGGTTCCTCGGAGAGGCCAGCAGAGAACCCAGTAATCTCCTTTGCCAGGTCTCTTAAGTACATGTCTATGTACAGCTGGTAGGTTTGGACACAGCAAGACAGTATAGATACCTGGAAGCACTTTCTACCGAGGGCATCCAGGTTCCGGGCCTCCCAGCAGGGGGGCACCAAGGAGTGCATCTTCTGACTCTTCAGATGGTGCATGGCTGATTCTAAAACCATGGAGTGGTGCGGTAGCTGCGCCTTTTGGAACCCAGGGCTCTTACGGACTCGATAAATAGAATCGACCCATTTGCTAAGAACCGGCGCCGAGGCCGGTGCCTCCCAGATACGGAAGAAAAGCTGCTCCAGCATCGGAGGAACCGGTACAGTAAAGGCTTCCTTCGGAGGAAAGTCATACTGGAGGGCATCGAGATCCTCAGCACGAGGCTCCTCCTCGGCGTCCGCAGGGAAGGCCAGGGCCTTGGCCATTCCCTCACCAAGTCCAAGAACCAGGTATCCTCCAGGGGGGACATTCTCCGATGCTTGGACTCCGGTGAGTCCGAGGGGACGCACCGGGTCCGGAAGGTGTCCGGGGGACTCGTCATCCTCCGTCTTCCACTCCAACTCCCCCGAGGAGGAGTTGAGCGGCTCCGGCCGTGTGGGCCTCGGTGCCACCTGCCCCGATGCCGAGGGTATCGGCGTCGACAACCTCGGCCCCGCATGGGAGGTCAAGGGGGACCGTGACCGAGGATCGACTCGAGACTTGATCGACTCGAGGATCGGCTCGGTCTCCGGGGTCGACTTAGACGTCGAGGTCCTGGTGGTCGGGGCAGATGCACCGGTCAGACCGGTGATCAGCACCTGCTGCTGTTCCATGAAGGCAGCCAAGCTGCTCTCCAAGGCCGTCAACCTGAGTCCAAGCTCAGGAGACTCAGCAGCCCCCGACTTGGGCCCCGATGGCGTCGGGCCAGACGTTGGCTCCCCCGGAGGAGAATCCACGAGGACAACTGCACTTACGTGACTCGGGGACTCTGGCACCACACGAGGTAGCTTGGAAGGCCTCTCCAACTCCGAGAGCCCGGGGCGGCGGTCAGGGCTACGCGACCTGGCCCTCGAGGAACCAGGAGCCTCCACTGATGCCGCTCTCATGAGCTTCTTCTTCCTACGGTGCTCCCGTGAGGGAGACTCTTTCAGAGGACCTCCGACGGTGCTCGGGGTCGGACTCCCAAGATGTCGAGACCTCTGACGTATTCCGGGCCCGGCCAGATGCGGAATCAGAGAATATTCTCTCATGCTGATGCTAACGGCTCCGAAGCGCCTTCGACGACATTTTGCCGCACGGGCCACAGACCAGCGGGTCATGGTCAGGCCCGAGGCATTGGAGGCAGCAGTCATGTGTGTCAGTGAGAGACATAAGTTTCTTGCACCGATCACACTTTTTGAACCCGCTGGCAGCCATCGGGAGAAAAAGGGCGCCTGCAAGGTCAAACGACCAGCTGCCAGTGAAAACACAAAAAGAGCGCGAATGCTAGTCATGAAGGACAAAAACCATAAATCACCAAGTCCGGACTCGATACCGGTGTACCGAGCCCAGGTGGGAAGGGGAACCGGCATCGAACTGGACAAAATAATGCGAAAATCACCGAAAACCCCCCAACTTTTCCCAGGTGACACGAACTCACGTCCATCGGGCTCCACGGAAAAAGAAAGACTGAGCAAGATGGCACCCTTGGGTGGGAAGGGGACCACGCAGCCGCGCTGCATTCCCAAAGGCTTTCATTGAAAGCTGGGAAAATGCTCCGCACGAGGGCTGTCGGTGCCGACGTCACCCATTTGTGAGGACTGACTTCCTGCTTGGTCCTGGAGAATCCTCCAACTTTATTGGGTTAAAATTTAATTTGAAACTAATTTGAAACTTCATTTTCATGGTGGTTGATCACCGTCACTTTTGGCCGGAAAAAGTAGATCATGACCTGTTCGAAGTTGGACATGCCTGAATTATTGCACTGAATTACATCTTTATGATTAAGTCATCGAATGAAGGTAAGTTTTCTGGAAAACGAAGGGACATTGTATTGACAGATGTACCCAAAGGACAGAATTATTTTTTGTAATTTAAAGATTTAATTGATAAATACCTTTTCAAAACACAAAACCAAGCTCAGCAGTTATAGTACAAACCACAACACTATGCCATCCACATGAGTCAGAAAGAGAAATTAGTCATCCTCCCCAAAGAGACAGAGTTCACGTCTAGTTACAATTCCGGCTCCTTATTTTATAATTTTATCTCCCTCCCCCAGCTAACCCTCTCTCCCTGGCCCTCCTTCCCACATCCCCTCCCCCCCATTCCACATACATAGTAGCCTAGAGTATATAATGTTTATGTTTATTGAACTTGATATACCGCCTTTCAATTATGAAAGCAAAGTGGTGTACAATTGTCAAAAATCACAAGAACGCCAACGGCCTAGAAAAGGAAAGGAAATTACAATATTAATAGGATGGTAGAGAGTAAGTCATGCATACCAGACAGAGGAAAAAGGACACATCGGAGTACAAGATCATATAGAAGGAGTGGGAAGGTCAAAAGCAGATGAAAATAGGTGTGTTTTCAGGCATGATTTGAAGGTAAGATAGCTTGTTCAAGTCTGAGGGAAGAAGGTAATGAGTTCCAGAGTGAAAAAAGAAAAAAGCAGAGGAGCGGGTAGATTGTAGATGAGCCCAGGAGGGGGATGAAAGGTGGAGGCGGTTTGCATGGAGTGACCAGAAAATGCGACTAGGTGTGTGAGATTGAATAAGATGAGCTAGATACTGAGGGGGGGGGGGGTGTAAATAACCTGATGCATGAGAGTGAGAAGCTTAAAACGAATGCGATGATCTATGGGGAGACAATGAAGGTGAAGAACAAGTGGGGTGATGTGATCAAAATGGGAAGAGTGGGTAATGATACGTGCTACTGTGTTCTGAATGCGTTGAAGCCTACTTAACTGGGATTGAGGAATATCAGCAAGAAGTGAGTTGCAGAAATCCAGACATGAAGTGAAAAGAGAGAGAACAAGAGTAGTAAGAGCTTGTGGAGTAAGGAAAGGACAAACAGCCTGGATCTGACGTAGGTGGAAGGAGGAGGTTTTGGTGACATTGGAAATATGCTCATGAAAGGAAAGATCAGAGTCAATGAGAACACCAAGATACCGAAAACAGGAGACTAAAGGGATAGAAGAGCAGGCAAAGGATGGGGCTAGTTGGCGGGGGGGAAGGACTACCATGGGAGAACCAAATAGCAAGTGTCTTTGAAAGATTCAGGTGTAAGCAGTTGGAGGCAAGCCAGTTGGAAACAGAGAGGAGACAGGAATTGAGAGGGGAGAGATTGGGTAGAAAAGGGGAGGTGTGGTAAAGCAGGACAAGATCATCTGCATAGAAGAAAGCTGGTATTCCAAACTGCTGGATCAGAAGAGTGAGCGGTGCCAGAAAAACATTAAACATCACCTGCTAGACTTCCGGTGATGCGGTGAGCAAGAGCGGACACGTGCCACTCGAGCTCCGGGCCCCCCTGCTCCTCTGATTTTAAAAAAACGCTGATGTAAAAGCGCCGGTTTGGGATCCTTGACCTCCCCCCTGCTCACCTGTATCAGCCGCACGGGGTTGGGTCCCCCCCCGCTCTCCGATGCCACGGCGAGAGGGACGATCGGTTGATGTCGGAGCCAGGCCTATCCCTGCAGCGGTTCTGTAGGAGGAGAGGAACCTCCCCCTCGCTTCATAGAGCCTGCGGCGGCAAGCCGGTAAGTGGCGGCCAGTAGGAGAGACGCCCCCCTGCCTCCCTGAACCGGCGAAATTAGGCGGCCGGCTCTGGTGCTCGGACGCCCCCCTTACCCCGCGCAAGATCGCAGTGCCGAGAACCGGCGAAGACGCCGGATTGCGCCCCTTGCGCTCCTTCGGGCAGAGAGGAGGCCACAGTGCTGCTGCTGCCGGGGATCGGACCCCTGTGGCCATTGTAGTCAGAAGAAGAGACGACCGGAGCCCCCCCTCCCCCACTTTTCTTAACCCGGAGAGGAGGCAGACTGCGGGAGATCTGAAGGCCTTGGCCCCCACCCGACCCGGTGCCTCAGCCACACACTGAGATCGCAGAGTGGTGGCTCTTGGGGGGAACACCGGGGGAGGTTTGCAGCTTTGAGGTGGTGCTTTGGGGATTATACTTCTTGGAGTGCTCCTTTCACCGGTGTTCTTCTGGAGACAGCTCGCTCCCTGGGGGTATTTCCACCCTTGCCGCCCTCGGGGCTCAGCATTCCTCGAGAGCTTCTTCCTGCTGCTCCTGGGTCTCCGTACGGTTGGCACCACAGGACTGATACTGCAGAGATCAGGCTTTTTCCTGTTAGCCCAGAGTGCACCCAGTCGGGCGTTTCTACAGCTTGCCTGGCGGGGGAGAAGCCGGGGACCGGAGAGGCCTTGCGTTCTCGTGAAGGCAGCGAAACAGGCGAGGAGCCAAAGGAAGAAGAGGGGATGGCGGCGGCAGCAAAGGGAGGACGCCGCGAAAAAGAGAAAGTGCCCACGCAACACAGAGCGGCTGAGCAACCCTCACCCTCAAAGGTAGGGGCCAAAACGGAACTGGTAGATGAAATCTCGCTGGCGGTGGTGGGGGCGCTATCCGCACAATTTGAAGACCTGCGGGGCCGGATGGATCTTCTCCAGTCCTCAGTGGAGGCCCTTGGCAGTCGAATGCAAGAGGCAGAACATAGGATAGAGCAAACTGAAGAGAATGTGCTGGAGTTGCAGCAGGAGGTGAACCGCATGAGAACACAGTTACAGGGACAAGAGGCCAAGCTGGATGACCTAGAAAACAGGTCTCGCCGCAATAACTTGCGATTTCTTGGGGTTCCAGATACCATAGAAGACAGAGAGTTAAAACCCTATGTGGAAGAATTGGTGAAGAAAATTTTGGAGAATGACGCAGAAGGAGACCTGGTGCAAATAGAGAGAGCACATCGTGTTGGGCCCAAGAGAGTAAATGATAGCCGACCTAGAGTGGTCCTGGCGAGATTCCTGAGATTCCCACAAAAGGAGGCGGTGCTGCGGGCGGCGAGAAAGATGGGATCGATTTCCAAGGACAATGCTAAGCTGCGAATAGTACAAGATTACTCTGCGGCCCTGGGCCAACGTCGACGAGACTATGGACCTCTGTGTCAGACACTGATAGATAATAATATTAAATTTATAGTGCAATACCCGGCCCGATTGATCTTCACCCACGGGGGAGTTCGCAGGACATTTGAATCAGCCGCGGCAGCGAAATCATATGTAAATGAGATACGGAGAGGAGCGGCAGCTGCCACAGAAGGACGACAGTGAGTCATGGAGAGCGAGTCTCGGAATGGAAGAGCTATCCGGGAGGAGCTAGAATAAACCATATTGCTCCTACTGGGAGGAAGAGCTGCCTCCATTGGGGGGGTATCAGGGGTTTGAAATTGTTGAGCTAAAGTTAACCATTTTGTCTTCCTGGGATATATTGTGGGGCTGTGGTCTTGGGGGTGGGGGAGGGGATGCACATGGAGGTGGAGTGAGCAAGGGGGAAGAGCGGGGGGGGGGGAAACTTAGATGGGCGCATAGAGAACTGTTGTGGAGAGAGGAGTGGGAGGGGCACCACACGCATCTTGGGGTCACAAAGGAGGGGGAGAGGAGGTAATAGGTACAGATGAGGGGCTGGAGGAGAGAGGGGAGTGGAGGGGGAGTGGGGGGCGAGGGAGGGACGGTAGCGGGGGTTCTAGAGAGGGGGTGGTGGGGGGAGGAGAGGGAGGGGGGGAGGGAGGCGGAGGGGGGGAGGAGGAGGAGAGCAGTTCGAGAGGAGTTATTGGGTTCGAGATGGGGTGCATACATAACAGAGAGGGAGGACCTCAGGCTGGGGGGGGCCCTTTCCTGCAACAGACGACTTGCTGTGAGGTTTGAGGTCTATGGCAATCCAGTGACCTGAAGATTATATCCTGGAATGTCTGTGGGATCGGTAACCCTATCAAGCGATATAAAGTGTTGCAGGCCCTAGCGAGGCAGAAATGCGATGTGGCAATGTTACAGGAAACCCACCAGACTGCTGAGGAACATCTTAAATTAAAAAGGGATTGGGTGGGACAGGTGTGGGGGGCACCGGCGATGGGGAGGAAAGGTGGAGTGGTCATTCTGATACACAAGCGAATCAGATTCGTCCAGGAGAGCATGTTTGTGGGGGCTGGGGGAAGATATGTGCTTCTGTATGGGGTATTAGAGGGGAAACCTGTGGTGTTGGGTAACGTGTATAGCCCGAACGTACTGGACCGGTCGCTCTATGCCAGTCTGGGCTCACGAGTGGAGCAGTTGCCGGCCGCCCCCCTGATTTTGGCAGGAGACTTTAATGGAGTCATGGATGCGGAACTAGATACAACTAGAGGTGGGGGAGATAGGGCTCGGGTCCACACCGCTAAAGCGTTACAGAGTTTAGGGCGTAGATTGGGAGTGGTGGATCCTTGGAGGCTGTTGCACCCTTTTGAAAGAGACTATACGCACCAATCACGGGCACATGGATCGAGTGCCCGTATTGACTATGTGTTTGTTTCTGAGAGATCCTTTGCCCAAATAGAAGATGCACAAGTGGGCCCTATCGAGATATCGGACCATGCGTGGGTCTGGGTGGACATGGTATGGCATGATATTAGCGCACGGACTCGCATTTGGAGGTTTCCTATGGAATTGTATAGGGATGTACAGTTCCATACATTTATAGGGCAGAAGTGGCAAGAATTTGCTGTTCACAATGCTCAGCACCGGGAGGACCCGGAGCTCTTCTGGGAAACCGCAAAGGTAGTCCTACGGGGAGACATTATAGGGTATGTCGGGAGGAAGAGGAAGTTGTTGACACAGCAGATTGTCCGGCTGGAGCAACAGGCACGTAGAGAGCGGCGAAGGCGGGCGCAGAACCCCTCGGTGGCGAATGGGAGGAAAGTATGGGAAACCCAAACGGCCCTGAATGAGCTGTTGCACCAAAGGGCCAAAAAGTCTTTTTTATATTATAGGTTTCAGCTATACCGCTATGGGAATAAGCCGGGTAAGCTCTTGGGGAGATGCCTTAGGGGTAGTAGGGGGACCGGACTGGTTGCGGCACTGAGGGATAATCAGGGGACGTTGCACAGAGAGAGTAAGGCGATTGCGCAAGTGTTTCGGACGTTCTACCAAAGCTTGTACTCGAGGAAGGGAGGGTCCCAGTCTGCCATGGAAGATTACCTGGGAGACTTGCGCCTGCCCCGGCTGACAGTGGACCAGAGGGCACAATTAGATGCGCCGGTGTCCGATGAGGAGATACAACGGGTTATCCAGCGGGCGAGTTGCTGCAAGGCGCCGGGTCCAGACGGTTTCGGGGCGGAATTTTATAAGTTGTTGGGGAAGAAGCTGGGCCCCTCCCTAGTGGCAGTGTATCATAGGAGAGTGGAGCAAGGGGGATTTGGACGGGGGGAGAATAAAGCGCACATTATATTGATCCCCAAGGCGGGGAAAGATCGTACGCAGGCTACGTCTTATCGGCCTATATCCCTGCTGAACTTTGATGTGAAGATACTGGCCAAGGTGCTGGCGGACCGCCTGGCCCCGGTTTTGGGGGAGCTGGTGCATGATTCTCAGGTGGGGTTCGTGAAAGGACGGTACGCAGTGCGTAACCTACGTAAAATTGTGGCCTCGCTGGAGTGGGTACGGAGTAGGAAGTTGCAGTCTCTCTTGATCAGCTTCGATGCGGAAAAGGCGTTCGACCAAGTGAACTGGGCATACTTAAAATATTTGCTGCCCCAGTATGGCCTTGGTGTGTCTTTTTGTAATATGGTGGAGCTCTTATACTCGAGGCCTACAGCAAGGGTACTCTGTAATGGCGTGCTATCGGATGGCTTTAGGCTGGAGAGAGGAACGAGGCAGGGATGTCCGCTCTCTCCGCTGCTTTTTGTGCTGTCTCTGGACCCTCTGGTGCGGCGGATTGAGGCGTCCAGGGATATACGCGGCATAGATATAGGGCGGCATACCTTTAAGATGGCTGCATTTGCAGATGATATGCTTGTGCACTTGCTGTCCCCTCAGACGTCGCTGCCTAGTCTATTACAGGAATTCTCTCTCTATGGCAGTTTTGCGGGACTGTGTATTAATATGGAAAAGTCGGAGGCCTTGGATGTGGCGGGGACACTGAGGGGGCAGTGGAGTGGGAGCTTCCCACTTAAGTGGGCGGGGGACTCCTTTGTGTACCTGGGGGTGCTATTGACTAGGGAACCGAGAGAGCTATATAGGCAAAATCTGGAACTGGTCTTGGCCCAAATGCGCTCGCAGCTTCAGGCATGGACTCCGCTCCCCCTGTCTCTGTTGGGACGGGTGGCGGCATTGGGGATGGTGATTTTGCCACGGGTGCTGTATTGGTTGCAGACTCTTCCAGTGTGGATATTGAAACGAGACTTAAACTCTATCGACCGAGAGATTCGGAAGTTTCTCTGGAGAGGGGCCCGGGCTCGTATACCATTACATAGACTGAGAGGGAGATGGGAACGAGGGGGGTTAGGGCTTCCAGACCTACGGGGTTATGCCCTAGCGTGCCAAGCGCGGCATATCGGGGACTGGTTGGGGGCACTGTTCCCTCTAAGCTGTGCACGTGTGCGCGCGCACACACCTCACCGAGTGAGCGCACATACTATACAACAGAGCGCACAAAAATTACGGTTCTGATTCTGATAGAAAACAACACAGACGTTCTTAAAATTGAAAAGCTGTTGTGCATTTATGGTTTTCACAACTTCTACAATATTTTCTAGTGCAATGTGGTATACATACTGTATTCTGACGTGTAGTCAAATTTTAAAGCATATAACTCCGAGCGTAGTTATGTGGCGCACAAAAATTTAACCTTCCTTCAAAAGCTGCACAGCTGATATTTTATGCGCGCACACAGCCTACAGAAAATTAGAGGGAACATTGTTGGGGGATACGGAGGTGTACACTCCACGAGCATTGGAGGAGGCCTTTGTGTCCCCGCAATCTCTGCTAGCGGTGCTGCATTTGGAGAGTAAATACTTGACTGGAGGAGTGACGAGTAGTGAGCTGATTCGTCCAGCACGACAAACGTGGCGATGCTTGAATGGGCTTTGGAGGGAGACTCCAGCGGTCTCGAGTTGGCTGCCCCTACAAGGGAACTGTCGGTTCACCCCTGGATCGGAATCACCAGTGTTTTGGGGATGGAGGAGGCAGGGTATACGGAATATTGGACATGTGATTGATCCAACGGGACAGTGCAGATCTTTTGCGACTTTGTGCAAGGATTATGGGATAAGCAGCCGGCACTACTTTGCCTATGCCCAATTACATCACTATATAGCTTCACTCCCGCAGACTGCACTCCGGGTGGAAAGGGCTGCGCAGATATTGGAGTTCTTTGCATTGGGGAGGAAGATCCGCCCTCAATTGCAAGTTTGAAGAGGCGCATGGATGGGTATGTTAATCCGCCAGATTATGGGGCGGAAGAGACTTTGTGGGGTCGGGAGTTGAATTTGGTGGTGCCCCCGGGGGCACTTAATAGGGCCTTGCGTAGGATACGTGGATTGGTGGAGGGGGCACGCTGGCGGGAAGTGCAGTTTAAATGCCTAATACGAGCACATTTCTCTCCTAGACGTGCACTACGGTGTCGTCTTACTGAGGAGGGAGGATGCCCAAAATGTACTAGCCCCTTGGCGGATCTGGGACATATGTGGTGGAGATGTCCGAGGATTTACCAGTATTGGAGAAAGATTGCTGATTATATGAGTACGGTCATATTACAACAGATTGACTGGACGGCATCGCTTGTGGTGTTAGACATACTTGGACCACTCCACCCGAAGGGGAGGTGGGAACGCCTGTTAGTTAGGAAAGCATGTCTGGTGGGTAAAGGCCCAATACTTCGCCGGTGGAGAGAAGCGGCGAGCCCTACCTTTTGGGAGTGGCGCAATAGCTTCCACCAACTAATGCTTATGGAAAGGAGGGGAGCTAAGGGAAATGCCCGTCGCTGGGCTTCATTCCTGCTGGTGTGGGAGCCATATATTCAGATGTTGGGCCCTCGGGCCCGGAATGAGGTCCTCCGGGTGGGCTAAGGCAGGACAGAGGAGGATAGGGGAGTACATAGAGATGTGCGGAACCATGGATAAGCTTCATGTATGTTCCCTTGTGGTAGAGGAAGAGCTGTGGGGGTTGGGGGGTAGGGGGATGGGGGGGGAAGGGCGGGAGGTGGGATTAAACTGTAAACTTTGCGGTACCTTTTTGTATGATCTGTGGTGACACCCTGGAGCGGGGGATAAGACACAACCCCTGCAAGGGGTGCCATGTTTGTATAATGTTTTGCATGATCTGTATTGTGTGGTGGTGTTTTCAATAAACAGAGTTTTCAAAAAAAAAAAACCATCACCTGCTAGCCACCATCAGCAGCTCTCCCCATCGGGGGATCGAGCCCACTAGCGGCGGGAACAGCGGCCATCTTCGGGCGACCTGCCCAATCAGGGCAGCCACCTGCATCCTTTTAAAAAGGAAGCACCATCGGGCGCTGTGGGACATCACCTGCTAGCCACCATCAGCAGCTCTCAACATCGTGGGATCGAGCCCACTAGCGGCAGGAACAGCGGCCATCTTCGGGCGACCTGCCCAATCGGGGCAGCCGCCTGCATCCTTTAAAAAGGAAGCACCATCGGGCGGGCCCGCGCCTGAGGACCCACGCCTGAGGGCCTCGCCAGAGGGCCCTTTGGTGTGGCCCTTAGGCGAAGGCCCGCTAAGGAGACTCCAGGCAAGAAGAAAGACTCAACCAACACGAGCTATAGCTCCCTACCCAGCCACCCAGCCAGTGTCGAGCCCGATCCACGCAGACGCCAAAAGACAGCATTCAGAAGCCATCGAGCGACCAAATGTTAAAACATGAGGAATATGGTGAGCCTATCAATAGTTGTATCCCGAAATAGATCAAAATATCAAGCTGTTTCGTTTCTCAGACGAAATCTCAGCATACCTTAGAGTATACATACGTATCCACCGCTCCTTCACCATTGTATCTACAGCAAATTACCCCGCCTACTATAATCTATTCAATCAAACTGCGAAATACACTGTATCTACTTACTGATGTATCTACTTACTGATCTACCTACTGTATCTACTTACCGATGTATTGCAAGTAATTAATTTTATAACCCAGTATCTATTCAGTGATCTACCTACTGTATCTACTTACTGATTTATTGCAAGTAATTAATTGTATAACCCAGTTGAATACACTGTGTCTCATGCAATACCTTAAATGCTTCTGTCTAAACAGCCATTTACCTGCATATGACTCTCTAGATAGCCTATTACAGCTATACTAATGTCTAGATAGCCATTTGATTATTTACTTATCACTGCCTAGATAGCCAAGCTGAACACATTGTGCCTACTCTTTAATTACCGTACACACTACTGCATAACCAACCACTCCTCAGCCACTATATCTGATTAACTCCACTCTGGTTACTGTCTATCTAACTAACTGCCAGACCCGGGGCCTCACACCAAAACTACACCCTTACTTATTGAGTAGAGAACACCTAAGATCATCTATCAATCAACCCCACCATGTGGTCATCCACAATGACCAATTTTCACATCACACTCGCTATCTGCTGCATATTACTAGCCCTAACATATAGCACCCTAGCCCTCGTATCCAGGCACAATACCATCTCGGTACTACCAGGTTCATGGAGGAACTGGGGAAATCCTCCCTACCACCAGCCATATGGTTCAGGATGCCCATCAAGAGCACACCTAATTTACGTAGCCATCCAGCAAAGCAAATCGCCCCGAGAGGTATGTAGCACCCATCCCCGCAACTTGAATTGTGCACTCGTTAATGCACGATCGATCAGGAATAAATGGCCTGCAGTGGCTGACCTAATCTCTACTCATGACCTGGACATCCTCCACATCACCGAGACCTGGCTGTCCACATCTGACTCCATCATCCTACATAAACTGGTCCCTCCTAACTTCAACGTTCACCCTTGCTGTAGATCTGACAGAAGAGGTGGAGGTTTACTCATCCTAACAAAACAAAATTTACAATTCCAGATTACTTCCGCCAGTGGCACCTCTAACCTTGATTCCATCACCATCTCAAATAAATATAGCAACATCAGTTTGTTCTATAGAGCTCCATCACCCTCCTCAGATGATTTATCTACCATCATAGACATTGCTGGAAACCCCCAGAATGCTCGTGCTCTGAAATGGGTGATGGGAGATTTCAACCTCCCTGCTCTTCAGGATAATCATGCCGAGGCCTTCGCAGAGGCGCTTACGGAGTTAGGCTATGTTCAGCTAGTAAATGCCCCCACACACGTAAAAGGTAACAAACTGGATCTGATATTCACCCCTAAAGATATAATCAACGCCACGCACAAGCCAGACCTCACCGTAAGCCCTGTACCTTGGTCCGACCACAGCCTTATAATTTTCCAGATTCCATCAAATCTATTACAAAATAAAAGCCAAGCCTCAAACGAATCCTCTGTTTCATTCTCAAAACGGTTCCAGCAATTCAATACAGAGGACATTATGGAGAGAATTCTGCCGCTCCAAAACCCCCCAGCTCAAGGCCTTGACGAAATGATCACCTCATGGAATGCATGCCTTGATGCTGCAGTCAAACTACCTATCACCAAGAAGGTAACAAGAAGAAAGAGAAATGCACCCTGGTTCTCCCCAGAACGCCGAACATCTCTTCTTAAACTCAGAAAACTTGAAAGAACATGGCGGCGATCCCGATCACCCGAGAAGCTGGAATTATACAACGTACACTTGAAAAGACACCGAGCTGATGTAACAACACGAATGAAACAATATCATGCGGAGTTACTACAACATTCACTAAACAAGCCGCATGAGCTCTTCAGCCTAGTTAGGACCTTAGCAAAGGAGCCCGCGCCCACAAAACCAAACCTCCCTGACCCCCAAGAATATGCCGACTTCCTGCATGCCAAGTTAAGCCATTCCAACACACCTACCACTGCTAACTCACCATCAACAAAACTACAACATACTGCAACGAGTACCACCATACAAACCATCACTGCATTCTCTGCCCCATCGGAAAGAAACATACAAGACATCATCTCCTCCATAAACACCACCACAGCACCCAATGACCCATGTCCAGCACTCTGTATAAAATCCCTGCGGACCGAACTCAGCCCTTTTCTCTCCAGTCTCATTGGGCTCTCTTTCTCAACGGGGACATTCCCCAAAAGCCTGAAGCAGACAGCAATAAGATCGCTACTAAAAAATAGCAAACTGAACCCTGCACGGATGGATTCATACAGGCCAATATCAAGTATCCCTCTCTTGGCGAAAATCATCGAGAAGGTGGTACAACAGCAACTTCAACATCATACTGAGACAAGTGCACCCCTTGACCCTGCCAGCATGGCCTTCGGGAATTGCATGGCGTTGAAACACTCCTAACCACATTATTCAACACCCTTATCATGGGATTGGACAACATCAAACAAGGTTTTGCACTTGTCTTCCTGGACATTGCAGCTGCCTTTGACATTGTATGTCACGAAATACTTCTCTCCCGCCTCAGCGAGAAGGGCATCCAGGGAAACGCCCTTACATGGTGTGCATCTTATTTAACAGATCGATGGCAACATGTGCGCGCCGGCCCTTCCACCTCTGCACCTTTCCTACAAGAAAAAGGCGTTCCTCAGGGATCATCACTTTCAGCCCTACTATTCAACATTTACATGCAGCCCCTATGTAATCTAATCCACTCCTTCAATATTAACTGTCTAATTTATGCCGATGATGTTCTCCTCTACATGCCTTTCCTGTTAGACAAACCGGACTTTGCACCCCTCTCTGCCTGTTTCGATGCTGTTACAGATTGGTTACATGCGCAGAAACTAAGAATAAATTTTAAGAAAACAGAGGTCCTTTTCCTCACAAGAAATAAAACATTCATACCACCCAGCTCCCTGAAGGTCAGGGACGCGGAATTCCTAAGCAAGCCTTCAATCCGGTACCTCGGCGTTATCCTAGACCAACATCTCAATATGAAGGACCAGATAAGCAATATGGCTAAGGCAATATACAACAAAATTAGAACACTTCGCCACCTTAGACAACTGCTGGAACCAGAAGATTTTCGGACAGTCTACCAAGCTTTAGTGACCCCGCATTTTGATTACGCGAACGCAATATTACACGGCCTCCCAAAAACCACCATAAACCTGCTGCAACTAGCAATGAATGCAGCCGCCAGAATTTTGCAAGGGGCATCAAGGAAGGAACATATAACACCAATCCTAAAAAACCTTCATTGGCTTCCAGTCTAAAGCAGGATCGCTTTCAAGGTGTTGACACTGACTTTCAAAACCATAAACAAATGTTCCTCTACATCAGTCATAGACCTCATTCAGCCTACACCCCCCAACAGAGTTAGAAGGTCAGCCGCTATCAATATTTTGATCCTCCCTAGGCAGATCACAAATGCTCACAAGCAACCAGGTCAAGAGCCTTCTCGCTTTATGCCCCTTCCTGCTGGAACGCCCTACCATCCCCTATCAGGTCCATCAAGGACATCTCCCAATTTAGGAAAGCACTTAAACACCACTTGTTCCTACAGTACTACATGGATCAGAGACACCTTCCACATCAAGCCACGCATGATGACCTAGGCAGACAACCCTCGAAAAACAACCACGTAATAATGAATCCAAGCCCGCCAGACCCTGAGCCCCCTGACAAGTAACAACACAGTCCCCCCAATGTCATCAAGATCGCAGATGAGCCAATTTGTACTTAGTTGAGTTATTCCATGACATATGCTGTTAATCTACTTGTATATAGTTACCCTGTTAAAACCTGTGCATATCCCCATGTTTCATTATAAGTTCAATGCAGTTCAGACCTCCTGCACTGCACAGTTAATTTGCTTGTATAGTTACCCTGTTAAAACCATGTTTTATTGTAAGTTCAGTGCAGAGCTCCTGCACTGTTCAGTTTTGTTAGATGTAAACCGCACTGATCCCAAAGAGCGCGGTATATAAGAAAGTTAAATAAATAAAAAATAAAATAAACAAAAGAGGTGCCAACACCGAGCCTTGAGGAACACCACAGAGTAAGGGGATAGGGTCACGTAAACGGGAGAGAAGGAGAAAGTGATCCACAAGGTCAAAGGCTGCTGAGAGATCTAAGGATGTTGCCACTGAAATATCACCACGGTCATGTGCGACATGCAATTCATTGAGGAAAACGAGGAGGACAGTTTCTACGCTGTGGCCGGGGTGGAAACCTGATTGATGAGGGTGAAGAAAGTTAGAAGAGTCCAAGTGATGAGAGAATTGAGTAAAGACTGCTTTTTCAAGTATTTTGGAAAGAAAGGGGAGGTGAGAGACTGGCCGATAGTGAGCAGGTAGAGGGTCAAGTAGTATTAATCATGGTAAGGATGGGGGGAGGAAGAGCAAGAGAGGGTGTGAGAAGCCATAAGGAGGGAATAGGATCAAGAGAACAGGTGGTCTTACTAGAAGAAGAAATAAACTTGATGAGCTCTGAAATGGTGAGTTAGTGGAATGACATCCAACTATGAGAGAGCGAGGGGATAGGAGAAGGAGAAGGGGGGAGAGGGGAGGGTATTGGGGGGACGGGACAATGTGGTAGAGAAGCACGGAGGTCTATGATTTTAGAATTTAAAAAAGGATGCCAACTGCTGGGGGCTGCTGGAAGGGATGGAGGAAGCGAGGTCGGCTGGAGAGATTTGTGGACAGAATAGAGACGGTGAGTATGATCAGGAGCAGCAGTGATTGCAGCAGAGAAATGGGATTGCTTAGCATGGTGGACTTGGGAACAGTAGTGAGAGTGATGCTCTTTAAATGATTTTAACAGGGATGGAGAACGAGATTTCCTACATAATTGCTTTGTACGGCAAAGTTGAGAGTGAAGGAGGAGGAGATTGGAATGGAACCAGGGCTGTGAGGGACGGAGACGTGGAGGAAGAGGTTGTCGTGGGGCTACTTGTTCAAAGGCTGTGGAGAGACAGGAGGTCCAGTGGGAAACCTGCGAATTAGGAGAGAGGGAGGGGAAATCTGAAGACTGGAGAGTGTTGGCAGTAGGAAAACGTTGAAAAGTGAATGGCGTGATCTGACGCCCACAATGTAAAGAAGTTGAGGAAGGGGCCGGAGCCGCCAAAACTGCCCCAAGGAGCGTGCCTAAAAACAATGATTATAATAATAAGAACAATATAATACCCCATCCTAGCTGCATAATTATACATACAAATCCGTATTTTATGAACTTGAAATTAAAGTCACCATCCTGAAACTATATACCAGAAAACACAATGCCCTACCCCAAAATACTGCCCCTCATCCCCCCCCACATTAACCTCCTTAGTGTTGCTCACCTCCTCTCAAAAACCTATCCCCCAAATACTGACCACATCTTATGATGTTTTCCCAATTGCTCTTGTCGCAACGCATCAACCCTACTCCACTTATATATAATCACACATCATTTCCCACCACTCTGAAATTTCAGGTGGGTCAACCTGCCTTCATTTCCTCGCAATCAGTCTCTTTTGCCGCCACCATTCCCAGCACAACCAACTTCAAATGTTCTTCTCCAATATTATATGGATTCCAAAGATTTAATAATCCCCAAACAGGGTTACGCTCCAGAGTACAGCCAAAACTCCCTTCCCACAAAGCCCATACCCCCTTCCAGAAAGCGTAGTTACTCACCTGTAACAGGTGTTCTCCAGGGACAGCAGGAATCAGTTCTCACATATGGGTGACGTCGGTGCCAACGGAGCCCTCGTGCGGAGCAATTCCCCAGCTTTCAAAGAAAGCCTTTGGGATTGAATCGCGCATACGCGTTCCCCTTCCCGCCCAAGGGTGCCATCTTGCTCAGTCAAATGACATAGCTAAAAAAGACGGCAAAATGAATAAAAACCAATAATAGGACTGCAACTCCAGGGGAGGAGGGAGGGTCGTGAGGACTGATTCCTGCTGTCCCTGGAGAACACCTGTTACAGGTGAGTAACTATGCTTTCTCCAGGAACAAGCAGGAAGTCAGTCCTCACATATGGGACTCCCTAGCTATAGGCTACTGAGAACCCATAGCTGAAAAATGGCTCCATCTAGAAGAGCTGCAGTAGCTGCAATAGTAATTCAGCCGAGAAAGCAACAACCCCCTGTAGTCTGACACCAAAGGGTCAGAGAGTTGGAGTTGCCTAAACCTCAAATAGGTTCTGGATCACCGCCTGGCCAAAAGCATTGTCCCCTCAGGACTCCCTAGCCAGGCAGTAATGGGCTGCAAAAGTCTGGCTTGAAGACCAAGCTGCAGCCCGGCAGATGTCTGCCAATAGAACAGAGCGGAAGTGAGCCACTGATGCGGCCTTAGGCCTGATACGGTGGGCCGTGACGCGACCCTGCAATGAGAGGTTGGCCGCCCTGTATGCTCAGGCAATGCAGTCTGTCACCCAGGTGGATAGCGTACGCTTGGAAACAGGTAACCCCAGCTTACTGGGGTCATACGAGACGAACAGCTGAGTAGCCCTTCGATGTCCCTTCGTACACTCCAGGAAGAAGGACAACGCCCTCTTACAATCCAGGGTATGCAGGACTGCCTCTGCCCAGCTGGAATGTGGCCTGGGAAAGAAGGTCGGAAGCACCACCTTTTGGTTGAGGTGGAAAGAAGAGACCACGTTTGGAAGGAACTTCGGGTGAGTGCGGAGGACCACCCTATTTCTATAAAACCTCATGTATAGTTTATCAGTTACAAGAGCTTGCAGCTCACTCACACGTCTGGCTGATGTGAGTGCCACCAGGAAGAGCACCTTCCAGGAGAGGAAGCGCAGATGGCAAGAGGACATCGGCTCAAAAGGTGGGCGAGTAAGCTGCTGCAAGACCACATTCAAATCCCACTCAGTTGCCGGAGGACGAACTGGGGGTTTCAGCAGAAGCAGACCTCTGAGGAATCTGGACGCCAACGGTTGAGCCGAAAGAGGTTGCCCCTCCACGGGCAAGTGGTTTGCTGACAAAGCACTCAGGTGGACCCTGACAGAGTTAGACTTGAGACCTAATTCTGAGAGGTGAAGCAGGTACTGTAGCACCACTGGTACAAGGCAAGAGAAAGGGTTTTTATTGTGCTGGTTACACCACACCTCAAATCTACGCCACTTGAAAGCATAGGATTTCCTAGTGGACTGCCTCCTGGAGGCAATGTTCCCTCTAATTTTCCGTAGGCTGTGTGCGCATAAAATATCAGCCGTGCGGCTTTTGAAGGAAGTTAAATTTTTTGTGCGCTACATAACGACACTTGGAATTATATACTTTAAAATTTGACTACACATTAGAATACAGTATGTACACCACATTGATGTTAATCAAATTAAATGAAAATAGACGATTACTAAATGAAGCGGAAAATTTCTAGTAATTACAATCACAAATGTGGTATTTCAGTTAATTTTTATTGAAAGCCATTGTTATTCCATGTAAATAATATATGTATGGAAGAAGAGTTCGGTGTCCTACATGGAGTGGTGGGTTCACCCCTAAACAAAGACATGGGGAGAGGTGGCCTGCACAGAGCAACAGGTGCACCTACTCTTGCCATCTTGCTGGGCAGACTAGATGGACCATGCTGGTCTTTATCTGCCGTCACTTACTATGTTCTCAAAATTTCTCTCTTCGATCTTTCAAATGTACCCAGTCTGAATAAATTTTATCAAGGTCTACTGATCCGCCATCTTGAAGATGACTCTTAACACGCATCAGCATTTCCAAATGTTCTAAATGTAAGCGATTCCTTATTTTGGTTTTCAAACTGTTCATCAAGCTGAAACCACGTTCTGCACTAGAAGCCAAAAATGTTCCACCAATATCGATCAGTTTCGCTAAATCTGCAAACTGAGCATTCTGAAATGCCAAAGTCACCATATCCGGAAAACTGTTTATCAGTTTGCTTTTGATTTTTTCTGCGACTAAAAACTTGAAGTCATTGTACTGCTGAACAACAATATGTTCCTCCATTAGAAATTGTTTGTACTTTAAACAGAGTGATCGGACGTTTTCAATTCCAAATTCATAATCACACTGTGCTATTGCTGTCAAGTCAAAAGCAGACCATTCTTCAATTTCATTTTCAGGAAATCTTTCCCCTAAATGCAGACACAGCATATTAATGAAAGTAAGTGTGGAACCAGTATCCACTGAAACGTCTCCAGGTATCTTGTCGAGAAGATTTTTAACATTATCAGTCCATTTTACTGTGTCACCCAAGTACTGCATTCGGATTTTGTTCAGCTTACCCTGTGCAAGATGATATGCTTCCAGTGGTGTTAGCCCACGTTTCTGAAATGCCATTGTTAATGAAGCTAGTTCAGATAAAACATCATTCAAAATTTGCAGTGTTATATGGAATTGATGGCTGTTTAGCTTTTTATAACAGTACTTTGCAATGGGATCATCATCCTTCTCTTCTTCAAAGTATTTTAATAATGGATCATAATTTCGAATAATTGCTTGAAGAGCAAAATGTCTAGATAACCACCGCACTTCGTTCAGAGGTCTAAAAGCAATTGACTCGCATTCAGAAGCATCTGCTAATTCTTTAAATTGTGACCTTTTAGTAGAAGATCGACAAAAGGTTGTGTAAACAGTTCTCATGAAAGTTTCAACTTCTTTCATCAACTTTACTTCCTTCCATGATTCAGAGATCCCCAAATCTTCACGATGGGCAACACAATGCTGCTGCACTAAATGCGAAATATTTTGTTTGAGCTGCGCAGCAACACCATTTATTCTGCCTGACATGACAGAGGCACCATCCGAAGTAAACATGACCATTTTGTTAAGGTCAAGCTTGTATTTCCCATAGAATTCCCGGAGTGCACTGACTATTGATGCAGCATCGCATGCTTCCAACTGTAGCATCCCACCAAATGAAGTTTTATACAGACATGAATTTACTGGCCGATATTTGAAGTACAGTATTAAGTATTTGTTGACAGAAATGTCTGTGCTTTCATCAATAGTTAATGTATGATACGCTGCTGATGCAACATCTGCCATGAGCTTATCTTGGACATTCATGTTTATAATTTCAAGAAATTCAAACGAATAGTTTTTGCTTCTCCAGCTTTCAGGTATGGATATGTACTTGGACATGTGTTCATTAATATCTTGAACAGAGAGCATGGAAATATTCATCCGAACAGCTAGCAAAACACTATCAATTAGAATTTTAATTTCTTCTGGTGTAGAACGCTTCCGTTCATTACTAATTTGCCTTTTCTCTTTTTCAGCGGTGCTCTCAAGCAACAAGTTAAATAATCCTCCTCTTAAATTTGGATTTTTAGCTCTAAGTTTCTTAACACTTTCAGCATGAGTCTTACTAGACAGATGTCGTTTCAAAAAGTCCAATTTCCACACATCATCCCAAATTTTGCCATTCGAAAACTCTCCGATGGTTTTTGCATCTCGGCAGTATAAACAGACTACTCCGCCATCCTCGTAAGTGAATATTTCACGCAGTTGAACGCACGTTTTATCCCGAGAATTCGGTGTCTCCGTTTCAATAATTTCTTCAAGCCATTCAGGCTTAAAAGCTTTGGCTGTTCTCTTACGTTTTGCACCTCTCATTGCTATTGGTTTTGACATTTTAAAAGTGGTGTGGTGGTCACAGCAGGTGCTTTATTATTCAAAAGAAATGCCCCAATGCATTTCATCCAAAGCCTGATGGGCTTGAAAGTTGGAACTGCAATCAGATTAATACCAAGTGTGCATTAGAAACATACATAGATCACTAAATTGAGCCAAGTGATACCCTTATGTCTATGCTAAAATGTATAAATAAATGTAAAACTATATACATACATATTAGACACTGTATAACAGTTATGGGGATCACATAGATATATAATAAGACTACATAGGTGAAATAAAAGAACGCAGGACATGAGGGATTAAAACCATATTAACAGGCAAACATCCTACTAAATTGATGAATTTATACTACCGACTCAAAGAATGTATAAAAGGGATGAGGCTGGTAATCATAAAATTGCGTAGATAAACTTGTAAATAGTGATGCATTATGATGGTGATGTACTTCACCTTTGTCGAATGTAGTTAGAATTAGAATTAGGATTGACATCTCAATTGAATTATTGAAAAATCAAAATACATAAAAATGAAAATAATAATTATAAAAAATATATAAAATATATATTTAATAAAATAATGATGAAAAATATATAGAAAAAACTCTTGAGTATTTGTAAAATATATAGTTGATTCTGTATAATGTAAGTGAAATGAAATATGATAGATATTAAGAATATCGACAGGACCACTAACCTGAGTTGATCTACTTAGTTGTATGCATTTCACTCATGAAAAACTAACTGACCAAAACTAAACCCAAGACAATCAGGGGAAAAAGAGGGATTGAATAGTTAAACGGTCATAATAATATATTTAAAAGTATGATGTACTTGTGAAGTTATTTAATTCATGTGTATACTGGATAAGGCCAGTATGTAGATATTAAATAAATTAAATTAAAAACATATAGTTATTTGTGTATTCTTGTAAAGTATGAGACTGTTGACATTCTGGTCTTGTGAAATAAATTATGCTGGAGTACTGTTTCAAACAGGTGTGGCACAGTGTCTATTAATTATCTGCTAAACCTTATGTTTATCGCCTACTATCTGAAAATCAGTTAAATTACAGTGGATAAAATTGTGCCTTGTACTGTAAATGTTAAAAGAGTCAATAAAGGGAATACAAACAGAGGCCACTCGCTTTACTGATATAGTAATGTCAGTCTTTATCCTAATAGTCATGCTATAGTATCAATTTAAAGCGGTGGCCGTTTATAAAAGCATATTGAAATATTTATAAATAAAATGTAATGGTGGTAATCGTAAATTGTACAATAGCTTTTTATATATTTGTACCCATCTATACAATTGCTGATCCGTGCCAGCAGCACTAAATAAAACAAATTTATTCAAGGATTCTAATGATTAAACCATTAAACCACTATGGAACATAAAAACTTGTGGTGTTTGTGAAGCTAACTGGCACATAATATTTAATGTTTGAAAAGTGGCTCTGCCGTAAATTCAGTCTCAGTGAGCGGTGCGTTATAAAAATCGCCAATGAGGACAATATTTTAAAGCAATAAAAATAACCTTATAAAGCATTTGGAAAACTTTGGATACTGAGGAGTGATCATCTGTACCGGACATAATGGTATAAAAATGAAAAGTGATTGTGCATTAGAACTAACCCAGTCTTGAACTCCGTGTAGATTATAACGTCTTGCGATGGGACGAGAAGAACCACGGTTCTGAACATAAAGAGAAATACTATGCAGTATGTAAAGGTGAACTATTTACACAAAACATAACCATGTATGACAAAAGGGGAGTAAAAAGGAAGAAAAAAGAGAAGACTAAGTAATCTTTAATACATAATGGTATCGTTGTTATTTAAAGTCATTCGAAAGACGACGTAAAGTGAAAATTCTCTTTGAAACTTAGGCAACATGAGCCCCGTATAATTGTAATGTTGAGAATTGCGCCGCGGTTCTGTGGTAAGCAGTGCAAACCAAAGGGAAATTTTAATTTTAACTAAATTACTAACATTTGGTGAAGGTAGTCATCACATTTTCGATAAACTGTGAACATGTCTAACTGCATACCTGTGAAGATGAAAGTTCTGCCCGCAGCAGTCTGTAGAGAATTTTTAAAAAACCGCTTGTAAAAGTCGAGCTTTAAAGCCGTCAATGCCCGTCCCCAGGCAGCAGTCCCGGAGCACCAGTCTCCTCTTCTTCGCTGGTGCGTGTGTTGCTCTCAGCCAAGGCAGCACGTGGCACTGAAGGCTGGCTGAGGGAAGGATCCAAGGAGGTGCGTGGCTGGCAGGCAGGCAGGCACAAGAGCAGAAAGAGGCTGGCTTGCTGGCTGCCCCTCCCTTTTATTTCCCTCTAGCCTGCCATGATTCGTCAATCGTCGGTCACGTGAGAGGAATGAGGGGCAGGGGACTCGGTGCAGACAGATTCGGAAGTGAAATTTACAGAATGGCAGTGGTGACCGCGGCCTTAAACCCAAGGTTTGAAAACTCATGAAAAAGGTAATTTTTGTGCGCTCCTTTAAAAGTTGTGTGCGCTCGCTCGGCGAGGTGTGTGCGCGCGCACACGCGCACAGCTTAGAGGGAACAGTGCCTGGAGGCCAGTAACACTTCTTCTACATTCCAAAGTAGGAGGAGAGGAGCCAGCACTACCCTTTCAGCAACTATGCCATCAGTTTGAGGGCCCTGAGGTTGGGGTGCAAGAGAGAGCCCTGCTCCTGTGAAAGGAGGTTGGGCTGCGTCCCCAGAGGAAGTGGGGTTTCCACTGCCAGCTGGAGAAGAAGCGGAAACCAAGGTTGTCTTGGCCATCTGGGGGCTACCAGGATGACCGAGGCCTTGTCCCAAAGGATTCTGAACAGAGTCCGGGCCACCAGAGGCGTGGAAGGAAACGCATACATGAGGCCTCCTGACCAGGAGATCAGGAAAGCATCTGCAGCCACCCTCAGGGGATGTGGCCGTCTGGAGCAAAATCTGGGCAGCTGGTGATTTTGCAGACTGGCAAATAGATCTATGGACGGATGTCCCCAGTGGTCGAAAATCTGCTGGGTCACCACCGGATCCAGTTGCCATTCGTGAGGTTGGAGAATCCTGCTTAGTTTGCTCGCTAGGCAGTTCTCCTGGCCAGGCAGGTACACTGCTTTGAGAGACATACCCTGCCTGATGGCAAAGGAGCAGAGGTCCAGTGTCTCCTGACATAGGATATGAGACCCCATACCTCCCTGCTTGTTCACGTAGAACATTGCTACCTGGTTGTCCGTCTGTATTAATACAGACTGATGTGAGAGGACATGACAAAAGGTTTGAAGAGCTAGGCGAATCACCCGCAGCTCTAAGAGGTTGATTTGGTGTGCCGACTCCTGAGGAGACCATAATCCCTGAGTGCATGATCCTTGGCAATGGGCGCCCCAGCCCAGCAAGGAGGCATCTGTCGTTAGCACTCTTGTGTGCGAGGGAATCTGAAGAGACACACCCTCGAGCAGTTTGGGTGATTGACTCCACCACTGCAATGACTTCACCAGTCGTCTGGATACTGTTATCCTGTCTCTGAGGCTGCCAGTGGCTTGTGTCTACTGATCCCTGAGGCACAACTGAGCTGTTCTCATGTGGAGACGGGCATTTGGTGTCACATGCACCATGGAAGCCATGTGGCCCAGGAGGCGTAAGAAGTGTCTCGCTGAGACCCGAGACCTGTGCCTGAACTGATGTCAGTGCGAGCAGCCTCTGTGCCCTGTCCTCTGGCAGGTAAGCCTTCACCTGAAGTGTGTCCAATCTTGCTCCTATAAGTTTTGAGTGGGGAGCAAAGTAGACTTTGCGTGATTTATGACAAAGCCTAGACGTTGCAACAGGTAGATAGTGCAAGAAGTGGCCTGTTGGGCCTCATGATGCGACTGGCCCCTGATGAGCCAGTCATCCAGGTAAGGGAAGACAAACATTTCCTGACTTCTGAGGAAGGCCGCCACTAGAGCCAGGCATTTTGTAAACACTGTGGGAGCAGAGGCTAGGCCAAAGGGTAGAACCCTGTACTGGAAATGTTTTCCTCCCACTACAAATCTCAGATATTGTCTGTGGTCTGGATGTATGAGGATGTGCTTATAGGCATCCTTCAGGTCTAAGGAGCATAGCCAATTTCCCTGGTGGAGGTAAGGCAGCAACATTCCAAAGGAAAGCATCTTGAACTTTTCCCTCACCAGGAACTTGTTGAAGTTTCTTAGGTCAAGGATGGGTCGGAGGCCTCCTGTTCTCTTTGGTATGAGAAAATACCTGGAGTAGAAGCCCTTGCCCTGCAGGTGGTGGGGCACCGGTTCCACTGCCTGATCCTCTAGAAGACCTGCCAGCTCCTGCAAGAGGAGGTCCCTGTGAAGAGAGGGTCTGAGAGGCTCTCCTGGAAAGAAGGAGGGTGGTATCTGGCTGAAGGGAAGCAAATAGCCCCTCTGGACTATTTGCAGGACCCAGATATCCGAGATGATAGCTGGCCACCTGTGAGCGTACAGAGTTAGTCTGCCCCCTGTGCACGACCTTACCACTGGCGGAAGAGAGACTATGCATTGGGGATCAAAAACCCCCACCCGGCTGGGTAGGAGTCGGGACCTGGGGGCCTTCTGCTTACTCGGGCCATGCCACTGTCCCTTGGCCTGCTGCCCATGTTGGGGAGCTGGGGTGGCCTGGTAAGTGGGGTAGTTGCAGTAAGCAGTACCCTTCCTCGTGAAAAAGGGCTTTTTACCCGAGCCCTTCTTCTTAGAAAGGGCAGAAGTCTTCTTTCAGAGTCTTGTCCGGGTCAAGTACTCGGACTCGAGCTCAGCAGCCTTCTCAGTCATGGATTTGCCAAAGAGGTTGTCACCTCAGCAAGGGACATCGACCAACTTGTCCTGAACCCATGGCTCCAGATCCGATGACATTAGCCAGGCCTGGCTGTGTGCACCGATGCCAGCTGCGGCTACTCGGGTCGAAGCCTCGAAGCCATCATAGGCCACTCGAGATATGAACTTTGAGTACTCCCGAATCCTGGTGGACAAGGCATTGAAACGCTGCAAGGGTGCCTCGGAGAGGCCAGCCGAGAACCCGGCAATCTCCTTGGCCAGGTCCCTCAAGTACATGCCCATGTAGAGCTTGTAGGTTTGGACACGGCATGAAAGCATCGAGCCCTGGAAGCATTTTCTGTCGAGGGCGTCCAGGTTCCGGACTTCCTGGCCAGGAGGCACCGAGGAGTGCATTTTCTGGCTCTTTAGCCTATGCATGGCCGATTCCACAACCATGGAGTTTTGTGGCAGCTGTGCCTTTTGGAACCCAGGGCTCTTGCGGACGCGATAGATGGAATTGACCCGCTTGCTGAGAACCGGCATCAAGGCCGGCGACTCCCACATGCGGAGCATCAGCCATTCCAGCATCGGAGGAAACGGTACAGTAAGGGCTTCCCTCGGGGGAAAGTCATACTGGAGGGCATCGAGCTCTTCAGCTCGAGGCTCCTCCTCGGTATCCGCTGGGAATGCCAAAGTCTTGGCCATGTCCCTGACGAAGTCCGAGAACCGGGTATCCTCCAGAGGGGACCTTCTCAGAGGTTCCGAACCTGGTGAGTCCGATGGGATATAACGGGTCCGATGGGTGTCCGGGGACTCCTCATCTTCCATCTCCCATGCCAATCCCTCCGAGGAGGAATCGAAGGGCTCCGGCTGCGAGGGCTTCGGCCCCGACCACCCCAATGCCGAGAGCACCGGCGTCAACAACCTCGGTCCCGAGCGGGAGATCGAGGAAGACCTTGGCCGAGGACTGACTCGAGCCCAAAGAGTCTCGAGGATCAGCTCATCCTCTAGGGTCGACTTGGACGTCGAGGTCCCAGTGGTCAGGGCGGATGGACTGGTGAGACTGGCTATCAGCACCCGCTACTGCTCCATGAAGGCAGACATGCTGCCCTCCAGGGCCGTCATCCTGAGACCGAGCTCAGAAGACTCCATAGCCTCCAGCTCAGGCCCCTGACGTTGTTGGGCCTGATGCCAGCTCCCCTGGAGGGGAGTCCACGAGAACAGCAGCACTTACCCGCCTCGGCGTCTCCGGCTCCGTGCGAGGTACCTTCGCAGGCCGCTACAACTCTGAGGACCCAGGGTGGCAGTCAGGACTCTGCGACTTGGCTTTCAAGGGCCCAGGGCAATCGGAGGCATCCAACGATGCCGCTCTCATGGGCTTCTTCCTCCGGTGTTCCCGGGAGGGAGACCCCCGTTCAGAAGACCCCCGACACTGCTCGGGTTCAGACAGCTCCCGAGACATCGAGGCTTCTGATGATGTCCGGATCCGGGGGGATGCGGACTCTGAGAAAATCCTTTCACGCTGTTGCTGCCTACTTCGAAGTGCCTTAGAGGACATCTTCCCACACGGGCCACAAACCTTCGGGTCATGGTCAGGCCTGAGGCATCGGAGACAGCAGTCATGTGTGTCGGTGAGGGACATTAACTTCTTACACCGATCACACTTTTTAAACCCGCTGGCAGCCATCAGGGGAAAGGGCCCCTGCAATGTCGAAGGACCGGGCTGCCAGTGAAAATAAAAAAAGGAACTCGAATGCTAGTCTCTAAGGACAAAAACGCAAAAAGTGACTGGACTCGATACTGGTGTACAGAGCCGAAGGCAGGAAGGGGAACCGGCGTCAAACCAGTCAAAGATCAAAAATTCTTCCAAGTTTTGACGCACCTTTTCCGCGAGGAATTAAGGACAACATCCGTTGGGCTCTGCTGAAAAAAGGAGACTGAGCAAGATGGCACCCTTGGGCGGGAAGGGGACCGCGCATGCGCGATGCAATCCCAAAGGCTTTCTTTGAAAGCTGGGGAATTGCTCCGCACGAGGGCTCCATCGGCGCCGTCACCCATATGTGAGGACTGACTTCCTGCTTGTTCCTGGAGAATACCTGCAATTTTGGGCATTCTCACCAAATATGTACAAATGTCCCCCAACTTTCACACCCTCTCTAGCATTTTCCCAACCCACAGCCCCACCTGGAGAACCTATCCGGGGTTAAGTACATTCTATATAGCATCTTATAACAATACTCCGGTAACTAGGCTGAAACACTCATCTGTGTCACTGATTTATAAACGTGCTTCCAGTTATCCTCCAGAGCCCAACCCCTCAGCTCGCACTCCCATGCCCTCTGAAAACTCCATTTCTCCCCCTGTGCAAAGAGCAGAAGTCTATAAAGTCCTGCGAGCAAGCCCCTTCCTCCATTTTGTTTCTCATAGAAACTTTTCAGAGGGTGGCTACTCTGTGCAAACAATTCCTCTTCCGCTGATTCCTCACAAAATGTCTCACCTGGTCCATCCTAAACCCCTCAGGTTAAACTGTGCCTACAACTGTTACACATTTTTGTTTTTTCCTCCTTCCAAAACCAGTTGCCCCACTGTTTCCAAACCCTCCTCTCTTCAACCTTGGAATTGTCTTATAAATCCTCACCAGGAGGAACATGGGGTTGTAACATATTGCGGAATGTAACCACACCTCCCTCCCCCTAACTTTTGTCCACACACCTTCTCCCACAGGTACAAGGTCCACAGCAAGGGATTAGATATCTTTTTACACATCTCTTTAAGATCTGGCATCTACAACATTGCCCTTAGAAGTATTACCCCAGTTCCTCCTGCTCTAAACAATCCCACAGATTTCTCCACAAACTCCAGCTTCCATCTTCAGACATTTTTCAGCTGCGAGGCAACATAATACAGCATAACCATAAGTTAGGCGTCCCCATTCCTCCCTCTCCCTGCTGTCTGTATAATATCCCCCCTGGTGAACTTCAGTGGTCTTCTCCTCCAGATAAAGCTAAAGTTCTTCTGTGGAACCCCTCTCAAAAACTGCTCTGGTACCTTTACTGGTAATGTTTGGAACAGGTATAAGAAATGTGGTAGAACATTCATTTTTACACTAGCTATTCTTCCCACCCATGATAATCCCAATTCCACCAATTTATTAAGATCTCTAGATATCTCCCTCTACAGGGAGCCACAATTACTTTTAAATAGACTTGTTTCCTACAGGGTGAGTTGAACTCCCAAGTACGTTAAGGAACTTGCTGCCTATTTAAATACAAACCCATGCAGTATGGGTTTCTCCTACTCCCCAAACAAATAAACCTTCATCACCTCCGCTTTGTTCATATTAATTTTAAATCTACACATCTCGCCGTATTCCCTCAGGTCCTTAACTACTGACAAAATCAGTCAGGTTGGGCCAGGGAGAACAAAATGTCATCAGCATACATCATCATTTTATGCAAGACCCTTCCACTCTCAATCCTCCTTATATCTCCAAAGGCTCAAGAGAGAAAGCAAACAGACAGGGCGAAAGGGGGCACCCCTGTCTGGTTCCCCTGCTTAACAAATGCATCAGAATACCCTCCATTTACCTTTATTCTGGCTTTAGGCCCATTGTAATTTCCCCTAATCCATCCCAAGAAACCATCCCCAATCACCATCCTCTGCAAAGTGGACAACAAACTTCCAGTGCACTCTATCGAATGCCTTTCCTGCATCAACCCCTACTATTACACAGAAGATTTTGCAGCTTTTCACTTTCCATAGTATATTCAGTGTCCTCCAAACATTATCCCCGCCACCCTTCCCACCATAAATCCTAATTGATCCTTCCCCACCAGTTTTAGGATCTGCCCCGCCAGGGAACAATCCTAAAACTAGTGGGGGAAGATCAACTGGATATAGTAGAGAATATAGTAGAGAAGTCCCACCTCCAGTCTCACAGCCTCTCTGCTGCCATGAAGGAGAGAGGTCACGTAAAAGGAGAGCATCACCTTGGTGTGACAGGAAGCGAGTCTGTAGCTAGGACCTGTTCACTAGGTGATGCATTACCCTCTCATGCTGAGGATGTCTCCAGGGCTTTGCACCCATGTGGGAAGGGTTAGGACAGCTGTTATAGTTGTCGATTCACTCTAGACATGTAGATAGCTGGGTGGTTGGTGGACATGAAGATCACCTGGAAAGCACAGTTACTTACCTGTAACAGGTGATCTCTGGGAACAGCAGGAATAAGTCTTCACATATGGGATTCGTCGGTACCGACGGAGCCTGCGCGGGAACGCTCCCCAGCAGCCAATCAGAAAGCTATTGGGGCATCCCACAGCGCCTGCATGCTGCCTTCTCGCCTTTCCCAACTGTCTCTCCTCAGTTGAGTTTTAAAGCTTAGACAAAGAGAGAGAGAGAGGGAAAGGAAAGAGAGAGGGATACAACTCCTAGGCGAGGTGGGTGGGTTGTGAAGACTTATTCCTGCTGTTCCCAGAGATCACCTGTTACAGGTAAGCAACTGTGCTATCTCCAGGAACAAGCAGGAATGAGTCTTCACATATGGGGACTCCCTAGCTTTAGATGCCAGGGAGAGACCCCAGAAGTTGTGTGTCCCTGGGACAGGGCTGCACTTCCCCACATGGATCTCTGGCATCCCATCAGGGATGGTGGGTAGGAGTTGATTAAGTATGGAACAGGTGTTTGAGAACAGCCTGACCAAACAAGGCATCTCGGCGGGAGTCCTTGTCCAAGCAGTAATGGGCTGTGAAGGTATGAACTGAGGCCCAAGTGGCTGCTCGACAGATGTCGTCAATAGACACAGAGTTCAGATGAGCCATTGAGGCTGCTATGGCTTTCACACTGTGAGCTGTGACATGGCCCTCTAGAGAAAGGTTCTTACTCTGATAGGCGAAAGAAATGCACTGGGCAATCCAGTTAGATAGTGTTCTCTTGGAGACTGGTAGTCCCAAGTGAGAAGGATCAAAGGCTGCTGTGTCCTCTGTAAGTAAAAAGCCAGAGCTCTTTTACAGTCCAGGGTATGAAGATTCCTCTCTGCACTTGATGCATGAGGTCCTGGAAAAAAGACAGGTAGGTAGACCTCCTGGTTGAGGTGAAAAGGCGAGA